>CM019149.1:105062050-105073196 GCA_009733165.1 Naja naja
GTCTTGAGTAAGAAAATCCTGTCGATCCACCTCATGGCTCCTTCCTTCTGGTACCAGTTGTGCAGGCCATTTGTAGCAAGAGTAATAGGATAATTGTTATGAAATGCCATCTTGGGAATTGCACCCATAATAAGAAAAATAGCATGCTATTTCCTTCCTTAAATACATAAAAGAAAAGGAACTTCCTTTCCATAATGTATTTAAGTCAGCTATAAGCAGATTTCTGTACCTTTCAAAGCTCTATACCACTCTATAAAGCCTTAGTACGACCACACCTAGAGTACTGCATCCAGTTTTGGTCACCACACTATAAAAAAGATGTTGAGACTCCAGAAAAAGTGCAGAGAAGAGCAACCAGGATGATTAGGGGACTGGAGACTAAAACATATGAAGAACAGTTACAGGAAGTGGGCATGGCTAATTTAGTGAAGAGAAGCACCAGGGGAGACATGATAGCAGTCTTCCAATGTTTGAGGGGCTGCCACAGAGAGGAAGAGATCAAGCTATTTTCTAAAGTGCCTGTAGGCCAGACAAGGAATAATGGATGGAAACTGAACAAGGAGAGATTCAACCTGGAAATAAGGAAAAACTTTCTGACAGTGAGAACAATCAACCTATGGAACAGCTTGCCTTCAGAAATTGTGGGAGCCTCATCACTGGAAGCTTTCAAGAAGAGATTGGACTGCCATTTATCAGAAATGGTGTAGGGTCTCCTGCTTGGGTGGGGGGTTGGACTAGATGACCTACAAGGTCCATTCCAACTCTGTTAATCTGTAATCTGTAAATCTGTAAACCATGATGAAAATCAGGTTCATGCTATGGCCAGACTTAAAGAAGAAAGAATTGATTAATTATGGGCGAGTATCAATTCTTCTCAGAATTAGAGCTTTCTCCAGCGAGCTACAGTACGTCTTCACATAATGTGTTAGACTTCACTATATGATAATTGGAGCCAGGTCATTTGTGCCTTGAATGAGAACTCTGGATTGTTTAAAGATCCATTTGTTCTTCCTGTTGTCATTTTGGTTTTTTGGCTATCCATGGTATTCTCAATACCTTATTTCAAACATGCCAATACTCTTTCTATCCTGCTTCTTTCCAATCCAACTTTTGCTTCCTCAGAGGATCACAGAGAATACTATTAGCAGAACTATTCTAATTTTTGTAAGTATAGACATATCGTAACCTCTTTCCAAGGCCTTGTGGCTGATGTACCAAACACTAATCTGCAGGAAATCCCTTCCTTGACTACTGTTACTTTACATTTTTGCTTGATTCCAAAAGCCAGAAGTTACCTACCATTTCAATATCTTCATTGTCTATCTTCATTATTTTTCCTTAACATTTGCTTACATTCCAATGTTCCTCCTCCTCTTCTCTCTCCTCCCTCCCTCCCTCCCTCTCCCTCTCTGTGTTCTGAATAGTGTTATAGGATTTTTGACTGAAAGCACCAAATTGCAGTCCTTTTCAATTGGCTGATGTCTAGGATGTCAATGTGCAGTCAATTAATGTCATCTTTCCCAAAACTGAACTTTCACATGTCATTTATTCTGGTTCTTGGTATAAGATTCCAGCTTTGGATTTTGTATTTCCTGCTGCTACATCAGCAACTGGATGCCTTGAAGGCTTTAATCAAGGTATGAAACACCATTTTTCACCTTTCCTATGCTGAAAACTTATCAGCTCTTTCTCAATAGCTGGTCCTATCCAGTTAATTATTTGCTACTTTCTAGCAGTTAGTAAATATGGTGGCTGAGTAGTATTACACATTTTCTGTTGGCAGTATGCAGATTCAGTTTGGAAGTTTCAAGTGAATTTGGGAAAAACCCGTAGACAGACTCTCTTAGTCACTATCAAGCAGCCTTTCCTACCTTCAAAGAAGTTGTAAATTGGGAAACAGATAGTATCTGTTATGTATGTAGGTTTGAATGTCATTGGTTTAGTTTGAATTGTTCTTGTAAAATGTCAAATAGGATTGGTTTAAAAAGTGCGGGAAAAACCCTGCACTCTGATTGGCTGGCAACTACAGCCGCTGGCTATAAGTAGCAGCCATAGCCCAGCCAAGTTGGGTCCATTCGAGCTGTACTCACTAAATAAACTCTTCACTGAAGCTCTTCGCGTCTGACTCTTCATGCAAACTTAACACTGGCGACGAGGATGGGATTCCCCTGAAGAGAAGACGACGCGGAAGACAAGCAGAAGAGTGAGATGGCTGCGCTGAACACCCCCCCCCAGCTCCGTTCGATCCAGCGGCAGAAGACTGGGAATCGTATGCAGATCGCTTCCAAATGTATTTGGAAGGAAACAACCTCGCCGACATCTCCGAGAAGCGGAAGAGGGCGGTCTTCTCACGCACTGCGTCCGCGGCAGTCTTCAAGATGGCGAAGGCATTGCGGGAGCTGCAGACGTGAAGGTAATGGAATGGCCTGATTTAGAAAAGCTTTTAAGAGCCCATTATGCCCCACAAGTATCGTGCCTCATTAAGAGACACAAGTTTTACCGTCGGGATCAAGGGGAAAGCGAAAACATTAACAACTTCGTGGCAAGCTTAAGAGACATTGGGGTGCATCGAGTTTAACAGCTTGAGGAGGCCATGCGCGATCGGTTTGTTCTAGGCCTCAAAGACAAGGTGCTTCAGAGCAAATTATTATTAAAACCTAAGATCACGTTAAAGGAGGCCATAGAAGAGGCCTCCTCAGCAGAAGCCACTAAGTCCTCAGCGGCAGCCATGAAGAAAATTAACAAGGCCCCAAGCCATCCTGATGTGGAAAAGTCCACAACAACTCATTGCGAGCAGATAGATTCTGAATCAGACTGTAGTGAGGTGGAGGAAGGAATTTATAGACTCAGAATGGAAAAGAAAAAGAAAGACGTGGGAAGAAAAAGGCAAGACTTTTATTGCAGAGGTTGTGGGGGGGCCCACCCCCACACTGAATGCAAGTTTCTTGCAAAATCACGTGAGCAACTCTGAATGGGAGGAGGCCTTGAAGGCTGAGTTTCTAGAGGTCTTCAGCGAAGGATTGGGCAAGTATATGGGGACCCCTATCACTATCAACCTAGATCCCAGGGTCCCCCAATTCGTTTAAAGCCCAGAAGGGTCCCATTTGCTTTAAAGGAAAAAATTGATGCACAATTAGACAAATTAATAGCTCAAGGGGTTTTAGAGCCCACTGACCACTCCAGGTGGGAGACACCCATAGTCACACCAGTCAAGACTGATGGGTCAGTAAGAATCTGTGGAGACTATAAGGGGACACTGAACCATCGCTGCAGCAGAGTGCATACCCAGTTCCAGTGGTGCATCATCTGTTACATTCACTTGGCAGGGGTACAGTCTTTGCCAAATTGGATCTAGCCCAGGCATATTAACAACTAACAGTTGATGATGCCACTGCAGAGGCCCAAACCATTGTGACTCATAGAGGTGCCTTCAAATGTAAAGGTTACAATTTGGAGTAAGCGTGGCACCAGGCATCTTTCAAAGCCTTATGGAAAGAATGCTCCAAGGACTGCCAGGGGTAGTGCCTTACTTTGATGAAGTGTTAATCTCTGCTGAAAATGACACTCAGTTACAAGAAAGACTCAGAGAAGTCCTCACCAGATTCAGGAAAGCGGGGTTAAAAGTCAAGGAAGAAAAATGCACTCTTAAAACTGACAAGGTTGAGTTCTTGGGCTATATGATTGACAAGCATGGCATCCACCCTACAGATGCCAAGGTTCAAGCAATCAAAGAAGCCCCTAGACCTAAATGCAAAACAGATTTGCAAGCCTTCCTTGGATTCATTAACTTTTATCACATGTTCCTACCTCAGAAGGCAACCATTGCTGAACCATTGCACAGATTACTTGATAAAAAGTCTGTTTGGGTCTGGGGCAGGAAGGAACAATCAGCATTTAACAGTATTAAAAGACTAATCACGTCTGATGCTGTACTCATACAGTTCTCTGAGAATTTCCCTTTTGTACTGACTTGTGATGCATCCCCTTTTGGAGTGGGGGGGGGGGTGAGCCTTGCATTTTACTCTTGCACTTTGACCAAAGCAGAGAGGAATTACAGCCAATTGGACAAGGAGGCATTGGCAATTGTTGCAGCTGTCAAGAAATTTCATGAATATCTGTATGGGAGAACATTTACCATTGTCACAGATCACAAACCTTTGTTAGGCATTGTGGCAGGAGACAAACCTACACCTACTATCCTGTCACCAAGAATGCTGAGGTGGACTGAATTTCTTGCTGCTTATTCATACAAACTTATCCACAAGCCTGGCAAGGACATTGGACATGCTGATGCACTGAGTCGTTACCCACTTCCTTGTCACAAGGAGGACTTTGAACCTGAAACACACACCTTTTTCCTAGAAACCGTTGCCAAGCTTCCAGTGCATGCTGCTGAAATTGCCAGAGAGACTGCCAAAGATACTTTATTGGCTCCTGTTATAAGCTGGATTAAGAAAGGTTGGCCTCTGCAAGATCTACCTCACCTGGCTCAACCTTTTAAGTCCAGGCAAACTGAATTATCTGTATTAAGAGGATGTATTTTGTGGGGTAACAGGGTGGTTATTCCTGCAAAACTGCAAAAAGAGGTTTTGGAAATGTTACATGAGGGTCATCCAGGTATTGTCAGAATTTTATTTATTTATTTATATTTGAACTTGTATGAAGGGATTGGCCAGGAGTTATGTATGGTGGCCAGGTATTGACAAAATGGTTGAAAACTGGGTTGCATCTTGTCCCAACTGTCAGGTAGTCAGGCCTGCCCCACCTCTCGCCCCCACACAGGAATGGGAATGTCCTAGGGGCCCGTGGTCCAGGATTCACATTGATTTTGCTGGACCTACCAGAGGGCACACCTTTCTTATTATAGTAGATGCATATTCCAAATGGCTAGAGGTTGTACCTTGGGATCTAGGTTAAATGTGATGGGGGTCCCCAAGTACTTGCCTAATCCATCGCTGAAGACCTCTAGAAACTCAGACTTCAAGGCCTCTTCCCACTCAGTGTTGCTCACGTGATTGATGCCAGTCACCTCGATGCCCAACGGGTTGAACCACTCAAGACCAGCAGACTTGGGCGGTCCTTGTCCACGATGGTCATTGGTAGGCGTTTGGTGTGGCCCTTGAATTTCACGTTGAATTCTCTTGTTCCAACTACTGGAATCTTTTTTTTTTAATTACATTTATATGCCGCCCTTCTCCGAAGACTCAGGGCGGCTTACAATTTTTTGGGATACAACCCAGTGTGCTCAGCAATAGCCTTCATTCCATTGTATATGCCTGCTTATTAACTAAGTGGCATTTTTACAAAGTCAGCTTATTTCCCCCAACAATCTTGGGTCCTCAATTTACCTACCCCGAGAGGATGGAAGGCTGAGTCAACCTTGAGCCTGGTGGGATTCGAGCCTACAGTAATTGTAGGCAGCTGGAACTTAAGTGGAGGCATTTAACAGCCAGAGCCACCAAGGCCCTCTTGTTCCCTTGGTAGTCTTTAAGAGTCAATGCTTGCTTCTTGAAGTGCTTCTTCTGGATGTTGGGAAGAAGTCTGTGAATAGTGTCCCATGACACCATAGATAGGTATGAGCCTGAGTCCACTTCCATTTGGCAAGGCCTTCCTTCAATAAGTACCTTGATATGCACTTTTCTGCTTCTTAAAGGTGATGAATGACCAATAGTTACGTTTCATTCTTCCCATTTCCTTCTGTGCTGTGCCCCATTTTCTCACTGAGATTGTTGGGCCTGAATTCTTTGTCTTTGCTTGTAGCAAACTTTCTTCTGTTGGGTGGAGTTCTGGGTGATTTGCAGACTCTTGCTAGGTGTCCTCTTTTATCACAACGGGCAAATGGTGTCTAAAAACTTGCATTCAGTGCGGGGGTGGCTTCCCCCACAACCTCTGCGGTAGAAATCTTGCCTCTTTCTTCCCAGGTCTTTCTTTTTCCACTCCATTCTGAGTCTGTAAATTCCTTCCTCCACCTCACTACAGTCTGACTCAGAATCTATTTGCTCACAATGAGTTGCTGTGGACTTTTCCACATCAGGATGGCTTGTGGCCTTGTGGATTTTCTTCATGGCTGCTGCTGAGGACTTGGTAGCTTCTGCTGAAGAGGCCTCTTCTATTGCTTCCTTCAGCGTGATCTTAGGTTTCAATAATAACTTGCTCTGTAGCACCTTGTCTTTAAGGCCCAGAACAAATCGATCGCACATGGCCTCTTCTAAATTGTTAAATTGGCATGCACCTCCAATGTCTCTTAAACTTGCCACGAAGTCGTTTACGTTTTCGCTTTCCCTTGATCCGACGGTAAAACTCGTGTCTCTTAATGAGGCACAATACTTGTGGCGCGTAATGGGCTCTTAACAGTTTTTCTAAGTCAGGCCAGTCCATTACCTTCACGTCTGCAGCTCCCGCCAATGCCTTCGCCATCTTGAAAACTGCCGGACCGCAGTGTGTGAGAAAGACCGCCCTCTTCCGCTTCTCGGAAATGTCGGCAAGATCGTTTCCTTCCAGATACATTTGGAAACGATCTGCATACGACTCCCAGTCTTCTGCCGTCGGATCGAATGGGGCTGGGGGGGTGTTCAGTGCAGCCATCTTGCTCTCCTTCTGTTCCGCATTGCTGTCTTCTTCAGGGGAATCCCACCTTCATCGCCAGTGTTAAGTTTGCATGAAGAGACAGCGAGAGTGCTTCAAGCTCTTAGTTTACTAGTGACTACAGCTCAGAATGGACCCAATTTGGCTGGGCTGCGGCTGCTACTTATAGCCAGCAGCTGTAGTTGCCAGCCAATCAGAGTGCAGGGTTTTCCCGCACTTTTTAAACCAATCATTTCCAACATTTTACAAGAACAGTTCAAACTAAACCAATGACTTCAAACCTCCATACATAACACAAACATATATGAACTTGGATTGAATAAAGCAATTCAAAATGAGTTATAAATGTTTTCCTGTTTACATCATTAATCTTGGGCTTAATTTGGTTTCTGAGAACTGGATTTGAAGTTCTGGGAACTGGTTCAACAGGTATAATTGTAGTGGAAGTCCAATTTAAGATTGCATCTTTTCTACTTTCTGTCCAGATTAATGCACATATTTTTAAAAGTCTGTTGAAAGAAATATCCTTCCGGGTTCAGTTCCAAGTGGGGAAAAAGACACTGGAAACATGGAGGCTGCTTGGAAAGTTTAATGGTGAACAGGACCACATGGTCTGGAGCTCCAGAGAAAGAAGATCACATGCTTGAAGGAGAACATCAAGGAAAAAAGGGCTGAGGTGCTGAGAGTACCTGGGTTTTATAACCTTTGTTAGGATTTGAATTGGAGCTTGTTTCTAATTGGTTGTCAGACTCCCATGAGGGGCAACTCTGTAGGCTGTCCTGAGTTCCAGGCTTGGTTGACCCTTGCTGGATGATTTATGCCCTTAAAAGGGCTTTTGGCAATTGCTATAGCTTTTACCTGGAGATCTTTCTTATGTAAAGTATTCTGGCTCAGGCCTTAATGGCCCACCCACTAACAAAGGTGGGGGTGAGATCTGCTTCTGGGTTTCTACTCTTTTTAGAGGAAATATTCTGCCTTTGAAATATTTACTAGAAAATTTCATTTTTCTAGGAGGGCTGGGTGCTAACTTCCTACAAGTCCTTAATTAGATTTCTCAGAAATACAATCAGGAAGATAAATTTAGCCTATCTTACCCCCAACTCCCATCCTCATTTCTCATTCTTTGAAGGCTAACCTTTTTGGGTCAGTTAGGACTTATAATTGAAGGCCTTCAAGTAAACATATTGTTTTGTATATGTGTTTAACTGATCCCAAATTACAGGATGAAGTTTCAGGCAAGTATTGTAACCACTGACCACTAGTCTTTTCTGTCTATCATGTAGGGTTGAAGCATAACCATCAACAAGGCACTTACTCTGCTCCTATTGTTTCTGTCTCACTGCCATTAATAAAACCTATAACAGATAACAGATAATCAGAGTTGGAAGGGACCTTATAGGTCATCTAGTCCAACCCCCCACCCAAGTGGGAGACCCTACACCATTTCTGACAAATGGCAGTCCAATCTCTAATCTATTATCTCTTAGTAGTTTAGCACATTTAGCTTCCTGTGCTGATATTCCTCCTCCTTCATGTTCCTCTTCGATTTTCTGAAACTTAGGGCAGGTGGGGAAAACAGCCTCCACTCCATCATATTTCACATAGCAAAAGAAGAAGCCACTTTGATGGTTTATGTTTTAAGGTCACAAACAAGAACAAGTAATGTGTGGAGCTTTCCTTCTCTTGGCCAGTGAAAAAGAGGACGGCTTAGCCAGCTAAATGTTTCCTGCAAAGATGATCCAACATACAGCTTGCAGGTTTTTTGTTTTTGTGCCTTTAAGTCAGTTGACTGCAATAGACTCCTAGACAGGCCCTGCAGTTTCCTTGGCAAGATTTCAGAAGTGGTTTGTCATTGCCTTCCACCTAGGGCTGAGAGAGATAGACTGGCCCAAAGACTTCCAAAGAACTCATGGCCTCCCAGTTTTTAGCCTGATTTGTTTAGCGAGACAGAAAGGCTCAAAGAGATGAATGCATAACCCTTTCCCATTATTCCTGTTCCATTTTTGCCACAACACCCTTACTTTTGTTTCTAGATATGACTATATATAACTTGGATGTTGCAGCAGGAGGTGGGGAATTGAACACAGCCTAGAGTCCCAGGAGGGAATTTCTATTTACAGAACAGCCTATTTCATAAGTGACAAGGTGCATTGCATCCATTTACAGGATTTAATTATAAAAGGACCCAGAACTAAAAGTACTGGCAACTCAAGCTTATAATTTTGTTGTCCGGTGTCAGAATACTGAAAACCCTTCATTTACTCTTTTGCTTTTTGTGGAGGTGTCTGTCAGTGTTTGTTTTGGTCAAGAGAATGGGGTCACTGCAGCTTCCATGACTTACACTAAGAAAATGAGAAAACACAATCTTCAAGTCAACAACTAATTTTTAAAAATTCAATGCAGAGCCATGTTTTGTAAAAGCAATGGCCATTCCCATTCATAAATACAGATTTTACCCAGTTATTTTAATTTGCCAAATGCACATCCTTTGCTGAGCCTTCCTTCCCATATTATATTTCCATTACTAAAAAAAAAGAACAAGGAATTAACTCAGGAAGAGAGGAATGAAGAGTTTGGAAGTCATGGAATGTGTCCAGGGTAGAGAAAAAGTGGTACTTCAGCAAAATAAAAAATAAGCTTTAAAAAGTTAAATGGTATTTCTCAATTGACATGACATTTCTTTCAACCAAAACACCAAGCTTCCCCTTAAGCATAACATCACTATATATAAGCGTGAGTATTTCTAGATTTAAACATTCAAATGATTTGCATTTTTCAGTTTATTGTTACTCTTTTGTGCGCGAATATTGATCTCAAAATAGTACCAGAGAAGTAATTCGTGGTCCATACAATCATCTTTATTTCTATATTTTGGTTATATCCTATCTCTTCCTCTGGAAATTCACGTGTACAGCACCTCCTCCTCAATTTTTCTCTCCTAAGCATCTCTGTGAGTATTTTGTGCTCAGAGAAAGTCACTGCCTCATCAACAAGCCACATAATTTCATTTTCTAACTGATGTAGTAACTGTGTTCTGCAAAGGGGCTACCTTCTTGTAGGAAAATTATTTCAGGAGATATATTTATTCTTATCCCATTATAGGTTACAAAGAAGTAGGAGAGATATTCGCTGTGAAGTAAAGATGCAAGGACTGGTGAGTAAAAATGAAACGAGTGAAAATTATCAGTACCCTAACCCTAACAAACACTACACATGTACCCTTTTTTTCCTCACTGTATTCATTGCTAAATTCTGAATTAATGCTTCTAATAATGCTATCATCATCATCATCATCATCATCATCATCATCATCATCATTTGTCAGCAATAGAACAGAATTCTGCAATGCATTTAGTAGTTTTTCTTCACTGTTACTTTCCATTCTTAATTCTGAAATCATTTTCAGGATTTAAAATTTTAAAAATTGCATATACTGTACATTGGGCTTGCAGAGATCCATTCCTTCCATCCCTGACCATATCCCATGCTGCTTGTATCCTCAGAGAGCTGACTCCTTGGCAAAAGAATTTGGGACCACTTTGTACATGTAAGCCTAAAGAAGCACAATTGCTTTGTGTCTAAAAGTCATAGTTTTAGCACATTCCATGCATTGTAGAATAGTTTGGGACAACTCATTGACTGGGTTCACATATTACACTAAGTCATCATATGTATTGTTTCTTTTGTTTTGACGTTTATTGTGTTGTTTGAATCTAGCCTTTGTTTGGAATGTGTACCCTCATGTTATACTTTGGTGGTTTTATGTATTAAAAGAAGTAAGAGAATGTTTTATGTATCAGGTTACCTACAACCAGTTTAAAATATCTAAAAGTAGTGGAAAAGGAATCTCAGGAGTATCTTCTCCACCTGTTCAGTAATACCATGTCTTCCATTTTATTTTGCTCAGTGAACAGCCAAGTCTGTCGAAAGGTAGATTTTAAAAAAAAGGGGAGAAATAGTGTCCACCTTTGTATCACCTTTTCCAGAGAGGAAATTCATATCATAATTATCTGTTCTTCCTGGATATTGACACAGCAGGGATAAGATAGGATGATTTTGAATAGCCTGCAGAAATATTATTATTATTATTATATATTATTATTATTATTATTATTATTATTTTATTAGACTTGTATGCCACCCTCTCTCCCTAAGGACTCAGGGCAGCAAACAATAAAACCAATACAAATTACAATAAAAAACATTAAACCAATACAAGCCTAATCGATCATTATACAAATTTAAAAATTAAAACAAATAAAATCAACCCACCCCGAAGTCAGTCCAGACCGGCCTGTTGGAACAACCAGTCTTCAGGTCTGGACGGGAAGGAGCGGAGATCAGGGGCCAAACGGAGGTCCATGGGGAGTTGGTTTCATAGGGCAGGTGCTCCCACAGAAAGGCCCTACCCTGGGCACTGCCAGTCGACAATGCCTAACTAACGGTACCCCCAGGAGGCCCCATCTATGGGAGCACATGGGCGATCGGAAGGTGATGCTGGCAGGAGGCGTTCCCACAAGTACCCTGGCCCCAAGCCATTTAGGACTATAATAACTCATGG
>CM019149.1:105762005-105784152 GCA_009733165.1 Naja naja
ACATGCAACCATCTAGTCCAGGGGTCCCCAACTCCCAGGCTACAGCTCACTCCCAGGCCTTGAGCTGTTCAGAACTGGGCTGCAGAAGTGGAGGGTGAATGTGTATGCATCCCCACTTGCACAAGCAGTGGGCGGGCACGCAGCGCGCCAAGACAGTCTATTTTTGCTAGCAGTACGCGCATGCTCCACCACTCACTCTAGTGGAGCTGCACGAGTGCATGTTTGCCTGCAGCTCATGAGAATCATCCCTCCCCCACCACTGGGGAATTCTGATCTAGACCAGGGGTCCAACCTTTTGGACCTCAGGGACCACCAAACCGTTACACTGAGACGGCATTGGTCGGGCTGATGGATGATCTCTGGAGGGCCCGGGACAGGGTTTTTCCTCTGTCCTGGTCCTATTGGACCTCTCAGCTGCTTTCATACCATCACCATGGTATCTTTTGTCAGCCCGGGGTTGGGGAGGGGGCACTGTTCTTCAGTGGTTCTCCTCCTACCTCTCCGGGCGGTCGCATCGGTGTTAGTGGGAGGGGTTCGCTGACCCCAGGGCTCTCTTATGGAGTCCCGCAGGGGTCGGTCCTTTCCCTCTCTTATTTAATATCTACATGAAACCGCTGGGTGAGATCATCCGTGGTTTTGGGGTGAAATTCCATCAGCACGCTGACGATACTCAGCTGTACCTTTCCACCCTGGCCAGATCAGTGATGCCCTCCCTGATGTCCCGTGTTTGGATGCGGTACGGTCTGGATGAGTAGGAACATTCGACTCAACCCGCCAAGACTGAGTGGCTTTTATGGTCGGCTCTGCCCAGCCAGGATTGTTTATCCTTGGCCATAGGGGTGAGGTGTTGCCCCTGTGGATAGGGCATGGAGTCTGGGGTCCTCCTGGAT
This sequence comes from Naja naja, assembly GCA_009733165.1. Classification (NCBI taxonomy): domain Eukaryota; kingdom Metazoa; phylum Chordata; class Lepidosauria; order Squamata; family Elapidae; genus Naja; species Naja naja. The sequence continues at coordinate 105,762,896 of CM019149.1, forward strand.
GCACGGCTCCCGCTTGGAGGAGCAGGTGGGGCCGCCGCCAGGGGGCCTTTGCCCAGCTCCGCCTTGTTCGACAACTTCCCTTTTCTGGACCGGGACGCCCACGACAGTTACTCACGCCCTTGTCACCTCGAGACTCGACTACTGCAACGCCTCTATCTAGGACTGCCCTTGCATACCATCCGAGATTGCAGTTGGTGCAGAATGCGCACGCTGGATGGTGATGGGAGTTACCCGGTTCTCTCATGTTACCCCTCCTGCGTGGCCTGCATTGGTTGCCGACAGCCCGGTGAGATTCAAGGTTTTAGTTTTGACATTCAAAGTCCTACACAACATGGGTCCCCAATATCTGAGGGAGCGCCTTCTTCCAATAGCTAGTCTGGGCTCGGGGTTCCATCGGCAAGTCAATGCCGGTTGGTACTTCCCCACGACGAGCCTCTCTGTTGCGCCCCCACCTCTGGAATCAACTGCCTCTGGAGCTCCGCCTGGCCCCTGATCTCCGCACCTTCCGCCAATTAAAGACCTGGTTGTTTGACCAACCCGGCTGTGACCCTTCCTTGGGGAGGGATGGTTTTAATGTATTTTATTGTTGTGTTTTATATTTGGGCTTGTTGGTTTAATGTCTTTTTAAATATTTATTGTTCTGTGTTTTTAGTTGTGAGCCGCCCCGAGTGTTCGGAGATGGGGCGGCATACAAGTTCAAATATAAATAAATAAATAAATAAACTCATAATTTTAAATCCCAGGGACCACTAACTGGTTCTGTGGACGTGGCCTAATTTGTGGATGTGGCTTGGTGGTCATGTGACTGACTGAGCATGGCTTGTATGTAAATATTATAAATATTTATATAAATATTGAATTTTTTATTAAAAAAGAGCAACTTTTACCCAAAATCAGGCAAAGCAGGCAGGCAGATTGAGTTGCTCACAGAATCACAGATTCATTCAGAGATCTATCTATCTGCCATTGGCTAGCTCAGTCATAAAATTTGCTTGCACACAAACTCATAAAATTTGCTAGCAAGCAAACTCACAAAATTCTCACAACACATTATGTATGTAAATATTGAATTTTATATATATAAAAAAGAGCAACTTTTACCCAAAAGCAGGCAGGCAGATTGAGTTGCTCACAGAATCATTTAGTGATTTATCTATCTGCCGTCGGCTAGCTCACTCTGTCACATAAAATTTGCTTGCCGTGAGTCTGCACTGAATAATAGAACCTTCAGTCCTAAGGGAGGTTCGGCTGTGCTTAAAAGCAGAGCTGAAGATCTAAAGACTAGCTAGAAAGCAAGAAAACCAACCATTTCTTGCTTCCTAGCTAATCTTAATCTCCCAGCTCAGCAGAACAGCTGATTGTCAGAAAAAGGAAAAATAGCAATTTAGCAGGCAAGTTTGCTGGGTAAGGATTGAGTGGATGGGGAGAGTTCCCACAGGCTATGTGGACGGTGCAGCCTTGTGTTTCTGCACAGCCTGGATTAAATGCTTTGGGTGGGGTGCTCTGGGGGTGAGATTTCTCTGAGGCCCACCAAAATTTTCTTGAGGCCCACCAGTGGCTGCGCCCACCGGTTGGCAACCGCTGATCTAGACCACTTTATGTATCTTGGGCCTCACTCATACCCAGAACGCTGAACTTCATATCCTCTGCTAATCTGATATGTGCAGTTTGTCAACATTGGATTTTTCCTTTGCAGAGAGGCAAGGAAGAAAATATGGTCAAATCTGCGGTGTGTGTTAGAGAGTTTATGATATAATTTGCCGGTCCTCATTTTCTCATCCATGTTTTTACTTTCCTTTTTGTAAAAAAAATGCTGATAATTAATTCTGAAGTTATAGCAGTAATGCATATGTATATAGGCACAATTTGTCATTTGTTAATTAGTTTTATAATTTTAAAAAATGTTTGTTGCAAATGCTTCTATAACATCTGCAATTTTCATAGATATTAGGAGAATTATTGAATCTCCAAATCTGTGAAGACTTACTCTGCATGCATGCTAGACATTTCCATTCATTCATTTTTTCTTTTGTCTTTCAGGGCTGCAAAACTTCAGTGGGTGTGTAAATTCCCCTCAAAGCCGGTTCACAACAAATTTAACTTTCTGCTTTTAATGAAAGTGGTGAAGATGACTGATTGACTGACTGACTGAATGAATGAATGATTCCATTCATTCTCTCATTCATTCATTCTTTCATTCATTCATTCTTTCATTCATTCATTCACCCATCCATTCATTTTGCATTACACCAACTGCGTCCTCTGGCAAGTTCAGTAAGCAGAACAGACATCTGCATATAAGCCACATATAAACAGAAACCTATTCTGGGCAGGGGACAAGTTGGTGAGAGCCAGTTGGAGAAATACCACAACTCACTGCAGAGAACAGCAGTGCTTCAAGGAAAACAACATTGCTTCAACAGTGCAGAAGGCCCACTAAGACCAATTGTAACTGGCTTTCACAGGGTTATATTCTTTTTACTGTCACTTCAGAAAAAGATCTTGATCCAATCACTTTCTGCTCTTTTCTTCACTTGCAAAAGCCCCTCATGTGTGTTTCTAAAATAAGCAATAAGCAAGGAAATAAGGATTACTCCATTTCCCATCCTCATTTTTAAAGAAAATAATGTCAGCTTTTTTAGGGTGGATTATATTTAATGATACTATTTCTCCTTAATTGCCAAGGCATCTTTGAATTACCAAAGCTAATTCAACCACACAACTTTATTTATATCCCACAGCTATACCTCTGGGCTTACTGCAGACTTAGCCTCCTTATCCTCTTCCCAGCAATCTTGGGTCATCATTGCTATTCCTTTTGAGCAATTTTCTAACATATCTGGAAGACACCAGGTTGGGAAAGCTGCTTTAGCTTTTCTGTTATCTAGAAAACAAAAATGTCAGGTCTACATTTCCCACTTCTCAAAGAAAGAACAATGGAATTAGGCTGTAAGAAAGAACATGATACAATTAGCTGTGCTTTAGGTTTTATCTACAGTACACTACTTTCCCAATATACATTACACAACGATCTAATAAAGTAGTCACATTTTTGCCTGCTTGTTCATGTCATATTAATAGCATTTCGGCCTTGCCTTGTATGCAGTTGGTGAGAGTGAACAGTTGCCTTCATGTTAATTTAATTAAAAGGATGTTTGGGAATTAGCCTGTTAAACACAGGAAACATAGTTCATGCTCACTTCAAAGAGAGGACAACAATGTGTGCTTTGAATTTCAAAACCACTCATGTTCATTTGACTTGCCCAAGACTTGGGGCTAAGATGCTTTTGAGCTGGAGGAATCCAGATTCCCAAAAGACAAAGTTGAATACTGAAAGGCTAACGTGGGAATGTCTGGAACTCCGAATAAAATAACTTTTCCTCTTTTCAACATTCTGAATAAGCCACATTCCAAATTCAAAATCCCACATTGAATTAGAAATAAAGTTACAGCCAGGATACCAAGAAATGCTCTTTTGAATGAGGAATCTTGTTCTATTTGCCCAGAAATCCTAGCTATTCTTTTTGTAGATAGTTGAGTTTAGTTTAGAAAGTGTCAGGACATTTAAGGTAAACTGAAACTCAATGAGATCACTGCTAGTAAAATACAGTTTCTGGACATTCAGCTGGTTACTCTCAGTTATATCTGGTTATCAAGTCCTCACCTCACCCTGTTGTTATGTTAAGCAATCATTTCCTGCCCAGCAAGATCAGCTTGTTTAAGAAAATTATGGGGAGGGAAAAAAACTCTTCAAATCAAGCCAAGTTTTCCCCTCTCCTGCCATACTTCGTGGCTGATTTCCAGATTGGTATTTAACTTTCTAGCAAGAGAGTCTTGTTAAACCTTGTTATATTTCACACACTTGCTAATTAATTCCTGGGCTGATGGATTGAAAGATGGTGCCATCTCGTGGGTGTCTCTAAACCATGACCTAGATTCATAATTTTACTTTGCTGGGAGAGGCTAATTGAAAGCCTTAGCATGATAACAGGTGATAAATCTATCATCTTTTAATGCATCCCTTAGAATGAGCCAATATTTTGGAGGGAGACCTGCTTAACAGCCGGTTCACTTGTGGTCTAAATCTTAAACTCACATGACCTTCTATGGCAGTGGCCAACCTTGTCTAAGGTTAGGGAGTATTTGAAGAGGAAGTAATGTCCATAAAGCCAGGGCAAAATATTTAAATAAGCAGTGTGCATTCCTGCTGCATACTATGGCACTAATTGCAATTGAAGATTTGTGAATATCTCATTCATTCCCATCCCACCTCTTTTATATTAAGCAGTGTTTTTCAAACTTGGCGCTTTAAGCTGTTGGACTTTAAATCCCAGAATTCCCCAGACAGCCCACTAGCCAGAAAGCTGGTTGAGGAAATATGGCAGTTGAAGAACCATATAGTTTAAAGCTGCCAAGATTAGGAAACACTGCATTACAGTATTAAGTCACTTATGTTCCAGCAAAGGAAAGACGGAAGGAGCTCTCATTTCTTGTTAGATCTAGCATATCACCCACAGTCCCACACCTTATGCTTGGAGGAACAAGGAAGGACTAATATATTTTGTGTGCCTATTGGGCTACATGCTAAAAAGATTTTCCCCCTCCAGATTTATATACTGTATTAAAATCAGTATATTATCTCCACCTTCCAGGCAGGTTCAGCTGTGAGACAGCAGCTTATCTAGAGCTAGGTTTTATTTTCACTTGGCAGACATTATCAGGTTCAAAGTTGGAGGCCAAATTAAACTATTATTTCTCTCTTTATAAATTATTTTTCTCAGTGTTCAGTAGTAAAAAGACCAAAGGGAGACCACTGGATGAGAAATAAGCTTGGGACAGAGGAAAATATAACCTTGTCTTACTATATGCAACTCTTCCCTTCCAAATTGTTATTAGCTGCAGAGGATGAAATGAATAAGTACATTCATATATAATTATATTTCATCTCTAAAGTTAATATTGATTTGGGGTGGGCAGCAGGGAAGGTTTTTTTATTTTCATTTTTGGGGATATGTTAAGGCAATCACTATAGATAGTACTCAACATACAACAGTTCATTTAGTGTCCACTGAAGTTACAACAGCACTGAAAAATGTGACTTATGACCATTTTTCACACTTATGACCGTTGCAACATCCCCAGGGTCACATGATCAAAATTCAGATGCTTGGCAACTGACTCATATTTATGATGTTTGCAGTGTCCCAGAGTTGTGCAGTCACCTTTTGTAACCTTCTGACAAGCAGAGTCAATGAGGAAGCCAGATTCACTTAATAGCTGTGTTACTTTCTTGACAACAGCATTTATTTAACAACTGAGGCAAGAAAGGTTGTAAAAGAGGCAAAACTCACTTAGCAATTGAAATTTTGGGCTCAATTGTGGTCGTAAGTTGAGGACTACCTGTACTATCTTTTGTCGACTATGGTTTAGTGCAGTATCTGAGTCCAGCCATTGGGGAGTGATCAACAAACTATGATGAAAATGAACTTTGACTTAGTGCAATATGTGATCCTAGCCAACAATTGTTCAAAAATTGAAAGAAAAAAGTTAGTCTCTAAAGTTTCTTCATATGAGTACTTTAGCTCTTCCAGGTTTTATACCTCCTCACCTGAACACATTTTGTTTGAATGAATACATTAATTTCTCTTCACCTGTTTGAACAACTTGGAATGTAAACATCGTACCTTTCAAGTTGCTTGGCAAGTAAAATGTTACCCTCTATGGAATGCATTTGAAGTCTTTTTAAGAGGCCATTTCAATGTGGGTTATCTAGATAAGCTTTATATTTCCATTATTAAAAGTACATTAAGAAGCTGATAGAGGAAATGAAAGTCAAACAGGAACAAAAACATTTCAAAGAGAATTCTAAGCACCAATGGTACGGTATGTCAAGTCTGAGAAGCATTAAGAAGATATGAAGTCTAAAAGGCCTGGCTAAACGCATTAAACCCTTACCAACATTAATGAAAATCTGAACAAAATTGTAGAACATCAATGATCCATCAGTGGGAGAATTATGAAGTAATTTGCCCATAGACAGAGAAGCTTGGGGAAACTCTTAATTTCCTCCTAATTTCTTATGTGGATATAGATCTGAAAGATCTTATATAGATCTTCTTTTTTGATGGTAACTGCAATAGCTCTTAGACCTATATACCGCCTCATAATGCTTTACAGCCCTCTCTAAGTGGATTACAGAGTCAGCATATTCCCCCAACAACCTGGATCCTCATTTTACTGACCTTGGAAGGATGGAAGGCTGAATCAACCTTGAGCTGATCAGAATCGAACTCCTGGAGTGAGCCTTCAGTTCTGCATTTTAACCACTGTGCCACCACAGCTCAATGCTAATTGTCTAGGCTCTGCATTCTTTAGTGATTCTTAAACTGATCCAATCCAGTTTAATCCAAGCTGATCCAATTACCCCTTTTTCTAGTCTTGAATAATTACCCAACCAGTCCCAATCTCCCTGTCTCGCTGTTGTTCTTTACAAGTTATCTCAGCAGCAGCAGCAATAGCCCCAACTCGATCCTCGACTCAAGAACAAGCAATTACACATAGTTCTATACTTTCAGGATATACTCTAACTACCATTTTGGGAGGCAACTACCCCATTTTGGAACCACTGCTTCAGTGTGTGACATTAAAAGGCAAAAGAGAAGCAATGGGAACAGATTATAAGGTTGCACACTGCCTCTATTTCTTATTTTCTTATTTATTTATTGCAAGTTTGGTCTGATGTTGGTATTTGTGTGCTTTATTATATCGTCATGACTGTGGCTCATTGAGCAATAGAGGAAAAGGAGAATAAAGATTATTTTGATAAATGAATGAACAAATTATTGAACGTGCTTGAGTTCGATCAATTGCCCCTTGTTTATGCCTCACTTAACAGGGTAACCCATTGCAATGAAGGCTGATGGTGTCCACCTTTCACTGTGGTGATGGGAAGCAAAACTGCATATGACTTCAAAAAATTTTGTATGTTTGCTATAAGGATTAAAATAATTCTCTATATACATTTAATCATATTTCCTTATATTTTAATTCTTAAATATTTCACTCCATCATGTTCAGAATTTGTGTAAGTACTATTTGGCCTGGCAAAAATATAATTAATTTAAACAGAAATTCCCAATATTAAAATCATTGCTGCTGAAAAGCTGAAATAAAACAATTCAGTTCTCTACTTTTCTAGGTATAAGTGAATAGCGGACTAATTTAATATCATAGGCTGACATCTTCCCATATTTACTGGTTGGTATTCTTAAGACTAAATAAGTAAATAAAACACACTGCAGTTGTTAGCCTTGCAGGTAATTCAGATAAAGAAGCACACCCTAAAGTACTACTTTAATTTTATTACATGGTTACATTAATGGAATTTTGCAAGTCTGAAAGTACATCTCTCCTCCCACACCTTTATAGAAACTAGGGAGGGTCCCTTCTGAGCCATTTGCATATCCCCATTCCTTCTGCAGACTCAGCTGCCACTTTAGAATAGAATAGAATAACTTTATTGTCACTTTGAATGTACACTAATCAGCATACATTAAAATGAAATTGCATTGAATAGAGCTCTCAAAGGGTCACCACCTCCAATAAACACTACATAAACATGACAAATAAATAAATAAGTACAAAATTATGCATATACTCACATATGTTATATGACACAGAGAAACAACACAGTCTAGTTCAGATGTATACATGTATGTGGCAAGATATAAACATGTACATTGAGAGTTTACCAGATGGATGGCATAGGGAACAAAACTGTTACAGAATCCTCTAGTCCTGCTGGAAATACTTTGATATCCCTTCCCAGAGGGGAACAACAGAAACATACTGTAAAGTCGGTATATGGGATCTCTAATAATGCTTTGAGCTCTAAGCACATAGTCTGTGTGATTAGTCTGATCATTGTCTAGTCTTTGGCTCTAACTCCTATCTCACAAGGTTATTCCCACATACCATTACAGCAGTCCAGTCATATACATGTTCATTCAAAATAAATCCTGTTAAGATCAGACTTGGTGATATTTTTAAAAGGCTTACACAATTAATGAGACATAAGTTAATATGATTACCTTAACTCTTGTGGATGTTTATGTTTCTACTCAAGACATAACTAAGACTAAATCCTGCTGAAGTAGGATACACATATGGCTGCAACTTTCAAATTATCCAAACACAAAAATGAGTCCAAATTTTAACACAAGTGAAGATGCAGTTTTCCTTATAAATGCAACATTTGATGTTACTATGCAATAATTTGAAGTAATCCGAACAGAATTACTTTGGTGATGTATGTAATAGAAAATTAGGCAATGTGTTTGTTGAGGCATGGTACCTGTAGCTACCCACATGAAGTGTGGTAGCATCATAACACAAATCTATCCTTAAATATTTATGTTCAGATGGGATACAAATACATAGATTGCCAGATTTGCACTATAATATCATGAGTGTGGTGGTCAGCCAATTGCAAATCCATCTGGTGGTGATGCTGTCTCTCCTACATTGTTCTATCTTACCAAGAATACACTGTGGTCTACTTTGTCAAATGCCTTACTGAAGTGGACTATTTCCTGATCCACTAATTTAGTCACTTTGTCAAATAATGCAATTAGATTTATGTGGCATGATTTATTTTTGACAAACCCATGTTGGCTTCTAGTTGTAGCTTTGTATATTTCTAGGTATTTACAGATCTGTTGCTTGATAATTTTTCCAGAATCTTCCCATGTATTGATGTCTTATGGATTGGTCTATAGTTTTCTCAATCTATATTAGACTCTTTCACCATTTATTACCTTTTTAAAAAGGATGGAATGATAGTATTCTTGAAACATACTGTTTGCAAGATTTTTTAGATTAAAGTAAATAAAGTAAAAACAAACAAACCATCCTTCAAAGTTAAATGAGTTTAAAGATTACCAGAGTTTCACTGATTTATTTATTCACTTAAAAATAACAAAAAATCATGTCAAACTACATCCATATTGAGATTGATGCAAGAGATTTATTCTTCTGGATTTTCCAGCACTTGAATCTTGTGCTGCTTATATCAGATGTAAAAACTATATAAATGACAATATGCTGAAGACACAGCTAATTAGAGAATATAGGCCTGAAAAACAAATTATTTTGTCATACTCTTTATTTTAGAACTGTTAGATGTGTTCCAATAGATTGAATTATCAATATGTAGCACACCATCCCTGATTAATGATCTTTTACATATGCGCCTTTGACTTTTAATATTAATTGAATATATATTTAGGCTTTTGCTTGGCACTGAAATTCCTTTAGTTATTTATTTTATGTTGAAAATCTGTAATATACTTGTTTTGATATACCACTACAACAATATTTTTACCTAGCTGGCTGTGCTCATGAAAATGTCATTTAGCTATGCACAATTGACTTTTACAAAATGTAACACAAAGGCCTGAAGAAGTATGGAACAAATTTGAAAAATATGACTTTATTTTTTATAAGTGGTCATTGAAAATCTATGTTTTCCATTACTTCTCTTAGCATTGACGAAATTTCAGTAATGTTTCTGCCTGATCTATAGAAAATGCAGTCTTTGTGATCTGGATGCATTGATTCTTCCTTGCCTCCACTGCCCTTTATCTGAAATACACAAGTTCCTCAAGGTGAAGAGTTCTACACAGGGGTAGAATGGATACCATTCCGGAGACAAAAAAATTGACTCCACTAAAAGTATGGCTGAATGATCATTACATAATGACCAAGTCACCAATAGCTACATAAATCTTTGAAATGTCTATAAACTCAGCATTACAGTTTCTTCAAGCCTAAGGGCTTTAGAACTGTTGATATCATTTTTTTCTTCTAGCAAAGTAGGAGAAAGAAGGTAGTGGTGGGGAGAAGATTCATGCTTTTCAGAAGATTCATGCTTCCTTACTGAGGAGAGGTAAGTTAAAGCAATACAGTAGGCAGTTCCCTTAATTCCTTACCGTATCAAGAAGATATGAAGTCTAAAAGGCCCAGCCAAATGCATTAATCTCTTACCAGCATAATAAAAATCTAAACAAAAATTTTAGAACATCAGTGGTCTAATAATAAACATTGTGGGAGAATTACAAAGTATCTGCCCATACAGAGAAGCTTGAAGAGACTCAATTTCTTTCCAGTTTTTGATGAGTGGTGGATATGGATCTGAAAGAGTCCCTTTTGATGGTAATAGCAATAGCACTTAGATTTATATACCGCTTCACAGTGCATTACAGCCCTCTCTAAGCAATTTGCAGTCAGCATATCATTCCCAGCAATCTGGATTCTCATTTTACTGATGTCAGAAGGATGGAAAGCTGAGTTAGTTAATTAAATAAATAAAACCAACTCCAACTTGGCTGTATTTATATGTGAAAAAATGGAAATGATGATCCATGGTTTGCTTGTTTAATAGGATGCATTGGTATGAACAGTACTTTAGACACAAGATGAGGAAAATAAGCCCACACCAATTTCCTGTCTAAATGTAATGCATGGAGAAAAAGCAAGCCAGAGGGTATTTCATCTGCTATTGTTTAAACTTAGGTTTTCAGAGTACTATTGATTACTGAGGGCAGGCTTAAACTTTTCATTCATGCTCATCTCAATTACCATTTTTCTAAAACCCGAATGCTCAGCCACTTTCTAACCATCAGGTAGGAAGAGTTGACAAATAACAGTCATTAAGCACAGGGATTTCAAGAGAACACAATTAGAGTTCCAGGAAATATTGGGTACTTTCAAAAGTGACTGATGGCATATATCTTCTAATATGAATCTGTGTGACAATGAACATTTTGTGATCAATTGTAAATGTGTATGCCCGTGTGTGTGTGTGTATGAGAGAGAGAGAGAGAGAGAGAATTTAGATGTTCCCTTTGAAAGGAAATAACAGTTTTGCCTTTGTCATTGTTAAAAAAATGTAAGAAATACAACTGGTGTGTATAAATGATTCATTGGCTTAAAGTTTTGAAAACTGAAATGTGGTACAAAAGCCAAACTGCATGTCTAGCTTAAAGGAAAGGACAGTTTTATCCCCTAGAAAGAACTTGTTCTGCAAATCAAATTTGGACAGAGAAATTCTTAATTCCTACTAAAGATTAAATTGTAGGATCCTTACCAAATAGCCTTCTCTAATCTGTCTGAAATTTTATTATCTCTTATACACAGTAAAAAGAATAATAATAATTCTCTTAAAATATAGAGGAGGAATGTTAGGGTGGTGGAGCAGATCGTTATTGGACTAGAATTTTGAATATAACCTTAAAACTGCGATTAGGTATTTCAAGATTCTAGGGGACTCAGTCATAGGCATCCAATAGAATCCATGATGTTATTCAAATTATGCAAATTATGGTAGTATTCAAATTATGACTGTAATTGTGCCCACAACTATGGTCCTAAGTCATGACAGTTGTAAAGTAAATAACCACGTGATCACTGGTGGGATTCAAATTTTTTTACTACTGGTTCTGTGGGCGTGGCTAGGGGATGTGTCTAAGTGGCATGGACATGTAACTAGGTGGGTGTGGCTTTTTGCTTTTTCAGCAAACCCCCATTTTTGGACCTTCTGGGCCTCAGGCAAGCCTCCGGGGCGGTGTTTTTGCTCCCAGAAGGTTTCCCTAGGGCTCAGGAAGGCAGAAAATTGGTCTGGGGGGGAGGTGCACAGCATCAGGTGGGCGGGCAAGCGGGCAAATGGGTGACTGGGTCAGAGGCGTGGCTAGCCAGAAGTTACTACTGGTTTGGCAACCTATGCCAAATCCTTGCTACCGGTTCATGGAAACAGGTGCGAACTGGCTGAATACCACCACTGCATGTGATCAGGACCAATTTTATACTCTTTTGCAGTGGTCATTAAACGAATGTTGCAGCTGTAAAGTGTATTTCATTATGTGAATGCTGAAGTTGTTAAGTGAACAACACGTTTGTTAAGTGAACCCACTGCTAGGGGGTTGTTTCTGCCGGAAACTGGAAACAAATGCTGCTTTCCAGGAAAAATGTCATAAAACATGGTCACATGACTGCAAATGGCTGTAAATGATGCACTGTATATAGTTTGCATCATTTGCATGAGGATGTGAGGTGTGTGATATCATTATTCCTTGCTGTTGGCAGGCTGATATCCATGACCTCAGCACGCCAATTCTGCCTTGTGTTCCCGTGGCTGTCCTTTCCATTCTATCTTTAGCATGTTGACTGGGCACGTCTTGTGGAAGATTGTAAGCTTGTGGCTGGAGGTGCTTACCCTACAATCAGAAATGACTATGAGATTGATCTACTAACAGCAGGGTTTTACATTAGATGGGTGCTCAGCTTGGAGCTGGTGGAGATGACAACTGCAGAGCAAGCTGGTTTGATTATCTCTCAGTTCAGTTAGCTTCACAGGACTGCTACAAGGACAAAATGAGAGATATGGTAGATGACTACATCTGCTTCTTTGACACCCATGAAAGGAGGAAGTCTGTAATTTTAAAAAATGCAAACTTTTGCTCAGCTTCTGAATCATTGCAATGGTAGGCAGCAGGCAAGTGAAAGGGTAGCAAGGAGAAGAATTGATCCTGTGAAGCACTGATCAATTTTCTAATATATAAACTAGTCAATTGCATTGTGGAAGTGGGCTGAGAGTTTACATTCAGAGGCCCATTGACTCATATCATAGCCATCTTTAGGCTTAGCTAATTCTACTTTTCCCATACAAAATATTTCTGAGTCACGAAAACCAATTGAGATGAATGATCTCTGCCAAAAGCCTGTGCAATTTCAATAAGTTGGTGACTAGTGATGAGCTGTCGCCCACTCCCTGTTTACAATCTCTGGAAACATGTTTTTAAAATTTAAATGAAGCCAAATTCATCTTAAATTGACCTGATGTTAACCTAGGAAAGAGAATATTGATCCAAAGCTTAGCACCCTATTGCAACAAGAAATAAAACCTCCCAGGGCCTGGCAGGGTCCACCAACTCTCCCACCAGTTGGGTTTACAAATCACCATTTAAATTTCCCATAATAACTTGGAGTTTAGATGTGCAACTGATTTGAACAGCTGTGTTTATATACCTTACATATTGTTGCTGTCTTTCACTGTCAACCAAGCCCATAGAGAATGAAATTAAAAGAAGACCTAAGAAAAGCACTTTGGTCAGGATCTGTCTTCCTTCTCCCCTATAAAAATGCCATCATAATCTAAATGCAAAGCTAAATTGCTAATAAAACAAGAATTCAAGGATGATAAGTAAATCAGTGATCATAGTTCCTATAATATTTTGTTGTGAGAGATGTGTCTGAAGGGAAAAGGATTGCCTGTGCTTTAACAACAGCTGCAAAATTGTTTTTGAATGTAGCAAATTGCAGCTATTTTTCAACTTACAAATTAAACGTTTACACTTTCCTGTTGCCTCATCTGTTTTTTTTTCCTTCTTTTTTTTCTATGCCATTGGTGGTGAAGCCAATAATGAAGCAAATGTTTGCTCATCGGCAAAATCCTCTCAAATTATTCCTCACTGATTTGGGATCCAAATAATATAACAGCAATTTTACATAAGTGGTTTGTAAGTTTTGGGAAGTAACTATTATTACAATTTATTTTGAAGATATGATGTCAGGATTGGACATATTTAAGAGGTGGCAAACTCAAACAAAGATTTGCAGAACTTGAAAAACCTTTTTTTTAAAAAATGACAACAGTTTAGAAAATTCATGTAGAGTCAAGTCCATTCATATCTTGAACTGCTTTGGGGTTGCCCAAACATTATCCCTCACTGCTGACAAATCAAAATGTATTTCAGCTAATTAAGCCATTGATATTCACTTCTAATCACAATCAAACATCATCCAATTCTTGTTCACATTTGCAGTTGGAAGTCTAATTTAACTAATATATACAGTAAATGAAAATAGTAACACTGGTTGACAAAGATTTTGCTTCCTGGACACTGTGGGACGTACCTTGTAGGTTTTTGGCTGCTAATCATGAAAATAACCTGTAATTAAACCTATTCTGAATCATTTTATAAAATTCCTGTTTTTACTCAGTGGCAATGTACACCATTCAGTACCTGTTACACATGAAAGAAACATATGAAAATATGGAACTGGTGTTGCAGCCCATCTAATATACAAAGTACAACTGGAATATCTGTACAGATTTAAAAGTAGTGGCTCTGGTGCTTGAAATGCAGCTTAGATATACCAAATATCATTGTTTCATACACAAATGGGACAGCCATTCAAGAGACTCACACTATATTAAAAAGAAATGGCCACTCTGAAAGAATTTGGTCATAGCATAGAAAAATGCGGCACATGAACCATTTGTTGGCCCAATAAAGATATTTTTACCTCTGTAAATCAAATGTGTCAAGGACAGGCAGTTTGAATATCTGTTAGTGCATCAGAGAAAATAGCCTGGAAAGCATTCAAAGCTGTTGTTGACATTTTTTTGTATAACTACAGAGCAACCAAACTATCATCACCAAAGTTCATCACCAAAGTTTGCAATATCACCAAAGTTCGCAACATCACCAAAGTTCGCAATATCATAAGCAACTCAAATACAACAAACATCCCTCCTGAAGATATCACTGAAATAACCAGAGATGGCTCTGAGTTCAAATACAATGATGGCTCAGTGGCCACAAAATTTTGTAGAGTTGTATGCAAAATGAGTCCAGCAAACGATATTCATTCATACAATAAACGCCATTGCAAAAACCAATCCCAACCACAAAAAACTTTGCTCAAGACCAGACTTATCCATACTGCAAAGAATCCGCTCCCATGAACACTGCAATGAACTCAAAGATGTCTAGACAATGGAGAGAAGGACCTGTACATTGACTACTGCACTGATTGTATCAAAAGTAAGTCACACAACCCACAACTCCACATCCAACCCTACCTCATCCAACCCACCATCACTCAAAACTAGGCACGCATGCCCCTAACTACCTCAATTCCAGCTACAACTGGCCTTAAATGCAAACTACTCAATGCAAGAAGCCTTGTGAATAAAATACCTGAATTTCTCCTATTACTAAATATGGCTAAATTCGACATCATATTTGTCTGTGAAACATGGCTCAACGTATCTCTCTCTGACTCCATTACCACAGTAAGAGACTATAATGTTTACCGATCAGATCGTGAAATCCATAGAGGAGGAGGCATTGCTATCTTCTATAAAAAGTCCTTACATCTAAAAAACATCCAAGTTACCCAGGAGCTTGTTCTTCCTGAGACCATCATCTGTGAACTGTCTTAAATATCACATTTTGATTCTTACTATGTTACAGAGCCTCTGATTATGACATCGAATATGTAAACAAGCTAAATTCACTACTAACATGGGCAACATCCTGCCCACATGCTTTTATCTTTCTTGGTGACTTCAACCTACCTCACATTAACTGGACCCTAAACGAATGTAAAACTGAACCCATACATGCAACCTTCTACAATGCTGTAACAAATCTGGGAGTGGAACAACTAGTAACCAACAATACTAGACTCAACAACTGCCTCGATCTCATCTTCTGCAATAGTTTGAATTCAATTTATGGAATACAAATTAAAGAATCCTTTTCCAACAGTGACCACAGCATGATTGACTTTTGTCTCAACATACGTCCACACAAAAATCAACACAGTGATGTGATCCCCAATTATAACTTCAAAAGGCAACTATGATCTTACAGACAACGATCTCTCATCCCTTGATTGGCAATTTCTATTCACTGGATGCAATACTGTTGAAGACCATTACAGCATATTTTTACTTGAAGTCAAAAGAGTCATCAAACTATATGTACCAATAACAACTCCCAAAACCAGAAAAACAGATTATCCATAACAATAAGGAAACTTCAATCCAAAAAGAGACTACTTTAGTGAAAAAACAAATCTGGTCACGTTGCCAACTTCAAAAGCTGATACAAAAATTTATGCCACCAGATAAAGACTGAATGCACCAATTATCACATTAAACAAGAGGAAAACCTTCTAGGCACCAATTCCACCCGCACTTTCTACAATTTTGTAAACAACAAACTAAAAGACTCAAGGTCCATCCCACCCCTGAAAGGACCTAATGGTAAAGACTGCAAGACGACACCATTAAAGCCAACCTCTTTAACACATTCTTTGGCTCAGTATTTGTAAACAGCAATGGATCATGCCCAGTATTTCCTAGTCGAACCACAGACAACTACAATGATCTAATACATATCGATTTTACAGAAGACAATGTTGAAAAAGCACTACACAATCTAAAACCATCTCTATCTATTGGACTGGATGGAATATGTGCCTACTTCTTTAAAAAGCTATCCACTGCCATAGCCGAACCTCTAAGCATAATCTTTGAAAAATCTTTCAGGACCAGCTCTGCCAAAACTATGGTCACAAGCCATGGTCATCCCCATCTTCAAAAGGAGACCCCAGCCTAGTTGAAAATTACAGACCAATCTCTTTATGCTGCCACCTGTAAAGTCATGGAATCAATTATTAACCAATCCATTATCCTCCACTTAGAGACAAACAACCTACTCTCTAATAAACAATTTGGTTTCAGAAAAAAACTATCCTGTAATCTGCAACTCTTACACTGCAAAAACATATGGACTACACAACTTGATCATGGAAAGCAATAGATGCAATCTACATAGACTTCTGTAAAGGCTTTGATTCAGTGGTACACGACAAACTACTACTAAAACTAAAATCTTATGGTATCTCTGGACACCTGCATAACTGGATAGAAGCATTCCTGTCAAACAGACAACAACTGGTCAAAATTGGGAGCGCCCTATCAAATCCTGTACCTGTCAACATTGGTGTCCCCCAAGGCAGCGTTCTAGGACCAACTCTCTTTATACTCTACATAAATGACCTCTGTGATCATATTAAGAGCATCTGCATTATTTTCGCTGATGATGTAAAGCTATTCAACACCATCGACAATACTGCTACCCTTCAAAATGACCTCGACTATGTATCAGAATGGTCAAACAAATGGCAACTTCAAATCTCAACAAATAAATGCTCTGCCTTACATATTGGCAGAGGAGTGTAGTACTCTTCTCATGAAATACATCTGGACTCGCTCAATTGTATTAATGTCCAATATACAGTGCAGATTCCAGACAGAGGAGCTGTATTCCAGTATTGGTCTAGCAAAGGTTTTGTATGCCCTAGTTAGAAATTCAATATTACCAGAGGAGAAGCTTCATAAGATTAGGTTTACAACTCTTGATGCCTTTTTGGCAATGCTGTTCCAAGTGAGCTCTGGTGCTTAGATCATTTGATATGAGTACTCAAGGTCCTTGACAAAGTGAGGATCATCAACGAGGTCATATCCACCTAGTTTGTATTTGGTGTACTGATTTTTTACCAATATGTGGACAGTGCATTTGTTGGTCGAGATTTTGAGTTGCCATTGTTTGACCATTCAGACACATAATCAAGGTCACTTTGAAGGACAGTAGCATTATCAGTGGTGTTGAATAGTTTTACATCATCCACAAAGAGGACGAGTTGCTCATAAGGCTGACTGCAAAGTCATTTATATAGAGTGTAAAGAGGGTGGGTCCTAGAATGCTGCCTTGGGGACACCGCCTTAACTGGAGCAGGGTTTGATATTAGCCTCCCATTTTTACTATTTGTTGCCTGTTTGACAGGAATGCAGTAATCCATTTATGAAGGGATCCAGAAATGCTGTAAGAGTTTAATTTTAACAGTAGTTTGTTGTGTATCACTGAATCAAAGGCTTTGCAAAAAGTTTATGTAAATTGTGTCTATTTCTTTACCCTGGTTGAGTAGAGTAGTCCATATATTTTTGCAGTATAGGAGTTGTAGATTGCAGGACATTTTTTCCTGAAACCAAATTGTTTTTTGGCGGGTAGGTTGTTTGACTCTAAGTGGAGGGTAATTGATTGGTTAATGATTTATTCCATAACTTTGCACATGATGCAACACAGTGATATTGGTCTGCAGTTTTGAACCAGGCTGGTGTCACCTTTTTGAAGATATGGATGACCTTTGCTAAGGACCAAAGGTTCAGTAAAGAGCTGGTTCTGATTACCCTTCTTAGGACAAGGCATCAATTAACATATCTGCAGAATTGTGACATGTCAGAACCCAAAGGACCAAACCATCAACCAATGTTTTATTATAAATAGATATAGATATCCACACAAAATATTAAATGAATCCAAGCATTCATTCTCTCACATCATTTGATGTCCTCACCACCCACCCTGCCCTTTAGTAACATCTTGTGCTCCTGTGAGTGCTTCTGTTCTTTAACTCCCCTGTATCTTAAGGAACCCCTTACCTGTGGCACCTTGAAGAGGCTGAAGATGGAGGCCATCTCCTTTGAGGATTCAGCTGTCACCCCCATGACACAGAAAGAGGTCCTGCCTGTCACATTTATAACCTGGATCCATTTGGTCACTTGTGGAGAGCAGAATGAGGCTGATTAAAGAAATCCTCCTCTCCCACTGGAGATTATACATGTGGAAGCCCAGGGTGATGTTGGGAGAAGAACTAGATCCTGGTTGATCTCTGTGACTGCAAACACCAAAGCCAGGGACAGCTGGTAGTTGTCAGCATGGGTCTAGTGAAAAAAATCACTGTGAACCATTACAGGAAAGCTTGTGTGTGCTGGGAAGTTTGCCTTGTCTTTGATCTTTGTGGGGCTTTGCTTGGAGCAGGATGTCCCAATTATTAATAGAGTGTTTTGTTTTGTTTTAAAAATTATCAATGTGGATGGATTTGTGAGAAAGGAATAAAATCTGTCTCTCCCTATCATGGACCATTTTACATCTTTCTATCCTCCCTCCCTTCTTCACTTTTCTCCCATGGCTGAAATCCAATCAATTTCTCCTCAAGTCCCCTAATCAATTTAGTCTCTTTTCAAAGATGTTCTTCAGGTCTGATAACCACTGCTGAAAACAACACTCCAGTGGGGCACAGCAAAGAGTTACTGAGAGCCATTATTGAATACACACTGAGGATTCCAAAATTGAGTTTTGTCTTTTTAATATAAATATCATAGTATATTTAATAGTATGGGAAAAGTTGAGGTTTTTCTTCAGTCTTCCATCTTGATTTTCTGTCCAAATTAACAGAATAAGCCATCTTCTTAACTGGAGCATTAAAGTTTTTAATGAGTTGTCCCTCATCACTCTGTATATGGTTTATCATCTTCCTGACAAAGAGTTCGGGAAAGATTGAGAATCTAGCCTGTTTTATGAACTTGGCTCTTTATTGAGAAAAACACAAAGAGTTGAACTACACCAGGACATTGAAACATCATTAGAACAAACACTTCTGAGCAAACAAAGCAAACCATCACCTACATTTTTCTACTCCAGGTAAAACTTATAAAGGTACAACAGAATACCACAATGGGTCCATTTTAAAGTCTAGTGTAGGAGCCTCAGCAAAGACACCAAGGGGCAAATTCCCACCAATAATGAGATCACCAGGCCTGTAATAGTGTTCCTCAATCTTTAAATGTTTTGGCAACCCATATCTGGTTTGACTCCTCCTGGCAGACGTTGGAGAAGTTGGAGGCAGGAGCCAGAAGAACAGCAGCAGGAGCAGGAGTGGCAGCCCAGTCATTCTTGGCATTTTCCGTCCTAGATAAAAAAAAGAGTTGTTTTGTCATTTGAAAACTCAGCAGAGTCTAAGCACATAGTCTGCTCAGGCCACCTGGACACCGTCAATGAAAATTTCTATCAAACATGCTTCCTCCTACCTGCGTTTGGGTTCTGTGGCCAAAGAGGAAAACAAGGCAGCCGAGTCTCACCAAATCTATAAGTTCACTCTTTGCAAGACACAAAAAGGCCTCTCTCTCCCTCAACTGGGAAAAGTCAAAGAATATTTATAAATCAGGTTTTACCTTCAAAGATTTTTGTAGGTGAGAATTCTTAGGGGATACATTAAAAATTACTGTTCTTCTGGTAATTGCAAGGAAAGGCAGTTGTCCTACCCACTTGGCACTAGATTTTTGTTTCTGCACCAGAAAAAGAAAAACATGTTTGTCTCTTGTTGCTCTTCCCCAGAGCAGATGGACCTGAGAGTTCAAGGGAAAGTTGGCTACAGGAAACATCCCATGTAAACAAGATGGACTTTGACTCAGGATTCAGCCCTGGGTGATGGGACAGGAAAGGCATTGGCTGAACTTTTAGAATTTAGATGAAGCTTGGCAGCAAGATGGTGGTAGCACATCCATCTTTGCTCTTCTTGACTTCTCGGTAGTCTTTGACATCAGCTTCCATATCAGGTCCTTGTTAGGGAATGGGCAGCACTGCATTTTGCAAGTTCTCACTTCTACAGGACAGATACCAGTCTGTGTTGATTGGGAGGGAGAGGTCCCACACTTGACCCTTTATGTGGGTGCCAGGGTGTTTGGTGCTTCTCTCCTCTTTAACATGTAGAAGCCATTGGGTGAGATGGTCCACCCTGGACCTGTGTTGAAGATACTTTACATCTCTGGCCCTGGTGAAATAAGCAGTGCTGTTGATATCCTAACTCAGTGGCTTTGGGATTCTGGAGGGGAGAATCAGGCTTCAACTCAACCCAGAAAAACTCAGTGGATTTGGGGTTTTACCATCTATGGTATTGGATGAGCTTTCACTGCTGCAAACATGCCCAGTGTCAACTCATGATGCATCTCCTGCTGCTCGAGTTTCCATAAGAAGAAGGGGAGGAGATCTGATGGAGCAGTTTGTTGCTACGAACAGAAGCACATTCCACGCATACCTTTCTCCAGATTGTGTTTCAAGTCTCCAAGGCCAGCCAGAGGGACGTTTCCACAGTCCGTGAATGTGCTTTGTTGGAGAATGTGAGAATGTGTTTGTGTGCCAGTTGCACCCATTCCTGGTTCATGGGTCTGTCACAGTTATTCATGCCCTGGTCACTTCCTGTAAGGACTACTGTAATGCTTGCTTTCTGGGGCTGATCTTGAATAGTATTGGGCTTTTGAACAGGTGCAAAATGCCCAGCCCATCTCACAGGGTTGTTGTTGTGGGGGAAATAGGTGGAGGAAGATGTGTTATATTTTGCACCTTGAGTTATCTGTAAAAATAATTATATTGGGAGGTAGAAAACAAAAACATAAATAAATATCATCTTTTTTAAAAGATATCAGGATGGGATTTGCAGAACCCAGAAATGATCAAGATCTCAAATCTTCTTAGAAATGCAACATCTGAATGCCTCTCAAAGGG
>CM019149.1:105785152-106080740 GCA_009733165.1 Naja naja
TGACCAACCCGGCTGTGACCCCTTCCTTGGTGGAGGGATGGTTTTAATGTATTTTATTGTTGTGTTTTATATTTGGGCTTGTTGGTTTAATGTCTTTTAAATATTTATTGTTCTGTGTTTTATTAGTGCCTCAAGTGTCCGGAGATGGGCTGCATACAAGTTCAAATATAAATAAATAAATAAATAAACTCATAATTTTAAATCCCAGGACCACTAACTGGTTCTGTGGACGGCCTAATTTGTGGATGTGGCTTGGTGGTCATGTGACTGACTGAGCATGGCTTGTATGTAAATATTATAAATATTTATATAAATATTGAATTTTTTATTAAAAAGAGCAACTTTTACCCAAAATCAGGCAAAGCAGGCAGGCAGATTGAGTTGCTCACAGAATCACAGATTCATTCAGAGATCTATCTATCTGCCATTGGCTAGCTCAGTCATAAAATTTGCTTGCACACAAACTCATAAAATTTGCTAGCAAGCAAACTCACAAAATTCTCACAACACATTATGTATGTAAATATTGAATTTTATATATATAAAAAGAGCAACTTTACCCAAAAAGCAGGCAGGCAGATTGAGTTGCTCACAGAATCATTTAGTGATTTATCTATTGCCGTCAGCTAGCTCACTCTGTCACATAAAATTTGCTGCGTGAGTCTGCACTGAATAATAGAACCTTCAGTCCTAAGGAGGTGCTGTGTTAAAAGCAGAGCTGAAGATCTAAAGACTAGCTAGAAAGCAAAAACCAACCATTTCTTGCTTCCTAGCTAATCTTAATCTCCCAGCTCAGCAGAACAGCTGATTGTCAGAAAAAGGAAAAATAGCAATTTAGCAGGCAAGTTTGCTGGGTAAGGATTGAGTGGATGGGGAGAGTTCCCACAGGCTATGTGGGACGGTGCAGCCTTGTGTTTCTGCACAGCCTGGATTAAATGCTTTGGGTGGGGTGCTCTGGGGTGAGATTTCTCTGAGGCCCACCAAAATTTTTTGAGGCCCACCAGTGGCTGCGCCCACCGGTTGGCAACCGCTGATCTAGACCACTTTATGTATCTTGGGCCTCACTCATACCCAGAACGCTGAACTTCATATCCTCTGCTAATCTGATATGTGCAGTTTGTCAACATTGGATTTTTCCTTTGCAGAGAGGCAAGAAAGAAAATATGGTCAATCTCGTGTGTGTTAGAGAGTTTATGATATAATTTGTCGGGTCCTCATTTTCTCATCCATGTTTTTACTTTTTTTTGTAAAAAAATGCTGATAATTAATTCTGAAGTTATAGCAGTAATGCATATGTATATAGGCACAATTTGTCATTTGTTAATTAGTTTTATAATTTTAAAAATGTTTGTTGCAAATGCTTCTATAACATCTGCAATTTTCATAGATATTAGAGAATTATTGAATTCCAAATCTGTGAAGACTTACTCTGCATGCATGCTAGACATTTCCATTCATTCATTTTTTTTTTGTCTTTCAGGGCTGCAAAACTTCAGTGGGTGTGTAATTCCCTCAAAGCCGGTTCACAACAAATTTAACTTTCTGCTTTTAATGAAAGAGATGAAGATGACTGATTGACTGACTGACTGAATGAATGAATGATTCCATTCATTCTCTCATTCATTCATTCTTTCATTCATTCATTCTTTCATTCATTCATTCACCCATCCATTCATTTTGCATTACACCAACTGCGCCCTCTGGCAAGTTCAGTAAGCAGAACAGACATCTGCATATAAGCCACATATAAACAGAAACCTATTCTGGGCAGGGGACAAGTTGGTGAGAGCCAGTTGGAGAAATACCACAACTCACTGCAGAGAACAGCAGTGCTTCAAGGAAAACAACATTGCTTCAACAGTGCAGAAGGCCCACTAAGACCAATTGTAACTGGCTTTCACAGGGTTATATTTCTTTTACTGTCACTTCAGAAAAAGATCTTGATCCAACACTTTCTGCTCTTTTCTTCACTTGCAAAAGCCCTCATGTGTGTTTCTAAAATAAGCAATAAGCAAGGAAATAAGGATTACTCCATTTCCCATCCTCATTTTTAAAGAAAATAATGTCAGCTTTTTAGGGTGGATTATATTTAATGATACTATTTCTCCTAATTGCCAAGGCATCTTTGAATTACCAAAGCTAATTCAACCACACAACTTTATTTATATCCCACAGCTATACCTCTGGGCTTACTGCAGACTTAGCCTCCTTATCCTCTTCCCAGCAATTTGGGTCATCATTGCTATTCCTTTTGAGCAATTTTCTAACATATCTGGAAGACACCAGGTTGGGAAAGCTGCTTTAGCTTTTTGTTATCTAGAAAACAAAATGTCAGGTCTACATTTCACTTCTCAAAGAAAGAACAATGGAATTAGGCTGTAAGAAAGAACATGATACAATTAGCTGTGCTTTAGGTTTTGTCTACACTACACTACTTTCCCAATATACATTACACAACGATCTAATAAAGTAGTCACATTTTTGCTGCTTGTTCATGTCATATTAATAGCATTTCAGCCTTGCCTTGTATGCAGTTGGTGAGAGTGAACAGTTGCCTTCATGTTAATTTAATTAAAAGGATGTTTGGGAATTAGCCTGTTAAACACAGGAAACATAGTTCATGCTCACTTCAAAGAGAGGACAACAATGTGTGCTTTGAATTTCAAAACCACTCATGTTCATTTGACTTGCCCAAGACTTGGGGCTAAGATGCTTTTGAGCTGGAGGAATCCAGATTCCCAAAAGACAAAGTTGAATACTGAAAGGCTAACGTGGGAATGTCTGGAACTCGAATAAAATAACTTTTCCTCTTTTCAACATTCTGAATAAGCCACATTCCAAATTCAAAATCCCACATTGAATTAGAAATAAAGTTACAGCCAGGATACCAAGAAATGCTCTTTTGAATGAGGAATCTTGTTCTATTTGCCCAGAAATCCTAGCTATTCTTTTGTAGATAGTTGAGTTTAGTTTAGAAAGTGTCAGGACATTTAAGGTAAACTGAAACTCAATGAGATCACTGCTAGTAAAATACAGTTTCTGGACATTCAGCTGGTTACTCTCAGTTATATCTGGTTATCAAGTCCTCACCTCACCCTGTTGTTATGTTAAGCAATCATTTCCTGCCCAGCAAGATCAGCTTGTTTAAGAAAATTATGGGAGGGAAAAACTCTTCAAATCAAGCCAAGTTTTCCCTCTCCTGCCATACTTCGTGGCTGATTTCCAGATTGGTATTTAACTTTCTAGCAAGAGAGTCTTGTTAAACCTTGTTATATTTCACACACTTGCTAATTAATTCCTGGGCTGATGGATTGAAAGATGGTGCCATCTCGTGGGTGTCTCTAAACCATGACCTAGATTCATAATTTTACTTTGCTGGGAGAGGCTAATTGAAAGCCTTAGCATGATAACAGGTGATAAATCTATCATCTTTTAATGCATCTCTTAGAATGAGCCAATATTTTGGAGGGAGACCTGCTTAACAGCCGGTTCACTTGTGGTCTAAATCTTAAACTCACATGACCTTCTATGGCAGTGGCCAACCTTGTCTAAGGTTAGGGAGTATTTGAAGAGGAAATAATGTCCATAAAGCCAGGGCAAAATATTTAAATAAGCAAGTGTGCATTCCTGCTGCATACTATGGCACTAATTGCAATTGAAGATTTGTGAATATCTCATTCATTCCCATCCCACCTCTTTTATATTAAGCAGTGTTTTTCAAACTTGGCTTTAAGCTGTTGGACTTTAAATCCCAGAATTCCAGACAGCCCACTAGCCAGAAAGCTGGTTGAGGAAATATGGCAGTTGAAGAACCATATAGTTTAAAGCTGCCAAGATTAGGAAACACTGCATTACAGTATTAAGTCACTTATGTTCCAGCAAAGGAAAGACGGAAGGAGCTCTCATTTCTTGTTAGATCTAGCATATCACCCACAGTCCCACACCTTATGCTTGGAGGAACAAGGAAGGACTAATATATTTTGTGTGCCTATTGGGCTACATGCTAAAAAGATTTTCCTCCAGATTTATATACTGTATTAAAATCAGTATATTATCTCCACCTTCCAGGCAGGTTCGGCTGTGAGACAGCAGCTTATCTAGAGCTAGGTTTTATTTTCACTTGGCAGACATTATCAGGTTCAAAGTTGGAGGCCAAATTAAACTATTATTTCTCTCTTTATAAATTATTTTTCTCAGTGTTCAGTAGTAAAAAGACCAAAGGGAGACCACTGGATGAGAAATAAGCTTGGGACAGAGGAAAATATAACCTTGTCTTACTATATGCAACTCTTCCCTTCCAAACTGTTATTAGCTTCAGAGGATGAAATGAATAAGTACATTCATATATAATTATATTTCATCTCTAAAGTTAATATTGATTTGGGGTGGGCAGCAGGAAGGTTTTTTATTTTCATTTTTGGGGATATGTTAAGGCAATCACTATAGATAGTACTCAACATACAACAGTTCATTTAGTGTCCACTGAAGTTACAACAGCACTGAAAAATGTGACTTATGACCATTTTTCACACTTATGACCGCTGCAACATCCCCAGGGTCACATGATCAAAATTCAGATGCTTGGCAACTGACTCATATTTATGATGTTTGCAGTGTCCCAGAGTTGTGCAGTCACCTTTTGTAACCTTCTGACAAGCAGAGTCAATGAGGAAGCCAGATTCACTTAATAGCTGTGTTACTTTCTTGACAACAGCATTTATTTAACAACTGAGGCAAGAAAGGTTGTAAAAGAGGCAAAACTCACTTAGCAATTGAAATTTTGGGCTCAATTGTGGTTAAGTTGAGGACTACCTGTACTATCTTTTGTCGACTATGGTTTAGTGCAGTATCTGAGTCCAGCCATTGGGGAGTGATCAACAAACTATGATGAAAATGAACTTTGACTTAGTGCAATATGTGATCCTAGCCAACAATTGTTCAAAAATTGAAAGAAAAAGTTAGTCTCTAAAGTTTCTTCATATGAGTACTTTAGCTCTTCCAGGTTTTATACCTCCTCACCTGAACACATTTTGTTTGAATGAATACATTAATTTCTCTTCACCTGTTTGAACAACTTGGAATGTAAACATCGTACCTTTCAAGTTGCTTGGCAAGTAAAATGTTACCCTCTATGGAATGCATTTGAAGTCTTTTTAAGAGGCCATTTCAATGTGGGTTATCTAGATAAGCTTTATATTTCCATTATTAAAAGTACATTAAGAAGCTGATAGAGGAAATGAAAGTCAAACAGGAACAAAAACATTTCAAAGAGAATTCTAAGCACCAATGGTACGGTATGTCAAGTCTGAGAAGCATTAAGAAGATATGAAGTCTAAAAGGCCTGGCTAAACGATTAAACCCTTACCAACATTAATGAAAATCTGAACA
The DNA here is from genome assembly GCA_009733165.1 of Naja naja. Taxonomy (NCBI): domain Eukaryota; kingdom Metazoa; phylum Chordata; class Lepidosauria; order Squamata; family Elapidae; genus Naja; species Naja naja. The sequence continues at coordinate 105,790,541 of CM019149.1, forward strand.
AAATTGTAGAACATCAATGATCCATCAGTGGGAGAATTATGAAGTAATTTGCCCATAGACAGAGAAGCTTGGGGAAACTCTTAATTTCCTCCTAATTTCTTATGTGGATATAGATCTGAAAGATCTTATATAGATCTTCTTTTTGATGGTAACTGCAATAGCTCTTAGACCTATATACCGCCTCATAATGCTTTACAGCCCTCTCTAAGTGGATTACAGAGTCAGCATATTCCCCAACAACCTGGATCCTCATTTTACTGACCTTGGAAGGATGGAAGGCTGAATCAACCTTGAGCTGATCAGAATCGAACTCCTGGAGTGAGCCTTCAGTTCTGCATTTTAACCACTGTGCCACCACAGCTCAATGCTAATTGTCTAGGCTCTGCATTCTTTAGTGATTCTTAAACTGATCCAATCCAGTTTAATCCAAGCTGATCCAATTACCCCTTTTTCTAGTCTTGAATAATTACCCAACCAGTCCCAATCTCCCTGTCTCTGTTGTTCTTTACAAGTTATCTCAGCAGCAGCAGCAATAGCCCCAACTCGATCCTCGACTCAAGAACAAGCAATTACACATAGTTCTATACTTTCAGGATATACTCTAACTACCATTTTGGGAGGCAACTACCCCCATTTTTAGAACCACTGCTTCAGTGTGTGACATTAAAAGGCAAAAGAGAAGCAATAGGAACAGATTATAAGGTTGCACACTGCCTCTATTTCTTATTTTCTTATTTATTTATTGCAAGTTTGGTCTGATGTTGGTATTTGTGTGCTTTATTATATCGTCATGACTGTGGCTCATTGAGCAATAGAGGAAAAGGAGAATAAAGATTATTTTGATAAATGAATGAACAAATTATTGAACGTTGAGTTCGATCAATTGCCCCTTGTTTATGCCTCACTTAACAGGGTAACCCATTGCAATGAAGGCTGATGGTGTCCACATTTCACTGTGATGATGGGAAGCAAAACTGCATATGACTTCAAAAATTTTGTATGTTTGCTATAAGGATTAAAATAATTCTCTATATACATTTAATCATATTTCCTTATATTTTAATTCTTAAATATTTCACTCCATCATGTTCAGAATTTGTGTAAGTACTATTTGGCCTGGCAAAAATATAATTAATTTAAACAGAAATTCCCAATATTAAAATCATTGCTGCTGAAAAGCTGAAATAAAACAATTCAGTTCTCTACTTTTCTAGGTATAAGTGAATAGCGGACTAATTTAATATCATAGGCTGACATCTTCCCATATTTACTGGTTGGTATTCTTAAGACTAAATAAGTAAATAAAAACACACTGCAGTTGTTAGCCTTGCAGGGTAATTCAGATAAAGAAGCACACCCTAAAGTACTACTTTAATTTTATTACATGGTTACATTAATGGAATTTTGCAAGTCTGAAAGTACATCTCTCCTCCCACACCTTTATAGAAACTAGGGAGGGTCCCTTCTGAGCCATTTGCATATCCCCATTCCTTCTGCAGACTCAGCTGCCACTTTAGAATAGAATAGAATAACTTTATTGTCACTTTGAATGTACACTAATCAGCATACATTAAAATGAAATTGCATTGAATAGAGCTCTCAAAGGGTCACCACCTCCAATAAACACTACATAAACATGACAAATAAATAAATAAGTACAAAATTATGCATATACTCACATATGTTATATGACACAGAGAAACAACACAGTCTAGTTCAGATGTATACATGTATGTGGCAAGATATAAACATGTACATTGAGAGTTTACCAGATGGATGGCATAGGGAACAAAACTGTTACAGAATCCTCTAGTCCTGCTGGAAATACTTTGATATCCCTTCCCAGAGGGGAACAACAGAAACATACTGTAAAGTCGGTATATGGGATCTCTAATAATGCTTTGAGCTCTAAGCACATAGTCTGTGTGATTAGTCTGATCATTGTCTAGTCTTTGGCTCTAACTCCTATCTCACAAGGTTATTCCCACATACCATTACAGCAGTCCAGTCATATACATGTTCATTCAAAATAAATCCTGTTAAGATCAGACTTGGTGATATTTTTAAAAGGCTTACACAATTAATGAGACATAAGTTAATATGATTACCTTAACTCTTGTGGATGTTTATGTTTCTACTCAAGACATAACTAAGACTAAATCCTGCTGAAGTAGGATACACATATGGCTGCAACTTTCAAATTATCCAAACACAAAAATGAGTCCAAATTTTAACACAAGTGAAGATGCAGTTTTCCTTATAAATGCAACATTTGATGTTACTACAATAATTTGAAGTAATCCGAACAGAATTACTTTGGTGATGTATGTAATAGAAAATTAGGCAATGTGTTTGTTGAGGCATGGTACCTGTAGCTACCCACATGAAGTGTGGTAGCATCATAACACAAATCTATCCTTAAATATTTATGTTCAGATGGGATACAAATACATAGATTGCCAGATTTGCACTATAATATCATGAGTGTGGTGGTCAGCCAATTGCAAATCCATCTGGTGGTGATGCTTTCTCCTACATTGTTCTATCTTACCAAGAATACACTGTGGTCTACTTTGTCAAATGCCTTACTGAAGTGGACTATTTCCTGATCCACTAATTTAGTCACTTTGTCAAATAATGCAATTAGATTTATGTGGCATGATTTATTTTTGACAAACCCATGTTGGCTTCTAGTTGTAGCTTTGTATATTTCTAGGTATTTACAGATCTGTTGCTTGATAATTTTTCCAGAATCTTCCCATGTATTGATGTCTTATGGATTGGTCTATAGTTTTCTCAATCTATATTAGACTCTTTCACCATTTATTACCTTTTTAAAAGGATGGAATGATAGTATTCTTGAAACATACTGTTTGCAAGATTTTTTAGATTAAAGTAAATAAAGTAAAAAACAAACAAACCATCCTTCAAAAGTTAAATGAGTTTAAAGATTACCAGAGTTTCACTGATTTATTTATTCACTTAAAAATAACAAAAATCATGTCAAACTACATCCATATTGAGATTGATGCAAGAGATTTATTCTTCTGGATTTTCCAGCACTTGAATCTTGTGCTGCTTATATCAGATGTAAAAACTATATAAATGACAATATGCTGAAGACACAGCTAATTAGAGAATATAGGCCTGAAAAACAAATTATTTTGTCATACTCTTTATTTTAGAACTGTTAGATGTGTACCAATAGATTGAATTATCAATATGTAGCACACCATCCCTGATTAATGATCTTTTACATATGTGCCTTTGACTTTTAATATTAATTGAATATATATTTAGGCTTTTGCTTGGCACTGAAATTCCTTTAGTTATTTATTTTATGTTGAAAATCTGTAATATACTTGTTTTGATATACCACTACAACAATATTTTTACCTAGCTGGCTGTGCTCATGAAAATGTCATTTAGCTATGCACAATTGACTTTTACAAAATGTAACACAAAGGCCTGAAGAAGTATGGAACAAATTTGAAAAATATGACTTTATTTTTTTATAAGTGGTCATTGAAAATCTATGTTTTCCATTACTTCTCTTAGCATTGACGAAATTTCAGTAATGTTTCTGCCTGATCTATAGAAAATGCAGTCTTTTGTGATCTGGATGCATTGATTCTTCCTTGCCTCCACTGCCCTTTATCTGAAATACACAAGTTCCTCAAGGTGAAGAGTTCTACACAGGGGTAGAATGGATACCATTCCGGAGACAAAAAAATTGACTCCACTAAAAGTATGGCTGAATGATCATTACATAATGACCAAGTCACCAATAGCTACATAAATCTTTGAAATGTCTATAAACTCAGCATTACAGGTTTCTTCAAGCCTAAGGGCTTTAGAACTGTTGATATCATTTTTTCTTCTAGCAAAGTAGGAGAAAGAAGGTAGTGGTGGGGAGAAGATTCATGCTTTTCAGAAGATTCATGCTTCCTTACTGAGGAGAGGTAAGTTAAAGCAATACAGTAGGCAGTTCCTTAATTCCTTACCGTATCAAGAAGATATGAAGTCTAAAGGCCCAGCCAAATGCATTAATCTCTTACAGCATAATAAAAATCTAAACAAAAATTTTAGAACATCAGTGGTCTAATAATAAACATTGTGGGAGAATTACAAAGTATCTACCCATACAGAGAAGCTTGAAGAGACTCAATTTCTTTCCAGTTTTTGATGAGTGGTGGATATGGATCTGAAAGAGTCCCTTTTGATGGTAATAGCAATAGCACTTAGATTTATATACCGCTTCACAGTGCATTACAGCCCTCTCTAAGCAATTTGCAGTCAGCATATCATTCCCAGCAATCTGGATTCTCATTTTACTGATGTCAGAAGGATGGAAAGCTGAGTTAGTTAATTAAATAAATAAAACCAACTCCAACTTGGCTGTATTTATATGTGAAAAAAATGGAAATGATGATCCATGGTTTGCTTGTTTAATAGGATGCATTGGTATGAACAGTACTTTAGACACAAGATGAGGAAAATAAGCCCACACCAATTTCCTGTCTAAATGTAATGCATGGAGAAAAAGCAAGCCAGAGGGTATTTCATCTGCTATTGTTTAAACTTAGGTTTTCAGAGTACTATTGATTACTGAGGGCAGGCTTAAACTTTTCATTCATGCTCATCTCAATTACCATTTTTCTAAAACCCGAATGCTCAGCCACTTTCTAACCATCAGGTAGGAAGAGTTGACAAATAACAGTCATTAAGCACAGGGATTTCAAGAGAACACAATTAGAGTTCCAGGAAATATTGGGTACTTTCAAAAGTGACTGATGGCATATATCTTCTAATATGAATCTGTGTGACAATGAACATTTTGTGATCAATTGTAAATGTGTATGCCCGTGTGTGTGTGTGTGTGAGAGAGAGAGAGAGAGAGAATTTAGATGTTCCCTTTGAAAGGAAATAACAGTTTTGCCTTTGTCATTGTTAAAAATGTAAGAAATACAACTGGTGTGTATAAATGATTCATTGGCTTAAAGTTTTGAAAACTGAAATGTGGTACAAAAGCCAAACTGCATGTCTAGCTTAAAGGAAAGGACAGTTTTATCCCCTAGAAAGAACTTGTTCTGCAAATCAAATTTGGACAGAGAAATTCTTAATTCCTACTAAAGATTAAATTGTAGGATCCTTACCAAATAGCCTTCTCTAATCTGTCTGAAATTTTATTATCTCTTATACACAGTAAAAAGAATAATAATAATTCTCTTAAAATATAGAGGAGGAATGTTAGGGTGGTGGAGCAGATACGTTATTGGACTAGAATTTTGAATATAACCTTAAAACTGCGATTAGGTATTTCAAGATTCTAGGGGACTCAGTCATAGGCATCCAATAGAATCCATGATGTTATTCAAATTATGCAAATTATGGTAGTATTCAAATTATGACTGTAATTGTGCCCACAACTATGGTCCTAAGTCATGACAGTTGTAAAGTAAATAACCACGTGATCACTGGTGGGATTCAAATTTTTTTACTACTGGTTCTGTGGGCGGCTAGGGATGTGTCTAAGTGGCATGGACATGTAACTAGGTGGGTGTGGCTTTTTTTGCTTTTTTCAGCAAAACCCCCCCCCCATTTTTTGGACCTTCTGGGCCTCAGGCAAGCCTCGGGCGTGTTTTTGCTCCCAGAAGGTTTTCCTAGGGCTCAGGAAGGCAGAAAATTGATCTGGGGGGGAGGTGCACAGCATCAGGTGGGCGGGCAAGCGGGCAAATGGGTGACTGGGTCAGGGGCGTGGCTAGCCAGAAGTTACTACTGGTTTGGCAACCTATGCCAAATCCTTGCTACCGGTTCATGGAAACAGGTGCGAACTGGCTGAATACCACCACTGCATGTGATCAGGACCAATTTTATACTCTTTTGCAGTGGTCATTAAACGAATGTTGCAGCTGTAAAGTGTATTTCATTATGTGAATGCTGAAGTTGTTAAGTGAACAACACATTTGTTAAGTGAACCCACTGCTAGGGGTTGTTTCTGCCAGAAACTGGAAACAAATGCTGCTTTCCAGGAAAAATGTCATAAAACATGGTCACATGACTGCAAATGGCTGTAAATGATGCACTGTATATAGTTTGCATCATTTGCATGAGGATGTGAGTGTGTGATATCATTATTCCTTGCTGTTGGCAGGCTGATATCCATGACCTCAGCACGCCAATTCTGCCTTGTGTTCCCGTGGCTGTCCTTCCCATTCTATCTTTAGCATGTTGACTGGGCACGTCTTGTGGAAGATTGTAAGCTTGTGGCTGGAGGTGCTTACCCTACAATCAGAAATGACTATGAGATTGATCTACTAACAGCAGGGTTTTACATTAGATGGGTGCTCAGCTTGGAGCTGGTGGAGATGACAACTGCAGAGCAAGCTGGTTTGATTATCTCTCAGTTCAGTTAGCTTCACAGGACTGCTACAAGGACAAAATGAGAGATATGGTAGATGACTACATCTGCTTCTTTGACACCCATGAAAGGAGGAAGTCTGTAATTTTAAAAATGCAAACTTTTGCTCAGCTTCTGAATCATTGCAATGGTAGGCAGCAGGCAAGTGAAAGGGTAGCAAGGAGAAGAATTGATCCTGTGAAGCACTGATCAATTTTCTAATATATAAACTAGTCAATTGCATTGTGGAAGTGGGCTAAGAGTTTACGTTCAGAGGCCCATTGACTCATATCATAGCCATCTTTAGGCTTAGCTAATTCTACTTTTCCCATACAAAATATTTCTGAGTCACGAAAACCAATTGAGATGAATGATCTCTGCCAAAAGCCTGTGCAATTTCAATAAGTTGGTGACTAGTGATGAGCTGTCGCCCACTCCCTGTTTACAATCTCTGGAAACATGTTTTTAAAATTTAAATGAAGCCAAATTCATCTTAAATTGACCTGATGTTAACCTAGGAAAGAGAATATTGATCCAAAGCTTAGCACCCTATTGCAACAAGAAATAAAACCTCCCAGGGCCTGGCAGGGTCCACCAACTCTCCCACCAGTTGGGTTTACAAATCACCATTTAAATTTCCCATAATAACTTGGAGTTTAGATGTGCAACTGATTTGAACAGCTGTGTTTATATACCTTACATATTGTTGCTGTCTTTCACTGTCAACCAAGCCCATAGAGAATGAAATTAAAAGAAGACCTAAGAAAAGCACTTTGGTCAGGATCTGTCTTCCTTCTCCCCTATAAAAATGCCATCATAATCTAAATGCAAAGCTAAATTGCTAATAAAACAAGAATTCAAGGATGATAAGTAAATCAGTGATCATAGTTCCTATAATATTTTGTTGTGAGAGATGTGTCTGAAGGGAAAAGGATTGCCTGTGCTTTAACAACAGCTGCAAAATTGTTTTTGAATGTAGCAAATTGCAGCTATTTTTCAACTTACAAATTAAACGTTTACACTTTCCTGTTGCCTCATCTGTTTTTTTTTCCTTCTTTTTTCTATGCCATTGGTGGTGAAGCCAATAATGAAGCAAATGTTTGCTCATCGGCAAAATCCTCTCAAATTATTCCTCACTGATTTGGGATCCAAATAATATAACAGCAATTTTACATAAGTGGTTTGTAAGTTTTGGGAAGTAACTATTATTACAATTTATTTTGAAGATATGATGTCAGGATTGGACATATTTAAGAGGTGGCAAACTCAAACAAAGATTTGCAGAACTTGAAAAACCTTTTTTTTAAAAATGACAACAGTTTAGAAAATTCATGTAGAGTCAAGTCCATTCATATCTTGAACTGCTTTGGGGTTGCCCAAACATTATCCCTCACTGCTGACAAATCAAAATGTATTTCAGCTAATTAAGCCATTGATATTCACTTCTAATCACAATCAAACATCATCCAATTCTTGTTCACATTTGCAGTTGGAAGTCTAATTTAACTAATATATACAGTAAATGAAAATAGTAACACTGGTTGACAAAGATTTTGCTTCCTGGACACTGTGGGACGCACCTTGTAGGTTTTGGCTGCTAATCATGAAAATAACCTGTAATTAAACCTATTCTGAATCATTTTATAAAATTCCTGTTTTTACTCAGTGGCAATGTACACCATTCAGTACCTGTTACACATGAAAGAAACATATGAAAATATGGAACTGGTGTTGCAGCCCATCTAATATACAAAGTACAACTGGAATATCTGTACAGATTTAAAAGTAGTGGCTCTGGTGCTTGAAATGCAGCTTAGATATACCAAATATCATTGTTTCATACACAAATGGGACAGCCATTCAAGAGACTCACACTATATTAAAAAGAAATGGCCACTCTGAAAGAATTTGGTCATAGCATAGAAAAATGCGGCACATGAACCATTTGTTGGCCCAATAAAGATATTTTTACCTCTGTAAATCAAATGTGTCAAGGACAGGCAGTTTGAATATCTGTTAGTGCATCAGAGAAAATAGCCTGGAAAGCATTCAAAGCTGTTGTTGACATTTTTTGTATAACTACAGAGCAACCAAACTATCATCACCAAAGTTCATCACCAAAGTTTGCAATATCACCAAAGTTCGCAACATCACCAAAGTTCGCAATATCATAAGCAACTCAAATACAACAAACATCCCTCCTGAAGATATCACTGAAATAACCAGAGATGGCTCTGAGTTCAAATACAATGATGGCTCAGTGGCCACAAAATTTTGTAGAGTTGTATGCAAAAATGAGTCCAGCAAACGCATATTCATTCATACAATAAACGCCATTGCAAAAACCAATCCCAACCACAAAAAACTTTGCTCAAGACCAGACTTATCCATACTGCAAAGAATCCGCTCCCATGAACACTGCAATGAACTCAAAAGATGTCTAGACAATGGAGAGAAGGACCTGTACATTGACTACTGCACTGATTGTATCAAAAGTAAGTCACACAACCCACAACTCCACATCCAACCCTACCTCATCCAACCCACCATCACTCAAAACTAGGCACGCATGCCCCTAACTACCTCAATTCCAGCTACAACTGGCCTTAAATGCAAACTACTCAATGCAAGAAGCCTTGTGAATAAAATACCTGAATTTCTCCTATTACTAAATATGGCTAAATTCGACATCATATTTGTCTGTGAAACATGGCTCAACGTATCTCTCTCTGACTCCATTACCACAGTAAGAGACTATAATGTTTACCGATCAGATCGTGAAATCCATAGAGGAGGAGGCATTGCTATCTTCTATAAAAGTCCTTACATCTAAAAACATCCAAGTTACCCAGGAGCTTGTTCTTCCTGAGACCATCATCTGTGAACTGTCCTTAAATATCACATTTTGATTCTTACTATGTTACAGAGCCTCTGATTATGACATCGAATATGTAAACAAGCTAAATTCACTACTAACATGGGCAACATCCTGCCCACATGCTTTTATCTTTCTTGGTGACTTCAACCTACCTCACATTAACTGGACCCTAAACGAATGTAAAACTGAACCCATACATGCAACCTTCTACAATGCTGTAACAAATCTGGGAGTGGAACAACTAGTAACCAACAATACTAGACTCAACAACTGCCTCGATCTCATCTTCTGCAATAGTTTGAATTCAATTTATGGAATACAAATTAAAGAATCCTTTTCCAACAGTGACCACAGCATGATTGACTTTTGTCTCAACATACGTCCACACAAAAATCAACACAGTGATGTGATCCCCAATTATAACTTCAAAAAAGGCAACTATGATCTTACAGACAATGATCTCTCATCCCTTGATTGGCAATTTCTATTCACTGGATGCAATACTGCTGAAGACCATTGCAGCATATTTTTACTTGAAGTCAAAAGAGTCATCAAACTATATGTACCAATAGCAACTCCCAAAACCAGAAAAAAACAGATTATCCATAACAATAAGGAAACTTCAATCCAAAAAGAGACTACTTTAGTGAAAAAACAAATCTGGTCACGTTGCCAACTTCAAAAGCTGATACAAAAATTTATGCCACCAGATAAAGACTGAATGCACCAATTATCACATTAAACAAGAGGAAAACCTTCTACGCACCAATTCCACCCGCACTTTCTACAATTTTGTAACCAACAAACTAAAAGACTCAAGGTCCATCCCACCCCTGAAAAGACCTAATGGTACAGACTTCAACGACGACACCATTAAAGCCAACCTCTTTAACACATTCTTTGGCTCAGTATTTGTAAACAGCAATGGATCATGCCCAGTATTTCCTAGTCGAACCACAGACAACTACAATGATCTAATACATATTGATTTTACAGAAGACAATGTTGAAAAAGCACTACACAATCTAAAACCATCTCTATCTATTGGACTGGACAGAATATGTGCCTACTTCTTTAAAAAGCTATCTGCTGCCATAACCGAATCTCTAAGCATAATCTTTGAAAAATCTTTCAGGACCAGCTTCTTGCCAAAACTATGGTCACTAGCCATGGTCATCCCCATCTTCAAAAGGGAGACCCCAACCTAGTTGAAAATTACAGACCAATCTCTTTATGCTGTGTCACCTGTAAAGTCATGGAATCAATTATTAACCAATCCATTATCCTCCACTTAGAGACAAACAACCTACTCTCTAATAAACAATTTGGTTTCAGAAAAAAACTAACCTGTAATCTATAACTCTTACACTTGCAAAAACATATGGACTACACAACTCGATCAGGGCAAAGCAATAGACACAATCTACATAGACTTCTGTAAAGCCTTTGATTCAGTGGTACACAACAAACTACTCCTAAAACTAAAAGCTTATGGTATCTCTGGACACCTGCATAACTAGATAGAAGCATTCCTGTCAAACAGACAACAAATGGTCAAAATTGCAAGTGTCCTATCAAATTCTGTACCTGGCAACAGTGGTGTCCCCCAAGGCAGATTTCTAGGACTAACTCTCTTCATACTCTACATAAATGAACTCTGTGATCATATTAAGACCAACTGTGTTCTCTTCACTGATGATGTAAAGCTATTCAACACCACAGACAATACTGCTACCCTTCAAAAAGACCTTGACTATGTATCAGAATGGTCAAACAAATGGCAACTTCAAATCTCAATAAATAAATGCTCTGTCTTACATATTGGCAAAAAAAATCAGAAAATAAAATACAGGCTAAATAGTCAAGACCTTGTTAATGATCCAAACTCTGTCAAGGATCTTAGAGTACTCATCTCTAATGATCTAAGTGCTAGAGCCCACTGTAATTACATAGCCAAAAAAGCATTAAGAGTTGTTAACCTAATCTTACGTAGCTTTTTCTCTGGTAATATTACACTACTAACTAGAGCATACAAAATATTTGCTAGACCAATTTTCGAATACAGCTCATCAGTCTGGAACTCGCATTATGTATCTGATATTAACACAGTTGAGAAAGTCCAGAAATATTTCACAAGAAGAGTTCTACACTCCTCTACTCGTTGCAGAATACCTTATGCCACCAGACTTGAAATTCTAGACCTAGAAAACCTAGAACTATGCCGCCTTCAGTCCAATCTAAGTATAGTATATAAAATCATACATTGCAATGTCCTACCGGTCGATGAATACTTCAGCTTCAACCATAACAATACAAGAGCACACAATAGATACAAACTCAAGGTTAACCGCACCAAACTTGATTGCAGGAAATACGACTTCAGCAATAGAGTGGTCAATGTCTGGAATACGCTACCTGACTCTGTGGTTTCTTCCCTAAACCCCAAAAACTTTAACCTTAGACTGTCTACTATTGACCTCACCCCTTTCCTAAGAGGTCTGTAGGGGGTGTGCATAAGCGCACCAATGTGCCTACCGTCCCTGTCCTATTGATTCTTTTTTATTTTTATTTTTATTTTTCTTATATTTATCCATTCCATGTATTCATAACTATGTTTATACTTATACCTATTATCTTGTAAGTGATTGACAAATCAAATAAATTAAATAAATAAAATGAATAAATAAATATTCAGTTGGTTGATAAATGTCTTACAGCATATAAGGCCATGAAGTGCAACTGAAATAACTGAAGATTCATTTTCTGCATTCACACTTGGCCTTCTTTCCCAAATATCTTGATGCAGTCAGCAATGAACATGGTAAAAGTTTTCACCAGGACATTTGTCCAATGGAAAATTGGACAAATCAGGGCAACTGGAATCCCTTCATTTCTGGCTGATTATTGTTAGACATTGCAGTGAGATTCATCAGACACTGATACAAACAAAACTCAGCAGCAACACACTTTTGGCCCTGTTGAACTCATGCAGCATGTCAGAAACATTATGAAATTAAATACATTACAGTCATTAAAAGTTGATTTCATATTTGTCACAATTCCTACATGATACAATCATTCTGAAATTATATCTGTGCTCAGTTTGAAGGGATCTTCCATAATCATTAAAAGTTTTTTAGGACGCAAAACCTTAGAAAAAAAATTGTGGTCCATTGTAGTAATTAGCACAAAACAATTAAGCCCTCTTGACTGAAAGTCATGGACCATAATATACCATGTTGCTCCAGAGCAGAGAAATAGTGTAGATGCTTTTCAATTTAGTCAGTCTATACCTTAAGAGAGAGTGAGAGAAAGTGGCCCAAAGTGACTCAGATCTCTTCCATATCAAGGGAAGATTAGACTATTGGTCTTCCCATTTTAAGTACATCACCTTCATCACTACACCACATTGGCTTTCTTTCTCTCTGTAGTTTTACACCTTCATTTATAATGATAGTAATTAATTGGATTGTTTTGGGTTTGAAATATAATAGGTCAGATCAGATATATCTCCTGTCACTTACAAAATGCCACAATTTGAGAACTGGGTTATTTAGGGAAAATTTCATTTCATGTGAGTAAGGAAGTTTTTATATAAAAAAAATTAGAAAACTGGAGTGGGTTGATGGCATTATCTTGTTCTTAATACATCTATATGGATTACTAGCAAATTGTTCAAATTCAAAGATATTCTGCCTGTTTGACAATTTGTTTGACAATTTGTGCTAATCATTTTTCTGTTCAACATTTTTTCCAGTAAAAAATATCCTGTCTTCTGCTCATATTCCATGAAGTGGGTTAAGTACTAAAGTAAGGTGATGTACTTAATTCAAGCAGCTATAATCTAAGAGAAGCTGAAATATTTCCCCTTTTTCAACTATGAGAATGGAAATTTCAAAGAGGATGTTACTTGTTAAGACTCCTGTGATTTAATCATTAGTAAGCATTAGGAATTAAGACTGTTGAATAAACATGAATGATAATTAATAGATTCTTTGTTGAATTCTCCTATGAAACCAGATGGTCTAATGATGCATGCAAACAGATCATTTATTTCATTTGGAAAATTGAATGTTGAATAAAGAATTAGATATTTGTAATTAAGAGCACACCAAAAGCTAAAGTAAATGCAGAAAAAAATAAGGAAGGTGGATATGTTAAGGAAAAATTAAGCATATATAAGTAAATCCAGGCATTTATCATGAAATGTTATTTAGCAGAATTCAAAGATTGTTTTTCAGTTATGAATGAGCGTGTCACTGACAGTTAAAAACAAAATATATCAAATGCTCTTCTAGGTTTTTGTTTTTTTAATGATAAATAACAAGCAATTGCCTATCCAAATGAAAACTATGATCAAGATAAACTTCACGTAATTAATCTTCCACATGCCACAGAAACCTGCCCTCTTTTTAACCAATTTAATCAATTTTGCTATTTTCAAACATCTGTCTTTCATGCATTGATATGAATACTTTTTAAGTGATTGTACTAACTCACAATGTGTGGACCCATTCTACCTGATTTTGTGTAGTCATCCAATTCCTTTGAGCCTACTGTGTGCTATTCCTGCTTTGCAATTACTTGCATGTGCGTGTGTCTCTGTATGTGGGTATGTTTGGAAGAGAGGGGGAATAAGAGGTAAAATATTAGAGATATTTGTACATACATAAATCCAGAGGATTTGCATAGATGTACACAATCCTGCAAAGGGCATTATGGTTCTGACTCTACCTTCAGCTGGCCTGGGCCTCTGACAAAGTATTCTCAAGTTTCCTCACTTCTGCTTTATCTGTGGTTATTGGTTATTCTTCCACAGTGCAGCAAAATTTTAAATTATCCAAATAAATTGGAACAGCTATATCTCTCTTTCAAAAAGACGCGGTCCTTCCATTAATTTATTTGAACTGACAATAGTAAACCTCTGATTTAGCAACTCCCTAAAATGTGCATATGCATTTCAGTCGCTGATGAATTAGGCAGTAGCAGAGGTGGTATTCATCAGGTTCTGACCAGTTCTGGAGAACCCGTAGCGGAAATTTTGATTAGTTAGGAGAACTGGAAAATACCACCTCTGACTGATCCCGCCCTCATCTATTTTCTGCCTCCTGAGTCCCAGGTGATTGGCTGGGTCTTCTTTGGTTGCCCTGCACAGGAGAACCTGGAAAGCAGGTTAGTGGGCTGGGGAGGGAATGGAGACTTTGCAGTATCCTTCCCCTGCCATGCCCACCAAGCCACGCCTGCCAAGCCACACCATGCCCACCAAACTGGTAGTAATTTTTTTTGAATCCCACCACTGGGTAGTAGGTAAGTCTAAGATCTCTGCTTGAGTATTCTAAAAAGACAGACTTATTATTGGGAGAAAGACAATAGTTTTACACTTTATTTTCTCAAGCACAGAATAAAGGAGATTGTAAAATACCTTAGAGACTTTGCTTACAGCTGGTTGGAAAAAGTGCTAGCAGTAAGACTTGAATACTAAGAAGCAATGGATTCTGAAAAGATGTTGCTGGGATTTGAGAGGAAACAAAGGAAAGATTTGTTGAGTCCCAATTTCCTAGTTCACACACTGTTCAATTTCCTAGTTCATCCAACCCACAAATATACTAACACAACAAAAGTCCATTTTTCAAAAATGTACATAACAGGAAAACTATGAAGATTAGTGCACTATAGAAAAAAAATCACTTGCACTTGTGTGTGTGAAAATATGTATGAAAATGAATATATTTTTGGATTTGTCTTGGCCAAAGGGATTAATAAAATCCTAGTTGAAAATGTAGTTGAGTCTGTCCATTTGTTGTGAGGCTAGTTGTCATGTCTTCTAACAGGTAGTTTCTGTTTGGGGTTGTGGTCTGCTTGTCTTTTGCCTGTCTGCCCTACATTGTGTCTGCTACAGTCCAAGCACTGCATATTGTAGATGACTCCTGTTTTTCTTCTTCTTGGACTACTGGGTCCTTTGGTTTGCTTAAAATGTTTTAGAGGGCTTTAGTTGGTTTGTGTGCTATTGGAGATGACATGTGGTTGGAAGATACAGATAATGTGAACTCATTTCAATCAGGTTTCAGGACAGAATGCAGTATGGAGATAATGTAGACTTTTTGCAGGTTTGGGACAGGGGTGATGCACCCATACTTGTGTTCTTTGATCTTTCAGAGGCTTTGAGCATTAACAACCATTGTCTGACTGAAGGGATTGGGAGTGAGAAGTATCATACTTTTCTTCCTTCCCCTATGGTCAATTACTGTGGATGTTGATAGGGGAGGAATGGAGGGGGTCATGGCTCCTCATTTGTGAGGTGCCTCAGGGTTCAACACCCTGCCCTTCCTGTTTAACATATAATTGAGATTGCTGAGTAAAGTAAGTCAGTTCAGGATCCAATGTTATCAATATGCAGGTGATATGCAGTTGTACATCACAACCCAAAGTGGTGCTATAAATGTTCTGATTCCAGTATCTGGATGCTATTTGGACCTGGTTATAGGTAGAAAGAGATTCAGACTTGATTTTCCAAAACTAAGCAATTGTATGGGCTCTCTGGATTTGGGATTTTTTTTCACTTTTGGTCTTGGTATTTCTTCATTTGAAGCTAATGCACAACTTTGGAAAATTAATGTGTACAACAGGAGACCCTTCAGAGAGTTACTCTGCACAGGATCAGCCCCACTAGTTAGACCAGACCGAGAAATCAAATTAACTAAATTAACTTTTGTTGAGATTGGCTATAATAACAGAAGTATAAGATGGAGGAGAATATTCAGCCCAAGCCGATTTGCAAATTGGCTTGAGCTGAATATTCTCCACCATTTTACACTTCAGCAAATTAGGGAAGTATCTTTCTGAGCTGGTTCCAAATATTTCCTGTTGTATATTTAAAATGATTTTCACCCCTAATTGCTCTAACAACAGATCTTGCATATCTCTATCAAGGTCACATTCTTTACTCTCTGCAGGATGGCCCAAAACTGTAGCTAGTTCAAAATACAGTGGCATGGGTGGCAATGGGGGTACCTTGATGCACCCCCTGTGTCCAGTTTGTTTCTGGGTACAATTCTAGTGCTGGTTATCATCAATTAAGCTCTCTATGGCATTAGGGCCTAGTTATTTGAGGGTTTGTTGTTAGTAGTTTCTGCATGTCCAGTAACATCTGGCAGAGTGGATAACACTCAAAGTCCTTTCTAAAAAACAAAGTCACCTAGTGGAACCCCAGAAGTTTACCTTCTCTGTCAGGGCATGTGTCCTTTGGAACAACATTCTCTGGAAGTTTGCATGGTTCCTTCTGTACAAGATTTTTACAAGTTTTTGAAAACGTGGCTGTGCTTCTAAGTCTGTAGAATTAATTGATATTTTCTAATGCAATATGCATTTTGTCCTGATGCTCATGTACTTTTCTTTTCAATTTTTTTTAAATATTTATTTTAATTAAGTAATCTGCTCTGAGTCATTTGGGAATCAGGTGGTTTTCTGAGCTAAATAAATAAATAGGCCATCCAGATTTTTGTAGTTCACATTTGATAACCCTATGGAATGTGAGTCCACATATTCGTAAAAACACATATTCCTACAACCATGGGGATTAATAGATCATGAATTAATCATTGCAGTAGTGGATATCCAAATTTTCTTTTTCTTGGTTGATGGGAGAGAAATTGAATCTCTTAACTAGTAAAAAATCAAGAAAACTCTGGCTGAACTTTGGCACATTCTTCTCCAGAAGCTACAGCTGGTTTAAACTGCAGTGTCTCAAGTTGTAATGGGCACTTCTAATAGTGCCCACCTGTCATTGTTGTTATGCAAACTGCATTGGTTGTCAGTTGACTTCTTTGTGCAATTCAAGGTGCTCATGGTAACCTATAGGTTTAACATCATCAAACAACATCTACCCTTCCCAGGTCCTTGGGAAGGGCTCAATAGATGGGTAGAAATGCCATATCCAAAGTAAAACATCTGACTGTCTTTGTGACCAACTAGAATAATAAAAATAAACCAACAGTGGTGATTCAGTAGTTATTGATAACTACTATGCCACTTAGAAAATCTATGCATTAACAAGATTTCCATTTGTCAGTTACAAAAAGCCACACTGCTTGGATCCCCACAAATACTACATCAATGCATTATGACCATCTAATTCTTGAGAAGAATGCCACCAAAGAACTTGGCACTGTGGTTTCACATTATTGTATATGTAATAATTCACTTAGTGAGACTGTTTGAGACTGTGGTTGAGGCATAGGGTTATTTAGCTTAGCCAACATAGGGTATCATTTTCCTTGGCCAGAGTAAGCTGTTAAACATCTGCATAGCATCGTGGACTAAGCAATCTTCATGCTTCTATTCCTGCATGCTAACAGCCATTAGCAGAGATGTTGGCTCTGTAATGCAGATGCATTTGACAGCATGGTTGTTACAAGCCTAATCTTGGGAGCTCAAATTAGCACAGTAATTCATACTCTACATAAATGACCTCTGTGATCATATTAAGACCAACTGCATTCTCTTTGCTGATGATGTAAAGCTATTCAACACCACAGACAATACTGCTACCCTTCAAAAAGACCTTGACTATGTATCAGAATGGTCAAACAAATGGCAACTTCAAATCTCAACAAATAAATGCTCTGTCTTACATATTGGCAAAAAAAAAATCAGAAAATAAAATACAGAAAATAAAATACAAACTGAATAGTCAAGACCGCGTTGATGATCCAAACTCTGTCAAGGACTATCAATACTCATCTCTAATGATCTAAGTGCTAGAGCCCACTGTAACTACATAGCCAAAAAGGCATTAAGAGTTGTTAACCTAATCCTACGTAGCTTTTTCTCTGCTAATATCACACTACTAACTAGAGCATACAAAACATTTGCTAGACCAATACTCGAATACACTCATCAGTCTGGAACCCACATCACGTATCTGATATTAACACAGTTGAGACAGTCCAGAAATATTTCACAAGAAGAGTTCTACACTGCTCTACTCGTTGCAGAATACCTCTTGCCACCAGACTTGAAATTCTAGACCTAGAAAACCTAGAACTACGACGCCTTCGGTCTGATCTAAGTATAGTATATAAAATCATACATTGCAATGTCCTATCGGTCAATGAATACTTCAGCTTCAACCATAACAATACAAGAGCACACAATAGATACAAACTCAAGGTTAACCGCACCAAACTTGATTGCAGGAAATACAACTTCAGCAACAGAGTGGTCTGGAATACTCTACCTGATTCTGTGGTTTCTTCCCCAAACCGCAAAAACTTTAACCTTAGACTGTCTACTATTGACCTCACCCTTTCCTAAGAGGTCTGTAGGGGACGTGCATAAGTGCACCAACATGCCTACCATCCCTGTCCTATTGTTTCTTTTATTTTTCTTATATGTATTCATTTCATGTATTCACAACTATGTTTATCCTTGTAAGCGATTGACAAAATAAATAAATAAATAAAAATAAAATAAACAGTAGTGAAACTGCAAAATAATGCAGTGTAACACAGAAGCAGGAAATCTGATGCTAAACTTCTACATGAATTTGGCCTCTCAGAGGCTTAAGTGCTCCCTCTAACATTAGCATTAAAGTCCTTGGATGCTAATGCTTTTCCTTAGTTTGTAACCACTGGCAATTGCCATAGCCACTTACGAAAATGAATGAACCCTTTTCTCGGAGTTGTAGTAGACAATGGGGATGAATCATCTTAATAAATGTATAGATTATCTTTCTTGGATTGTGTGTCATGTCAGAAGGTTTATTACACTGAATGAGACTCATCTCCTTGGGGAATTCCGGAGGTAGAACTGAGTGAATGAATGTGTTCTTACAGAAGCAAGAAGGACGGTTTTCTTATAAACTAAAAGAACGGTGATTCTTCAGTCTGCTTCCTTTTCTATCTTGGAACAAGAATAATATGTTAAAATTCATGAAGATATACTATTTAAAAGTCTCTTATTTTATATTAGGTTTCAACATGCAAATACTATGTAGCATAGCTTGCAGCATAGTGTGATGAAGGTAAAGATTCCCTTAGGTCAAGTTTGATACCTGTGTGATGCAGCCAAGCATTTTCTTGGCAACAGTACTGAAGTGGTTTACAATGCGTTCTTTGAGCATGTTTTCAATTTCTGTATCCAGCCTATAGCCCTGCGATTCCTATGTATGAACTGATCAAGACTTAATCTGCTTAGTTTATGAGCCCAAAGAAAACTGACCAAGAACAGACAAGTCATATATTACTCTACATATAGTAAACTGTGCCACAGTCTTTCACTCTATCCCCCCCCCACCCATTCCCTCCAGATATGGTTCTATATCAAGCTAAAAGGGACTAGAAATTTCATCACATTTATTTTAAACTGTAAGTGTTTCTGGAAAAAAAAGAAAAGAAATCTAATTTGCTTAACTGTAGCTTCCTGAAAATGTAACTTCTACAAAATTTGCAGAGCTCATGTGGCTAGCCACAGATCAAAATCTTAGTTTGCAGTCTGATCTGATGGGTTTTTAAACAGAAGTAACAGGACATTAACTGATAGTATCACAATTTAATCATTCTGATAATCTTCACTGTATGTTTTAATAGCACAACTGCAAACAATTCTTCAGATCCCCTAAATGGCATTCCTGAATCCTTTAATGTCTCAATACTAACTTTGTTGTTATTTTTTTTAAATTAAATATTATTTACAATCAAATACAAAATCAATTTTAGGTAATCAATTACCAATTTTAGGTAATTTATTCATTGTTGTATTTTTAGCTGTGAGCCGCCCCGAGTCCTTTTGGAGATGGGGCGGCATACAAGTCGAATAAATAAATAAATAAATAAATAAAATCAAAACTAAAATAAAGAAATCTAACAGGTTTAGTATTATCCATCCACCCTAACCCAACACACATACATCCAAATGCCAGTTGGGGTGTTTGGGTCCACCTAATTAATTGATATAACATGAAATATAAAAAGACTAAATCTGAACAAATATGACTTTTTAGTTCCTCAATTTTATATATTAATATTCTAACCTTCAATTCAGTTGCTCCTTCATCTTCCTTTACTTATCTCTGTCTGTCTGTCTGTCTGTCTGTCTGTCTGTCTATCTATTCACCTATCCCTCTACCCCTCTACCCATCTACCCATCTATCCATATTTGAAGTCAAACTCCCTGAAAGGGCCATGTCCTACACACATGCTGCATCATTCTTGCCCTGATAGGTGTATGGCTGAACACCACAAAGCTCCTATTTTCAAAAGTTCCTTATGAATCAAGCTCCGACAACATTAATTTTCTTTGATAAATAATGAGAACAAGTAAGAGTTCTTTATAGATAAATATTCTGAATGAATATTTTCTCTAATGACTGAATGTATTGATCTTTGAATATACACTGCAGATATCTGATTCCTACACCTGTATAAATTTCTGAAGAAAAGGCTGTAGCATCTGGTGCATTTTAAGGGCCTTTAGAACCATTTATACTGTACAGATTAAGAAAGTATTGTTGAAATGGAAGTGACATTGCCCTAAAATATTGCTAAGGCTTATGACAAAGACCCTTCTTGTATTACAAATATGCAATAAATGTGGGCAGTTTGTCTTTCAAAGAGATTTTAAAAAGAGTTGTTGCTTGTCTTTTTTCTTTTTTCTAACCAAATTGGACTTTCAATAATCACCCAACAAATAAGTTCTGATATGAGTTATCAAATTATTATCTTTGAATAGTTTGTTAAGGCATGGAGACATGATACTTAACATGGTAGTCAAGACAAGTCCTGAAAATATTTGATTGCCTTATTTTGATTGTTTTATTTATACCTTACTCTAGATATTCATGGATAAGCTGACAATTTTTGGTGCCAACAGACTCCCCAAAAATTGGCTTTGGCATATCAACGGATGAGTTTATATGCAGGTACATAATGTAATACTTTTTAAAACTACGTGTATATCCTGCATATACTCACAAATAAGCTTATCTATGGCTAAGACGATTCTCACATTTTTAATTTAAAAAAAAGTCCCACCCCAATCCCACTAATTGTAGAAATTGAAACATAGGGAGATTTTGAGTGCTTGGCTTATCAGTGGGTAGTGCATTTTTCATGGTCTCTTGATAAAAAAAAATTGAGTGTCAAGTTATCCATGAGAACAGATAGTCTTTGACTTACATCAGTTCATTTAGTGACTGTTTGAAGTTACAATGGTACTGAGAAAAGTGACTTTTGACCGTTTTTCACCCTTATACCACCATGGTCATGTAGATCAAATTTCAGACACTTGGCAACTGACTCGTATTTATTGAGGATTGCAGTTTCCTGGGGTCATATTTTGTGACCTTCTGACAAGCAAAGTCAATGAGGAAGCCACTTAACAACCATTTTACATTCGAAGCCCCTGTTCTAAAGCACTATGGCAGCCACATCCTGAGTGGTTAGAGTGCTACTTTGAGGGCCTTCCTGGGTCAGCCCCCTGAGTCTGTGCATGCAGAGATCTTTTCTTTTGCCAGTAGCCCAGGCAGAATGACTGTGTGTGCAAATGGAGTATAGCACTTTAATGAAAACCATGCTGCACTTTCCAAAGGAGTTAGTTGCCTCAGTGCTGGGAGGAAATATGTTTCACTCAATTTGATGTAATTTGCAAAGCAGCTCTCTAAATGCTTTTTACACCAATAATTCTCCTCTCTTTCCTGAAGTCTTTTGCATGAGTCATATTTACTTCAAGTTCCATTCTTTCCCTCACATCTACCACTCAGTGCCGCCATTCACAAGGATTCCGTGATTGGCTTGTTTCCCACTGCCTAGCTCTCATTCTTTGGGAGAAATCTTTTGAAGGACTTTATAACACTGACAATGAAAATATTGAAGTGGTGAACAGCTTCTGCCTTTGGGGATTAACTACCAACAATAATGGAACAGTCAAGCAGTCAAGAAATATTGCACACATTAGCATGTAGTAAAGTAGCAATGAAGGCTTCAGAAAAGATATTCAAATGTTGGGATGTGCCTATGCCTACAAAGATCAAAAACATACAGACAATGGTTTTTCCTGTGACTCTCTAGGGAAGAGAAATTTGAAGAAATAGGATAGCAAGACTAGTGATGCTTCTGAATTTTGGTGTGAGAGAATTCTCCTAAGAATATGGATTTGCGAGACAGGTATCAAACTGCTAGTCATCTTTTATGTTCACCACAAATGTGGGCACACAGGCAAGGACTCCTCGGGGTCCCGTTGGCAAGTCAGTGTCGGCTGGCGGTCCCCCGGTGACGAGCCTATTCTGTAGCGGTTCCCGACTTATGGAACGAACTGCCTCTGGACCTCCGTCTGGCCCCTGACCTCCGCACCTTCCGCCGCAATTTAAAGACCTGGTTGTTTGACCAATTCGGGCTGTGACTACCTCACCAGGGGTATGGGATAATTTTAAGTATTTTAATTTGGTTTTATTGGGCTTTATAATTGTTTAATCCTTTTTAAATATTTATTGTATTGTACGTTTTAATTGTGAGCCGCCCCGAGTCTTCGGAGATGGGGCGGCATATAAGTCCAATAAAATAAAATAAATAAATTTCTTACCTCCCCAGATTCTAATTTAAAAACTGTCCATTTGTAGCAATTACAAAAAAAAAAACCACCATAGAACATGGTTCCCTATCTCCATTGCTTGCATCTTTTTCTGATCCCCATTGTGGACAAGATGGATCTTTGCAAATGCATCATGTATGTTTTTTTCTGTATAAATGAGAGATACTTAGTCCATATCAGCCTTAGAAATTTCTGTTGAAGTTTGTTGGAAGCAATTTACTATATGCTTTATTGCACTACCCATTCTATATGATGGCAGCATCCAATGCTGTCATGACATGAATAAAGTCATTCATGGGTAGCAGCTCTTTTATATATGAAAAGATCTCTTCTGAGAAAATAATGCTTTTCCCATTATTATTATTTTTTCCTATCATTAAATTGTGATGTATTGTTTTCTTTACTTAAAACTAAACACAACAATATTCTATACCAGTGGATTTCAGGGCCAAATATTCAAAATGCTTCCAGGTGAATTATGTAACACCCGATTTCCATGCATTTGCAAATTTTCCATGGTGCAGATCTAGCCTAGAATCAGTCTCTGCACTTTTACCATAATAAATTCTTCAAAGTCACTTTGCACTGTTGGGAGTTGACTGACCTCTTCCTACCCCTCACTGATATATTCTTTTGTTTTGGTAACAAAGAGGGTGAAAATATTTATTAGTGGTAAGTAACTTCTCTAATATATACAGGTTCTAATAGGCTAGGAAATAATTCATGTGATATATATTGCAATTCTGAAAAGCAATGTTGAAATAATAATCTATTACTAATTCTGAAACATAAAACAGAAAAGTAATATTGTTGAATGTGATGAGGGATCCTCTAAGAAGACTTTGCTAATCCCTGCTTAGGGCAGGATAATCACCTAAAAAGTACCTAAATGAATAATTTCAATCTCATGTGGATTTCCTGTATGAAGATTTTTCAGCTATTAGCTCTACCCTACTGCATTTCTTTCTCTATATTTTAACATTTTTTTACATCATTGGAATCAATCAATCAATCAGTCAGTCAGTCAATCAATGAATCAGACACCTATTGGTTCTAACATGTCATCTGAAAAACTAAGTACAGGGAGTCCTTGAGGTATGACCACAGTTGAGCCCAACATTTTTGATGCTAAGCAAGACAGTTGTTAAAGTGAGTTTTGTCCCAGTTTATGACCTTTCTTGCCACAGTTGTTAAATGAACCACTGCAGTTGTTTTAAGTTAGAGACACAGTTGTTAAATGAATCTGGCTTCCCCATTAACTTTGCTTGTCAGAAGGTCTCAAAGGCTGATCACAGGACACTGCAGCCATCATAAATATTACTTAGATGCCAAGCATCTGAATTTTGATCACATGACTACAGAAATGGTGCAATGGCCCTAAGTTTGAAAAAGGGTCATAAGTATACATTTTTCAGTGCCATTGTAACTTTGAATGGTCACTAAATGAACTGTTGTTAAATCAAGGACTATCTGTAATGGTAAGGGAGACTTACTTTCATTTCCCTTCCTCAATATTTTTCACATGCACAAATCATTTTAGTTTTTTCTTTAGTAAGTTCTCAGACCAGAGACTGAGCTTCTGGTAATTTTGATTGCAAAATTCTGGCTTTGACTCTGATTATATTATTCCCATTTGCTGTAATGACCATGACAAAAATTAAAATGTGTATTTTGCTTCCAGTGTTAAAGATCTGTCATGGATATTTATATTTGACAAGAATACCCAAATAATAATGCTAAACAGAACAGTGTTGTGCATTCTTACATTTTCGAGGTTGCATTAAGACTTACAGTCAGAATCTAAAACTAATTGCTTATAATTAGTTCCAGGCAATTAAATAAGATTTGCTTTGAATTAGGATATTATCCTACAGTTCTACAGTTCTACAGAGGAATTATTGAGTCTATCATCTGCACCACTATAACTGGTTTGGTTCTGCAACTCAACAGAACAGACACAGACTTCAGAGGATAATTAGGACTGCAGAAAAAACAACCAACCTGCCTTCAGTCAAGGACCTGTATACTGCATGAGCCAAAAAGAGGGCTGTGAAAATATTTACAGACCCCTCACATCCCAGACATAAACTGTTTCAACTCCTTCCCTCAAAACAACACTATACAGCACTGCACACCAGAACAACTAGACACAAGAACAGTGTCATGCCCTGTTGGAATCTGACACGGAGGGAGAGATGGAACATCTGACAGGGAGTGGGAGTCTGGCTCTGGTGGTTGTGGAGGAAACTAGGGAAGGGCATAGGCCAGATGGGCATTCTGAGGAAGATCCAGGCTCATCTCCTTTTCATCCTAGGGCACGCAGGGAGGAGTGGATAAGGGAGAAATGTGAGTGGTGTGGTCTACGGGGAAGGAAGGGGTCCTGATCCCCTTCATGGGCTGCAGCTGGGAGGGCTGTTTAAAAGGACAAACTGCGCATGGCAAAGTTGCTGGAAGCAAGTGTGCATTCTTGTCAGAGCTTATCTGTGTTTTGGCTTCCTCCCAGTTGCGGTTGCTGTGTTATCTGGTAGAAATCTGCAATTTATCATCCTTGCCTGCTGTAGTAATTCCTTCAGTGTGGTTTGCATTGGGTTTTTTATTTCGAATTATCTTTACTTTGGATGCGGACTGCATTTACTCCCTCCGTAAACTGTTTTCTTTAAGAGTTTGATATCCAGCCGAGGATAATTGGACATTGGGGACAAGGTGGAGGCATTAAAGGGACTTTCTTCTATTTTTGTGACTTGGTTATTTTTGTGTCATACCCTGGGTCATCACAAATAGTTTTTTCCCAAAAGCTATCACTCTACTAAACAAATAATTCCCCCAACACTTTTCAACTATTTACAAAGTCTGCACTACTATTACTATTAATCTTCTCATCACTCCTTATCACCCATCCCTTCCCACTTATAAGTATATGACTGTAACTTTGTTGCTTGTATCCTTATGATTTATATTGACTGTTTCCTAGTATGATTTGATTGCTTGTTGTACCCTATGACTATCATTAAGTATTGTACCTTATGATTCTTGACGAATGTATCTTTTCTTTTATGTATACCGAGAGCATTTGCACCATGACAAATTCCTTGTGTGTCCAATCACATTTGGCCAATAAAGAATTCTATTCTATTCTATTCTATTCTATTCTATTCTATTCTATTCTATTCTATTCTATTCTATTCTATTTTTAGGTACTTTCTTGGATATTTGGGATTGTCATCATAAATTTAAACTTTTGGAAGTTATCAAAGGGTCAGGCTACCCCAAAATCGAATAATACTTGGGGAGGAGAGGCAGGACCTTTGTTTACTTATAAGACACCATGCATGATCTTTGCATAGATCCAGTTCTCTGTTCTATGGAAACTTGCAATCAATCTGGAAACACTGTACAGAAATCCAAGATGGACTTTGCAGACATTCTTATTGTATCTTTAGAATCATCCCACATTCAAAGAGCCTAGTTAGTACATATATGTAAACCAGTGGTGGGATTCAAAATTTTTTACTATCCGTTCTGTGGGTGTGCTGTGGCTTGGTGGGCATGGCTTGGTGGGTGTGGCAGGGGAAGGATACTGTAAAATCTCCATTCCTTCCCCAGTCCTGGGGGAAGGTTACTGCAAAATCCCATTCCCTCCCCACCTCACTTACCTGCTTTCCAGCTCCATTCTCCTATGCAGGGCAACAAAAGAACACCGAGCCAATCAGCTGGGACTCAGGAGGCAGAGAATTGATGGGGGCGGAGCCAGTTAGAGGTGATATTTGCCAGTTCTCCAAACTACTCAAGATTTCCACTACTGATTCTCCAGAACTGGGGAGAACCTGCTGAATACCACCTCTGGTGTAAACATTTAAGTGACTTTTTAATAAAATATGAATTATTAACTACAAATATAAAATACAGGTCTAAACAGCAGTAAGGTATGAAGAGGCTGCAAACAGATTGTTTCTTTCACATTTCAAATAAAGAGAACACATTTGCTATATACAGGGTGAATTACCTGTTCATGAATATTCATTAAAAATATACATATCTCCTTAAGAATATAATTTTCTGGAAGGGGGAGAGCAACTACTTTTCTGAAAGTATAATTTTTTGTCATCTATCTAAAGTTAGGTTGCCAGGAGTTAAAACTTTTGTATGTGTTCAGTATTTATAATGTGGAATGTTTGGAAAATAGAATGTGAATCTGAAAAAAAATGGATGTGCTACTGATAGGAAGATCAGATATGTAGAAATCTGAACATATTGCATCATAATCCACTTTTTAATTCACATTATAATCCATACGATCCCAAATATATTATAGCAGAGATTTCTTTGTAATATAATACTTGTATAACTGACAAATCAGATTGATATAACTAATTGGATTGGATCTGACAAACATAGGCTCAAAAATTAGGAATAATATTTACTAATATAATGACATTGATACAACACGTACTTTACACTTGCAATTAATAATGCACTTTTTCTTCCTCTCTTTATGGCTGATAATTATGCCAGCAATATGGGTTAATTTTGTAATAAACAGAAGAATGGAAATCATTCTGATGGGGATTAATCATGTTCACTGCTTCTTTCTGTAAATCCCAACCAACCACACACATGGAGTGTAGTATAATTACATACTGAGACTGTTTTCTGCAGAAAATTGGGATGCTAAAAATAAGAAATGTAATTTTTTAAACAGTTTATTAATAGACTTTCATTTTACATATATAAGTGCTTAGTGAATAGCATATTGTCTGGATCATTTTGCTTATATAATAGTACTTTTCCCACTCCTAATTTCTACCTCTATTATCCAACCATTTGTAAAACAAATCCCATGTTTGAAAATACTCTGTATCTTTTTTTTCTTTTATCTTTAGTGTCAATCTGTCTATTTCTGCACAATCTAAAATGTTTTTAATTACATCTTCTTCTGTAGGTGTTTCCTCATTTTTCCAGTACTGTGCAAATACAATTCTTGCTGCTGTCGATACATGTAATATTAAATATATATTCCTTTTATCATACTTTTCAGGTATTATGCCTAATAAAAATATTTCTGGCTTATAATCTATGTGCTGTTTTCAGGGGTGGGTTTCAAATTTTTAACAACCAGTTCTGTGGGCGTGGCTTAGTTGGTGGATGTGGTTTGGTGGTTATGTGACTGGATGGGCATGGCCAACTCGACATCACTCACATCAAGGGGTGCTTCTCCTCACCTGGCCTCTCATGACAGTGGGGATGCTGCAACAGTCATTAGTGTGAAAAATGGTCATAAGTCACTTTTTTCAGTGCCATTGTAACTTTGAATGGTCATTAAATGAACTGTTGTAAGTCAAGGATTACCTGTACAAAAATACAAAAAGCTTCTTTGCTTGCAAAAAGCTGCCCTAAATACCAATCATTAGATTAAAAATACCTGCAAGCCAGAGTTACAAATCAGGCAGGGTGCCAGAGCACCTTGAGGAATTAAAATAGTTAAAATGCAATGATAACTATCAGCAGCCAACTCTTGCTCATAAAGTAAAACCCTTTAGCAGAGAGGTCATTTAAGTTCTCTAGAAAGAGCACACCCAGGAGAAGCAATCCTTAGATCCATTTGCACCACGTAAAGATACAAGCTGGTCTCATTCATCTCACAAAATATCCTAAGGAAATCATCCAGATTTAAGGAAAGGTCACATGCTCCCCAGAAAGGCAGTAAAAATATCAGTGCCAAGCTTGCATTCTTCCTCTTGGAAGTACACCTCAAAAGGACAGTGCCAGATACCACTAGGGCAGTGAAGGAAGACCCCCTCCCCAGATAGAAAAAGAAATATTGAGGAAAAAATTCAAACACAATACAAATAATTAAATCACAACAGTAGTTGTTGCTTTTTAAACTAATTACCAGAACAAATAGGCACAGGAACCAGCAGATTTCTCAAATCAGTTTCTTTTCAGGAACAGAGATTAATCTTTTTCCTTCCAAACAAAGCTGAATAGGGAAAACTATCCCATTGATAAACACAGGATTAAACGTCACCAAGCACAGAATTAAACTTCACCAAAAACTAGTTTTAGACCAAAACTCAGAAAGGTAAACTCAGTAAACTCACGTTTGAATGTCAATCTTTCTAGCTAGCCAAGAAGTATTTGCAGGGGAGTATCTCCTTCCAACAGCACTGTAAAAAGCTTAAAATAACCCTTCCCCTTTAAGTAAGTAAAAAAAACTCCTTCGGAGACAGTAAGGCTAGGCTGTCTGCCAAGAATGTAATAAGGGTGGAAAAAAACAAAAGGAGATTTCTTCTAACTACTGATTCTCCGAACTGCTTAGAAAGTTTATTTATTTATTTATTTATTCGACTTGTATGCCGCCCCCTCTCTGAAAGGACTCGGGGCAGCTCACAGCTAAAAGTATAACAATAAATAAATTACCTAAAAACATATTAAACAAATTACAAGCCGAATTGGAATTAAAACCCCAAAGTTAAAATCAACAAACACCCAGAGAGTCAGCATAGCCCGGATTGTAAACAGTCAGGTTTTTAACTCGTGGTGGAAAGTGCGGAGATCGGGAGCCAGCCGGAGCTCTGGCAGAAGAAGATTCCATAAAGTGGGAGCCGCCACAGAGTAGGCCCTCCCCAGGGTCACTGCCAAGTGACATTGAGTCACGGACGGCACCCCGAGGAGACCCCATCTGTGTGCCCGTACAGGGCGGTTGGTATTTGATGCTGGGAGGAGTCGTTCTTGTAAGTATCCTGGACCCATGCCATGTAGGACTTTGAATGTTAACACCCAAACCTTGAATCTCACCCGGAGGGCAACCAGAAGCCAATGCAGGCCGTGCAGGAGGGGTGTAATATGGGAGTATCGGGAAGCTCCCATCACTACCCGCGCAGCCGCATTCTGCACCAGCTGAAGCCTCCGAGTGGTATGCAAGGGCAGTCCTAAATAGAGAGCGTTACAGTAGTCGAGTTGGGAGGTAATGAGCACCTGAGTGATCGTGCGCAGGGCGTCTCGATCCAGATATGGGCACAACTGGCGAACCAGCCAGATCTGGGCAAAGGCCCCCCTGGCCACGGCCCCCACCTGCTCCTCCAATTTGAGCCGTGAGTCCAGGAGGACCCCCAGATTCCATGCCCTCTCCATGCGGGGTAACACCTCCTCCCCCATGACCAAAGATGGAACCTCCGAACTGGACCGAGATGTCGGTATGCACAACCACTCTGCCTTGGCTGGATTGAATCGAAGCATGTTCCTGTCCATCCAGATCTGCACCGCTTCCAAGCAATGGGACATCATGGAGAGAGCATCACTGAGTTAACAGTTAACATAGAACCGGTCAGAACCAGCAGCATCCCATCCCTGGCTGTTTTAACATTTTTTTCTAACCATGTATGCATTTTGTCGAACATTTCTTTGCTTTAATTTGCACATATCCACCACATATGATAACATGTGCCCAGTGTCTGATTACATTTCCAACATCTGGTAGACAAGTTTTTAAACATCTTTGCTAATCTTGCCGGTGGTAAGTGCCATCTATAAAACATTTTATATAGATTTTTCTTATAAGTAGTTGTCATTGTCAAATTATAGTTTCTTTCCCACAGTTTTTGCCATTTGTCTAGTTCCATAGTCTATCCAAAAAAACTTTCCCATACTATCATTGTCTCTTTTACCTGTTCATCTCCCATTTTTAAGCTTAACAAGAAATTGTATATTTTATTTATTAACTTTATTAACAAATGTTGTTTGTTCTTCATAGAAGTCATAAGTCTTAATATCTTTCTCATATCTCAATTGTATTTGCATATGTGGCCACCATGATAGGTCCATACCTTGATTCTGTAACTCTTGTTTAGTTAAAAATAAGAAATGTAAATATTACATTGCAGAGGAAACACTGAATACGCTGAGGCAGTTAATAGATTATGCTAAATTTTCCACAAATTATTTATTAATACACTATTCTTTAGGATCTAAAGCTCTTTGATATGCAACCTTCTTTTCCCATTGTCTAAAGAAACCAGATTTTCTTTAAACTTTTTTTTTCTTATTTGTGCAAATAAGAGCTCAGTGTAGCAATAGGACAACAACTTCCGTAATTTGATTTGTTTTAACTCATAAACTTATTTCATAAATCTGATATATAGCAATGGAAGTCTTGTCAAGAGGAATGCATGAAAAAAATGATCTGCAGTCAGCACCACTGGCATTTATATGGATACTGAGTTATCTTTTCTGTTGAAGTTGATTTATTGAGGAGATTGTTTACTAGCAAGAGCATATCCAGCTTTCTCAGCTTTTTTATATTGAAGCCAGGAGGAAGAATGAAGAAGGAAAGAGGAAGGAGGAGGAAGGAGGAAGGAGGAAGGAGGAGGAGGAGGAGGAGGAGGAGGAGGAGAAGAAGAAGAAGAAGAAGAAGAAGAAGAAGAAGAAGAAGAAGAAGAAGAAGAAGAAGAAGAAGAAGAAGAAGAAGAAGAAGAAGAAGAAGAAGAAGAAGAAGAAGAAGAAGAAGAAGAAGAAGAAGAAGAAGAACCTACCAAGTCTATCAGGGAACAAAAAGCTTTTTTAAGCTTTTTAAGCTAAGCCATTAAAACTTCCTATAACCTCTCCGTAACAGTCCATAATATTGATACTGTCTATCATAGCTAACACAATCAGTAACAGAATGAACTGGGAAAGCTACTGCCCAATTATTCTGCAATATGGTTCCATTGTGCTACAGCAAAAAGTAGAAATTCACAGAAGTGTAAAAGATCCCTTCTTTCTTACATTGCACCATTTTTAGTGAGATTCTACTGAGATGACATACATGAATAAAATCACTGTATGGAGAGCTACAATTTAAGAGAAAAGTGAAGGAATGTGTTCACAAATTGTCATTGTGAAAAGACCTGTGGATGCCTTTTTCAGACAATGTCTTTTGTTCTGGGCCACAGGAATGTAATATCATATTTCCCCCAGGTCTATTTAAATATTCATTTTTAATAACCACCTAACCTTGGATAGCCTTCCAGTGCTATTTGTTAGCTTAAAGAAATTACAAAGACCATTGATTTTTTTCCCCTGTCAAAATTGTTCTTGTTGAACTTGAATTTAATCTCTGCATTAGCAGATGAAATTGGCAAAAGGACATTTTGGAAGTATCTGGAATCTGTTAGAAGGATTATCTGAGGTGACATTGATATGCAATAGCCTCTTAGAACCATCTGTTCCTGTCTAAACTCTCCTCTAAGAGGAAAAGATATTAACTAAGTTTTCTTTTTCTTTTCTTTAAAAAAAAACAAACTCAATACTGCGCTGCTTGTCAAACAGCTTGGGTTAGACATCATGGGCTCACTGTAGAATTGTTGGAACCTTGGGCCAAATACTTTTCTTTATTAGCTATATTCTAGACTATTCTAAATTAGACTAGTCAGAAGGACGGAAACTGAAGGCCTAATCTGTATGGTTTTAATCATTCATTTTTAGCACCAAAGATATAGAATATTTCTGTCCTCTCTATTTGCTTCAATTTTAAATGCAGAAATCAACTCTACCATCTTTTCTTCCTAGATTTGCAGCACTCATTGGAAAGCCTAACACCAATCTTAGCACTCTTAAATTTGAAGCTCAAATTGAAATTCAACTACAATAGTTTTTTAAAAATTACTTTGGTTTTATTTGGATAACTCTTTATTTATATATAAAAAAGAATTAACCTGTCATCCTAATAACTTTCAAATCTCCTTTTTATATCCCAAGACAAAAAAAAAATATTCCTGAACAAAAGGTAAGGCAACATAACACAACATAAGGCACCCAGGAGAAAGTCTGTTTTTGACTTTCCTTTGCCTGTTGCAGAGATGTTTCTTCTTTGGAAAAGGAATGAGAAGAGATTTTATATAAGGTTTCTTTTCAACATGGACTTACAGTAGTACATTTTACAAAGAACGGGTCTAGTGCCATGGTGGTGGAGTGTTTAGAATGCAGTATTGCAGGCTAACTCTGCCCATTGGCAGGAGTTCAATCCTATCTGGCTCAAGGTTGACTCAGCCTTCCATCCTTCTGAGGTGGACAAAATGAGGACCCTGATTGTTGGGGGCAATATGCTGACTGTAAGCTGGCTAGAGAGTGCTGTAAAGCACTATGGAGAGGTCTATAAGTCTAAGCACTACTGCTAGGAGGGAGCACTGTTTTGATGCTGTTCCCATTTGCGATCTTTCAGTTGGATTATTTCTAAATAAAAGTCCAGAACTTTTCTGAAAGAGCTCTAAATCCATGTTCAAAGATAGCCAAAAAGCCGCAGGTGTAGAAGACAGGAGCATGAGGGGGAGCATCTCCTGATGCTACTTCTCCATGCGCACCCCTCCTCTGTGTCTGTGTTTCCTGAATGTTTGGTTTTCTTTCAAAGCAGCACCTTCACCCATATTCAGAAATGACTACACAAACATGATTTTTGCACTTGGATTCTTTAAAAAAACTTTTTATGATTATGGTGTAAAAATGTTAAAAAATTCAATTAAGATGGTAGGGGTTTCTTTTAGTGGTTATTATTTATTGAGTTCATAGGATCATTTTGAATTCTAAGTGACTATGAATATTCAAGTAAATGTGCTTTGCTGAAAGACTACCAGAGGAAGATCTTGCATGTACAAAATGTACTCCCATTTTTAATCAACATTAAACTATTTTACTGGCTGACAACACAATTTTGATGTGAAGTGGACACTAAGGAACATGGAGAACACCACTGTTTGTTCAAGGTATATGTAAATATTAGGAGAAAAACTGTGGTTCAAAGCAGCAGCATCTATAGCCAATCACAATGATACTGATATCAAGGGTGCATGATGACTTGATCAGACAAATGCTACAATTTCTATTCTTATATGGGGCCTTGTGATGAAAGTACATAAGAAATACTGTCTTTACCATATGTTTTGTTGTTTTCTTGGCCCCTTGAAAGACTCGTTCATATTGTTACAAGATCTGGGTATGTTTAGTTTACAAAAGAGAGAAGCAGAGGGACAGCTATGCTTTCAGATATGTTACAGCAGCTGTCCCTAACCTTTCTGGCACCAGGGACAGGTTTTATGGAAGACAATTTTTCCAAGGACTTGGAGAGGTTTCGTGTGCTACTAAATCCAGTGCATGGGTAGATGAAGCTTCACTCACTCCCCACTTGTGCAGCCTGCTTCCTAACAGGCCACAGATCAGTACTGAAGCTTGGGGACCTCTGTGTTACAGACTGTCACACAAAAGAGGGAGTGACCTTATTCTCTATGAAACTTGAATTGTATGAGATTGATACTGTTAACACATCTTAGAGGTTAATATAAATAAATGAGCAATAAGGAATAGAGGAGACTGTGTTGAAACTTAGCTTTCAAGCCCATTTTCTGATAATTAAACCTCTAATTTGCAGGCCAGCAACAGAAGAATGGAATTGGAAAGGTGTGTTTGGACAGCATTCTGGTGAAAGCTTCACCATGTCTTCCTGCCCCCATAAGTAAACCCAGTTCAGAAGCAGATTTCTGTTTGTTTGCTTTAAATGATGTCACCCCCAAATGGCTTTTGAGTGTGCCTCATTAGTGCTGGTGTAATCTGTAGCAGGTATGTCAGGAATAAGTAGGCAGGTTTGTTGATGGAGATGTAGTTTGATTCTACATATCACCCCATTCTCCTCATAGGAGCTTTAAAGGTATGTTCCAAGCATTATGTGAAACTGGGCACAACAGCAATGGAGAAAAATAAGCATAGAATGTGTACCATTTTTCTAAAATTATTCGTTTCCTAGCAGCGAATCTACTGAAAATTGAGACCTATTACTTTGTACTATAAAGCTGCTGAAAGAACTACTGAAAGGTTTGAAATAGCTCTATTTTCCTTTTCTTTTTTCACACATTAATCCCATTTCTCCCAAGTAATGGATTTGTTTCATTGTCTCTCTCTCTCCTTAATAGACTTTGATCTCAGGTTTCATATCAAAACTCACTGTTCCTGTTATGTATGTAGGTTTGAATGTTATTGGTTTATTTTGAATTGTTCTTGTAAAATGTCAAATGGGATTGGTTTAAATAGTGCGGAAAAACTGCACTCTGATTGGCTGGCAACTACGGCTGCTGGCTATAAGAAGCAGCCGTAGCCCAGCCAAGTCGGGTCCATTCGAGCTGTAGTCACTCAATAAACTCTTCACTGAAGCTCTTCGCATCGGACTCTTCATGCAAACTTAACACTGGCGATGAGGGTGGGATTCCCCTGAAGAAGAGACGACGCGGAAGACAAGCAGAAGAGCGAGATGGCTGCGCTGAACACCCCCCCACCCCCGTTCGATCCGGCGGTGGAAGACTGGGAATCATATGCAGATCGCTTCCAGATGTACCTGGAAGGAAACGACATTGCCGACATTCCTGAGAGACGGAAGAGGGTGGTATTTCTCACGCACTGCGGTCCGGCAGTCTTCAAGATGGCGAAGGCATTGGCGGGAGCTGCAGACTTGAAGGTAATGGAATGGCCTGATTTAGAAAAGCTTTTAAGAGCCCATTACGCCCCACAAGTATCGTGCCTCATTAAGAGACACGAGTTTTACCGTCAGGATCAAGGGGAAAGCGAAAATGTTAACGACTTCATGGCAAGTTTAAGGGACATTGGGGTGCTTGTGACTTTACCAACTTAGAAGAGGCCATGTGGATCGGTTTGCTCTAGGCCTTAAAGATAAGGTCTTACAGAGCAAATTACTAATGAAACCTAAGATCACGTTTAAGGAGGCCATAGAGGAAGCTGTTTCAGTGGAAGCAACCAAGTCCTCAGCAGCAGCCATGAAGAAAATTAACAAGGCCTCAAGCCATTCTGATGTGGAAAAGTCCACAACAACCCATTGCGAGCAAATAGACTCTGATTCAGACTGTAGTGAGGTGGAAGAAGGAATTTATAGACACAGAATGGAGAAGAAAAGGGAGGACCTTGGAAAAAAGAGGCAAGAATTTTATTGCAGAGGTTGTTGGGGGGGGGGGCATCCCCGCACTGAATGCAAGTTTTTAGACACCATCTGCCTACGTTGTGAGAAAAGAGGTCACCTAGCAAGAGTCTGCAAATCATCCAGAACTCCACCTAGTAGGAAGAAATTCCCTGAGAAGGAATTCAAGCACAATTTCAGTGAGAAAATGGGCAACTCAGAAGCAAATGGAAAGAATGAAACTCATCAAACAATCACCATTGGTCATTCTTCACCCTTGAGAAGCAGAAAAGTACATGTGAAGGTATTCATTGAAGGAAGGCCTTGCCAAATGGAAGTGGACTCGGGCTCCTATTTATCTATGGTGTCATGGGACACTATTCACAGGCTACTTCCCAACATTCAGAAAAAGCATTTCCAGAAGCAAGCACTGACTCTTAAAGACTACCAGGGTAACAAGATTCCAGTAGTTGGAACAAGAGAATTCAATGTGAAGTTTAAAGGCCACACCAAATGTTTGCCCCTGACCATCATGGACAAGGATCGCCCAAGCTTGCTGGG
The DNA here is from genome assembly GCA_009733165.1 of Naja naja. NCBI lineage: Eukaryota > Metazoa > Chordata > Lepidosauria > Squamata > Elapidae > Naja > Naja naja. Next base: position 105,826,889 of record CM019149.1, read on the forward strand.
ACTTGAGTGGTTCAATCCACTAGGCATTGAGGTGACTGGCATCAATCACGTGAGCAACTCTGAATGGGAGGAGGCCTTGAAGTCTGAGTTTCCAGAGGTCTTCAGCGAAGGATTGGGCAAGTATATGGGGACCCCTATCACTTTCAACCTAGATCCCAAAGTGCCCCCAATTCGTTTAAAGCCCAGAAGGGTCCCATTTGCTTTAAAGGAAAAAATTGATGCACAATTAGACAAATTAATAGCTCAAGGAGTTTTAGAGCCCACTGACCACTCCAGATGGGAGACACCCATAGTCACACCAGTCAAAACTGATGGGTCAGTAAAAAATCTGTGGAGACTATAAGGGGACACTGAACCATGCGCTGCAGCAGAGCGCATATCCAGTTCCAGTGGTGCATCATCTGTTACATTCACTTGGCAGGGGTACAGTCTTTGCCAAATTGGATTTGGCCCAGGCATATCAACAACTAACAGTTGATGTGCCCAAACCATTGTGACTCATAGAGGTGCTTTCAAATGTAAAAGGTTACAATTTGGAGTAAGCGTGGCACCAGGCATCTTTCAAAGCCTTATGGAAAGAATGCTCCAAGGACTGCCAGGGGTAGTGCCTTACTTTGATGATGTGTTAATCTCTGCTGAAAATGACACTCAGCTACAAGAAAGACTCAGGGAAGTCCTTACCAGATTCAGGAAAGCGGGGTTAAAAGTCAAGGAAGAAAAATGCAATCTTAAAACTGACAGGGTTGAGTTCCTGGGCTACATGATTGACAAGCATGGCATCCACCCTACAAATGCCAAGGTTCAAGCAATCAAAGAAGCCCCTAGACCTAAATGCAAAACAGATTTGCAAGCCTTCCTTGGACTTATTAACTTTTATCACATGTTCCTACCTCAAAAGGCAACCATTGCTGAACCATTGCACAGATTACTTGATAAGAAGTCTGTTTGGGTCTGGGGCAGGAAGGAACAATCAGCATTTAACAGTATTAAAAGACTCACGTCTGATGCTGTACTGATACAGCTCTCTGAGAATTTGCCTGTTGTACTGACTTGTGATGCATCCCCTTTGGAGTGGGGGTTTGAGCCACAGGCTTCCCAGTGGGAGAGAAGCCCCTATTGCATTTTACTGACTTTGACCAAAGCAGAGAGGAATTACAGCCAATTGGACAAGGAGGCATTGGCAGTTGTTGCAGCTGTTAAGAAATTTCATGAATATCTGTATGGCAGAACATTTACCATTATTACGGCTGGCGGTCCCCCGCCGGCGAGCCTATTCTGTAGCGGTCCCCGACTTATGGAATGAACTGCCTCTGGACCTCCGTCTGGCCCCTGACCTCCACACCTTCTGCCGCGACTTAAAGACCTGGTTGTTTGACCAAATTGGGCTGTGATTACCTCACCTGGGCCATGGGATAATTTTAAGTATTTTAATTTGGTTTTATTGGGCTTAAATTGTTTAATTCTTTTTTAAATAATTATTGTATTGTATGTTTTAATTGTGAGCCTCGTCTTGGAGATGGGGCATATAAGTCCAATAAAATAAAATAAATAAATAAATTACAGATCACAAACCTTTGTTAGGCATTGTGGCAGGAGACAAGCCTACACCTACTATCCTGTCACCAAGAATGCTGAGGTGGACTGAATTTCTTGCAGCTTATTCATACAAACTTATCCACAAGCCTGGCAAGGACATTGGACATGCTGATGCACTGAGTTGTTGCCCACTTCCTTGCCACAAGGAGGACTTTGAACCTGAAACACACACCTTTTCCTAGAAACTGTTGCCAAGCTTCCAGTTCATGCTGCTGAGATTGCCAGAGAGACTGCCAAAGACACTGTGTTGGCTCCTGTTATAGGCTGGATTAAGAAAGGTTGGCCTCTTCAAGATCTACCTCACCTTGCCCAACCTTTTAAGTCCAGACAAACTGAATTATCTGTATTAAGAGGATGTATTTTGTGGGGTAACAGGGTGGTTATTCCTGCAAAACTGCAAAGAGAGGTTTTGGAAATGTTACATGAGGGTCATCCTGGTATTGTAAGGATGAAGGGATTGGCCAGGAGTTATGTATGGTGGCCAGGTATTGACAAAATGGTTGAAAACTGGGTTGCATCTTGTCCCAACTGTCAGGTAGTCAGGCCTGCCCACCTTGCCCCCACAGGAATGGGAATGTCCTAGGGGCCCATGGTCCAGGATTCACATTGATTTTGCTGGCCCTACCAGAGGGCACACCTTTCTTATTATAATAGATGCATATTCCAAATGGCTAGAGGTACTTCCCATGGCATCCACCACAACTGATGCTGTCATCAAGCAGCTCAGAAAACTTTTGTAACCCATGGGTTACCTGATGTTCTTGTCTCTGACAATGGCCCTCAATTTACATCCAACCTCTTTGAATCCTATTTAGCACAACAGGGTATCAGACATGCCCTTACTGCCCCTGGGCACCCTTCTAACGGCTGGGCTGAATGCATGGTACATTTTACCAAGGAGAAGCTTCAGCAACTGGGTCCTGGGGACATCACTGAGAAAGTTTAAAAACTTCTTAGTGTTCAGCACATCCTCTAACCCATCTAATAACTTATCCTCAGCAGAGTTGTTGATGGGTAGGAAACTTAGGTCTCCCCTTGGCCTTCATCCCACTTACACACCCAGCACCACTAGATTCCACTTCCAAAGTTCGCACATTCAGTGTGGGTGATTCTGTTTATGCTAAGAACCTCATAGGTGAACCTTTGTGGATTCCTGCTGAGATAACTCAGATCACAGGCCCTCGTTCTTACAGGGTGCAAACAGAGGATGGACTCCTCTGGAGCAGGCACATTGATCAACTTAGATCCAGGTTCTCTCAGGAACATCGCACTTGTCCTCTCTAGTTCCCTCACCTGATGTCAATTCTAGGGGAAGGGAGGAACAGGAGGAAAATCAGCAAGCAAGAATCAACCCCATGTGTAATGAGCCATTACGACAGGAATCATCCCAAAACCTGTCACAATGCCAAAATCCATCCTTAGAAGTGGAAGATTGTACATCACTACCTGACTTGGGTGCTGACATTGGGCTGGGGATGGGTTGGGAGGAGAGACCAGATTCTAACAGTCTAACAGGGTCTTCTTTCACAGGAAGTCCCAGTGGGGAAATGTCAGCAGACACATTTCCTCTCTCACTGGGTGAGAACGTTAAAACTTCTGAACCACGAAGGTCTCAACGTACACGTAAGAGCCCCACCTATTTAAAATTAGATAGGCTGGGGTTTGGTATGGACTGAACCTAGTGGGGAGGGGTGTTATGTATGTAGGTTTGAATGTTATTGGTTTATTTTGAATTGTTCTTGTAAAATGTCAAATGGGATTCGTTTAAATAGTGCGGGAAAAACCCTGCACTCTGATTGGCTGGCAACTACGGCTGCTGGCTATAAGAAGCAGCCGTAGTCCAGCCAAGTCGGGTCCATTTGAGCTGTAGTCACTTAATAAACTCTTCACTGAAGCTCTTCGCGTCTGACTCTTCATGCAAACTTAACAGTTCCCTGAAAGATCGAGATGTGAAATGGATATGTTCAATTGATTTCAACACCAAAATCTTTAGATATCTGTGTGTGTCCAATTGTGCCTATATACAAATGCATTACAGTACTGGTGAAATGGATCTTTCTTTTTTGTACAGAAACTTATCAATGCTCTCCAGAGGATATTATGGACCAACTTTTGAGATATGAAGGTGTCCAAGGGAAAAAGAAAGAAAGAAAGGGGAAATCTTGCTGCATTGGCAGAAATATGTTTCAGGATTTTCATTCCTTTTTCCAAGGAATGTTTCAGAATGCATGGAAAACACCTCTTTTTGAATTGTTAGAGCAGCCAGATGTTTTCCCAAGGACTCATGACTTCTTCAGAATCCGTTCCTGTTTGTCTCTGTACCTTATGTACAGTATATGCATGCATAGCTACCTTGCTTCAACAGAAGGGGGGGAATACCCCAAAAAACAGCTGGCAGCAGCTTCCACGGCAGTGTGCAAAATAATACAAGACACAACTATTATAACCTTGTGAAACACTAACAGATTTACACACTGTTGGTTGCAGTCTTTCTCTCTTTATGATCTAGGAAAGAACACAAATGCATTTAAAAGATGTATAGTGTATATATTTGATATAATGAACATGCTTGGAAATATTTCTGTAATTAGGCTTTATGTCAGAATGCAGGAAACATCTATGCTTCTGTGCCTTGCTCTGGTAAAAAGCTCATATGCACTGCAATGGATAAGTTTCAAATTGTATCATTTCCCAAATAGCCATAGCAGATATTTGAGGATATAGGAATTAAGGAGAAAAAGCAATGACTCATAAAAAGAAATGAGGAAGGGTGGGTAAATTTGAACTTCTGAGCACACTCAACATGGGTGTAATAAGAAATATCTACCATGGAATTCAGTAAGATTCATTTCTGGGAAAATATCTTTTTTTTTACTTATGAAAAATCTTTCTCCCTTTAAATAATATTCTGTGAAAAGCCTTGCCAACTTACTGAAAACTCATACATACATATCATTTTTAGATCTAGCATTAGCCCTTTTGACTTGAGCTACTGGCATTAACAAAATCACCCATAAATAATAGAATTCAGCGAGCAAGTGTCAAGAAGCCACAGCAAAGAACATCATGATGACAGAATTATTCTACTATTACTGAATCTGACATTATAGCTAATTGACTATAATCAAATGTAGAATAATACTGGGTGAAGACCCAGCCAAGGCAGGTTAAGCTAACCTTCCAATGTAATCATTCTCCTGTTGTTTTGACAGGTTAGACACACTGGAAAAATCAGTGAGATAAAGCCATGGAGATAAGGCCATGGAAACCCAGTGTGCCCATTGTATGCCACCTGAGAACACCACATTGGGGGGGGGCAGGGTTCCAGCTGAAAATAAAATAAGAGAAACAATAACAACAGCACAGACTCAATGGTTTTTCTTGTTTGCATTTGGCTACTGAGATTGCTGATGGAACCCATGCTGGTGACCGAGCAAACTCTTGCATAAATTTAATACATTTTGAATATTGAAAAAATGTTTTTTTTGGGGGGAAACTATTTGAAAATATGATCAAAGGGGCCTTGTATGATATCAACAGCTCTGCCTAGAATCAAACATCCTTCTGCACAAAATCCTCAAATGTGAATTGTATTTCACTTTAATAAATTCCATGTGTCTTAACAATGAACTTTAAGGTACCTCAAGTCCGAATGGTTTCCACCCTAACATTAGCTGTGGTGGCTGGTGGACTTTAAGGCAATCTACTCTTAGCCATTACAAGAATGTTCATTGATTCCTCAAGTTACTCTCTTTATCACTTCATTTCCCAACTAAATGTCACACTGTCTCTCCTCCCATCTGTTTTTGGCCATTCCATCTATTCATAAGCTTTTATGTCCATAAGTCCCAGTGATTTACAAACTTTAAGTCCCACCACCAGTTTAACAAATGACAACTATTGGTAAATTAGCAATTGATTCTGTAACTGCTCAAATGATAGTGTCTTGCTCACCTTTCACCTCTTGCTTGCAAATCAGCTGATAGTTGTCATTATTCTCTCTTTTGCATAACACTACACAGAGTGCCAATAAAGGAGAATATTTGTAGCTCAGGGTTCAGATGAGGGGTCCTTGGTGTTCTGTGAGTTTGGTTGTTTTCTTGCAGATGTTTCATAAACCAAACTAGGTAACATCATCAGTGCCAGATACTAGCACTGGTATACTAGAGAATACCAAGGACAGAACCCCTCCAAAGCCTCAGGTTAATTGCACTCCTGGCTTTCAAAAATAAATAAGTAAACATTGTACCTTGCAGCTATAATACTATGTAATGTACTATTTAACACAAACTTGTTCTATTTTGTTGTCCCATGTTTAATTTTCAAAAACAAAATGGTCCTTCCTCTAATAGCCCTGTCAGAATTATATGTATGCAGTGCAAATTGTCACATTACCAGAGAGGCTGTTTTCATTTGCCTTCTATAACACGTACAGTAAGCAGAATATTATCTGTCATCAGCTGAATACTCAATTATGTCACATTCAGTTTTAGATAATCAGTGTGACAACTGATATTGAACAAGAATGGGCGTAGGGGTCATTTCAGGTGTGGGTTTGGTTTTGTTTCCTTGCTTTAATCTCCTTAAGAATCTTGATATACTTATAAAGTTGTTCAAGCAACCTCCATAGGTGCTTCAAAAGCACAGGGTGATAAGGAAATCCACAATTTCTCTGGCTTAAGGAGAATGATTAATTGGTTACTAAATATTGTTATTTGAATGTTTCCAGCATTATAATTGGACTGTGAAAATGCTTTGAAAGAAGAGCTCATAAAGTGCAAAACATGCTAATAAAGCACCTGTCTTGGCTCATTAAAGCAACTGCATCTTTCCAGGCTGTTCAGTGGCTGCTCCCAACAGTCTCTATATGGATATGCATGCCCAGATGTTTCTCCTTGTTTCTCTTCCCAGCAAATTTCCAGATTGTATTTATCATTCAAGATTTGATAACAAAACCACTTCAAGATTCAGTGTAAAGAAAAAAGGTTTCACCCTAATGAAGGAAGTTCAAAACATTTGAAGATGCTTGTTGTTTTGGCACAATTGGATGCCAAATGTCAGTTGCATACTCTAATGGGGCTTACCACAACACTGTTTTGAAACAGTCTCCACCCTTAAAGGCAACAATAACAGAGATGAGGAAATGATAGTAAAACAAATTTCCACATTGTCTAGCAAAACACTCATAGAGTGATTAACTGAATTATTGCAGAAAGTATCCAACTCCAATTTAAAAATACTGATGTTTAAAATTGCATTGAAAACAAGGCCTGTCTTTTCCACTTGTTTTTCTAGGCTGTCATAACCTTGTGCTTTACTACCTAAGTGGGTATTCTGGGATGATCTCTGGTGGGGATGTTAGCTGGCATATTCTCAAAGCTCAAACTCTTCTGAGTAAGGCATGGAGGCACGATAAAGGATTTGCACTTCTGGGATGAAAGAGTTTTCTGCCTCTGCTCAATGATTGGTTTAGGAGCAAGGAGGATGGGTATAACTGTTCAGTAATTACCACCCCAGGAAATGAACCACTCACCACTATTAGAAATCTCAGAGTTCAGTGTAATGAAATATAGTGCCATGTAGATTGGCAAGCCGCAGAGAAAGAGGCCAGCTCAGATGAAGTGACATCTTATTATCTTGTCCGTGTGTTTAGAGCAATCAAAATATGAGGCAGTTCACTCATTATCAGTTCTGCCTTTAGCTGGAAGGATTTTCAAAAGCAAGGACAGCTTTAAGCCCCTATTTAGATTGCTAAGAGCTGGGTTGACTTCCTGGTTAGATTGTTAGAACCAGCCTGGAAATGGGACATTCCATTACAGGTAGTCCTCAACTTATGACCACAATTGAGCCCAACATTTCTGTTGCTAATTGAGACAATTTTTAAATGAGTTTTGCCTCATTTTATGACCTTTCTTGCCACAGCTGCTAAGTGTATCACTGCAGTTGTTGAATTAGTCACATGGTTGTTAAGTAAATCTGGCTTTCCCATTGACTTTGCTTGTCAGAAGATTGTAAAAGGTGATCACATGATCCCAGGACACTACAACTGCCATAAATATCAGTCAGTTGCCAAGCATTTGAATTTTGATCACATGACCACGGGGATGATGAAATGGTCATAAGTGTGAAAAACGGTCATAAGTCACTTTTTCAATGCTATTGTAACTTTGAACAAACTGTTGTAAGTTGAAGACTACCTGTAGTACAAGAAAGAGCAGAGTTTATGGTTGACCACATGACAGGAAATGAGTGCTGAATGTGACAATGCTAATTGTCCTAAAGAGCTATAAATCACATTGGATGATTGCTCATGTCTAATTTTACTTACTCTTCCCTCCCTGTTCTCCACATATGGAATAGAAGTTGCCATGGGCTCCAGAGCCACCTGATTTGAATTGCTGCTTTGCAACAGAGGCCTGTTTTGAGTCACAGATTTGCTACAATGGCTGATGTGATCAAAGGGTCACATCAGTCACCCATTCTAAGTTTCAATATGCCCTAATACATACAGCAGGAACATCTGCATAAGCCATTAGATGGGTAACAGTTGCTTAATTATTTATTTATTTTATTGGACTTATATGCCGCCCCATCTCCGAAGACTCGGGGCGGCTCACAATTAAAACATACAAATACAATAAATAGATTAAAAAAGAATTAAACCATTGTGAAGTCCAATAAAGCCGAATTAAAGTTAAAAACTATCCCATACCCCCCATGAGGTAATCACAGCCCGACTTGGTCAAATAGCCAGGTCTTCAAATCGCGGCGGAAGGTGCGGAGGTCAGGGGCCAGACGGAGGTCCAGAGGCAGTTGGTTCCATAAGTCCGGGGCCGCCACAGAATAGGCTCGCCGCCAGGGACCACCAGCTGACATTGACTTGCCGACAGGACCATGAGGAGCCCCTGCCTGTGTGTCCGTACAGGGCGGTTGGTCCTCGATATCGGCAGGAGGCGCTCCCTTAAATATTAAATATTGTGGACCCATGTCGTGGAGGAGTTTGAATGTTAAAGCCAAAACCTTGAACCTTGAATCCTTGAATTATGTTTTTAATGCCTTGAGCACAATGTTTGGTAGATCATAGCCCCCACTTTTTTTTAGAAGGATCTATCTAGCTATCTATGAGATATCATATTGCATATATGTGTGCATTCCCTTGTGATTTGTAAAGATTGTTGGGGACAATATGCTGACTCTGTAAACTGCTTAGAGGGGGCAGTAAAGCACTGTGAAGTATTATATAAGTCTAAGTGCTATTGCTATTCCAGGCAAAATACTACAATAAAATATCCAATAGACCTTGCAAACACAGAACGAGCAGCAAGACAATTAAAAGAGGAAACAGGACTATTGCAGAAAAGATTCTTGAGTCTGAGGGACAGGAGAAACACGAGAAGAATTTCAGTAGCCTCATCTTAATTATTACAAAGCTGACTTTGTAAAAATGCTGCTTGGGGGGGCCAAAAAGCCCTAGTAATAAGCAGGCATATACAATGGAATGAAGGCTATTGCTGAGCGCATTGGGTTGTGCTCCAAAAATTGCAAGCTGCCCTGAGTCTCCAGAGAAGGGCGGCATATAAATATGAATGAAAAATAAATAAATAAAAAATTATACCACATATAATTGGGGAGAAGAATTGCTTAGGGAGGTATTTAAACTCTTTGGGGCAAGCACATTCATGAACTACTTGGATTTCTAGACTAGATAGATTTCTTGCTGTCAAGATATTATAACAGATGATGAAGAACAGTGAAGGCTCCTTTCCCTTGGACCTCCTAAATGCTGGCTCTGAGATTGAATGTCTGCTAAAACAGAACTATTACAGGGCTCTTATAAATCACCTCCAGCAATGTCAATGGGGAAAATGACTCAGCTTTCTATATGCAGTATAAACAGTTGCTTCCAACTATTCAACTGCACATAACTGAAATGTTTGGGGGTGGGCACCACTGTCCAGCCTGTATCTTTGATGTGATTCAGAAAGAAGGCATTCCTGGACCTTCCTGGCTGCTGTCCCATCAGACCATCTGTTGTCTCCTCTTGCTTAATCCTATTGACTTGATGTACTGGACCTGGATTTCCCTCCAGAACTTAACGCCACTGGACTACACAATCTTTTCCAAGGTTTTCCATCACTATCAGATGACGGAACTGATAGGCACTGGCTTACATACCTACAATCACATGAATATTCAGAAGTCATTACTATCCCAAGATGGAACTGCTGTGAATGTAGTGAGCTTATTAAAGTTGAAGAAAGATTAAAGTAACTCCTTGGCCACCTTGTAGTTCACCTCCCTGTGGATCTTTTTCAGAATCTTAGCCAGATTTTGCTCTATCCAGGTCTCATCCCACCAGAGTTGGCCAGGTCGAAAGCAACGTGCCTGAGAGCAGACTTGTCTGTTGCAATAATACTGCACAAGTGCCAGCACTTTTCAGTCTGAACAAAGAGAAGCCCTAAGTTCATTCTGGCATAAGGGAGGGAAAAAAGAAAGAAAGATGGAGATTTGAACTTTGGGACTGCTTGAATCCCAGAGTCTGCTTAAGTTAGTTTCCTTTGACATTAAGCTTTCTTTAATATGTGCAAATAAAAGTTCTGAATCTTATCAGACCTGTGTCCTTGAATGTTCTTTGGCAAGCTTTTTCGGTCCAGCATCAGTCTGGGGAAAGTCTGACACATGGATCAACTTGCAGGGAAACATCCAACTTTGGTCCCCGCTGCATCTGTGAGAAAAGCTTGTTCACTGCTAGAATAAGATATGTCCTATTACTTCCAAGATGCTTTTCTGCTCTACCAAGAAAATAAAGACAAGAAAAGATAAAACCTAGCTTAAGGCATCAGTGTGGAATCATAAATGAACATATACAACTTGGCAGAAGGAAGCTTATGTTCTGCTGATATCACATGCAATGAGACAAAAGAAAATCACACTTATTTTCTGTAATTTCCACTCGCATCAGAGATAGCATTTATCCTCTTTGCAATATAAAAAAAGGGGGAATGGTTGTTTATCATTTTGAAACTTCAGCTTTCAAGAGTTTTTAGATCTTTTTTTTACAAGGGGACTTTATGCTAGTTATATGAAATGTCACATCCAGAATAACATGCTTGACCATGTATTATATTGCATTATTATTATTAAAGGTTTTAAAAAACAATGATCTTGGCTCATTGTCAATTAGATGCTGTGGTATTATAAATTTCCAAGTCCCTAAACAACTGCAACTAAACCTCTGTAACATCTTCCAATCCACCCCCTTTTTTAGAAAATTTTGCAGAAATAAGAAATGATCTGAGGAAAATTATCTGTGGAGTTACATGTAGTACTTGGCTTAGGACCATTTGTTTAACGGTGGTTTAAAGTTATGAGAGCCTTGGAGAAAGTGACTCATGACGCATTTTCAAAATTATGATTATTACACCATCCTTGCGGACACATGATAGCAATTTGGTTGCTCAGCAACCAGCTCACCTTTACAGTGGTTGCAGCATTTTGCAGTCATATGATTGCAACATGTGACCTTCACAGTCAGCTTCTGAGAAGCAAAATCAATTGGGGAAGCCAGATTTGCATAAGAGGTGTGTAGTTCATTTAATGACCACATGATTTGCTTAATGACCATGATAAAAATGGTTGTAAAATTGGTCCTCACTCATTATGACTTGCTTAATGATCGTATTGTTTAGCAACCAAAATTCTGGTTCCAATTGTGGTCATAAGTTGAAAACTTTTACCTATGTAAACAAATGCAAGCATGAAGTATTATATCACATCAGCAGATCATTGCACAGGAGAGAGATTTCTGCATGTGAGTCAGGATCCAAGGATGCAAGCAAAACAATCAGCATCAAGAAATCCATTAAATCCATTCTCTTGAGCAAGTCATGAATGAATAGCATTGCCAGTTAGAACTGCAATAATAACTTCCCCTGGGAGATATAAATTTGATTCCCCAACAGCTCAGAGGCTGAATAGAATAGAATAGAATAGAATAGAATAGAATAGAATAGAATAGAACAGAACAGAATAGAATAGAATATTCTTTACTGGCCAAGTGTGATTGGACACACAAGGAATTTGTCTCTGGTGCATAAGCTCTCAGCAACAAAGTGACAAATCATAAGATACCATCATAAGCCAAGATACAACTAACAAAGTGACAGTCGTAAGATATCATAGGAAAAGGTAATAGGAAAGATGAAAAGGATAATAGTAATACAGTCCTACTGCATGGTTAGGCATAAGACAATGCTGTGGGAATTACGTATTTGGCAGAGTGATGGCATGGAGGGAAAAACAGGCAGTAATCTTGTTGTTTGATTTGGCCATGGAGCAACAGGAGCAGAGGTGGTATTCAGCAGGTTCTGACCAGTTCTGGAGAACCCGTAGCAGGAATTTTGAGTAGTTTGGAGAACCGGCAAATACTGCTTCTGACTGGCTCCACCCCCATCTATTCTCTGCCTCCCAAGTCCCAGCTGATTGGCTGGGTCTTCTTTTGTTGCCCTGCACAGAACAACAGAGCTGGAAAGTAGGTTACTGGGATGGGACGGGAATGGGATTTTGCAATAACCTTCCCCCAGGAGTGGGAAGGGAAAGGGTATTTTGCAGTAACCTTGCCCTGCCATGCCCACCAAGCCACGCCCACCAAGCCACACCGTACCCACCAAGCCACGCCCACAGAACCAGTAGTAAAAAAATTCGAATCCCACCACTGAACAGGAGCCCTCCAAAATTGTATTTAAACATCTCACTGTTAAAATATTACAAGGAAGCAAAAATACATAAGTAATTACTTTTAAAGGGGAATATAGCCTTATGTTTTTTTATTTATTTAAATTTTTATAGCGGCCTATCTTCCCTGTAAGGTGATTCTGGGCAGCGCACAGATTATAAAACAAGTAGAAAAATAATTTAAACATTACAACATAAAAACTGCACAAATTAAGATTTTAAAAACTATAGTGAAAGCAGATGGACAGGATGGGGATGAAGTCTTCCTATCCCATCTTCTTTTTCCAGTGGTGAGTGCCTCCCGCCCAGTGCATGGACCCTTACATAGCAGGAGCCCATCCATTTGGGGCAACGCTTTTAGCAGACAGCTGGATAAATTGTATTTGCATGCCAAAAGATTGGCCTGCACACAACTTTTCATTCTCTTTTGGTTTGCTTTTCTCTTCACTGGCACATGACTGCATGGATAATAATAATAAAAAAAACCCTCTGGAACATGTGCTTCTCATTTTCAGCTCTTGTTGCATTCTACCATGTAATCATTTCAAAGCCTAGTAGTGGGATGGATTGAAATTATTACCAAGATGCCTTAGGCTGTTGCTAATATAAAAATTAAATGTAAGCCTTATGTCAAGACCTAGTTTATGCAGAACAGCTCTCAGATGAATTAAATGGAGTGGATAATGGAGGTGAGAGATTAGTTAGAAAGCAAAACACCTGTTGTCCAGGCAGAGCAGTGATCCATTATAAAGGGACAGCTATGGCTGGTGTTATGGTTACAGTTAAAGAGCAGGCCTAAAATAGGGACTGCTGCCTGCCAGAAAGAAAATCATTACAAAATAGGTGTATGTTTATGAGACAGTATTAGACTTTAAGCTTCCTACCACCTCAAGGAAGCAGGTAATGAAGATTCTAATAATAGAGCAATAATTTATTAAACTTGTATGATGCCTGACTCATCAAGTGATATTGAACTCTGTGCTATACATCTGCTTGTTTTGACCAAACTTGATGACAGGGGCAGCTGCAGATTTAACATCATCTAACCTTAATTTTTGGAAGGGAAAAAAAAAGGAAACCGTATGTGAATCATCATGTCAAATGAACAGATGAATGATCTGTGGGTGCTCTTGGGAATAAGTGTTCCATAAAATTGAAATAATAAAATGGTCCCCTTTCCCCCTTGTCCTCAAGAAGCGGATGCAAAAATTGAGAAACAGGCTGCCCGGCTTGTTGTATATTTATAGGAAAATGCATGCTCTTGGATTCAGACCATACCTAGAGGAGCAAACCATTGAAAACAATAGGACTTTGATTTGTTTGTTGTTTTGTTGTTATGCCTTCAAGTCTTGACTTCTTGCAACTTCCTGGATATCTTTCTGCTATTTTCTTGGTGCAATTTTGGAAATGGTTGGCCATTGCCACCTTTATTTATAAAGTAATAAAAGTGGGATAAAAATCTAATAAATAAACAGCCTGATTTCTAGGGCTGAGAGAGTGGGATTAGTCCAAAGTTATTTAGCTGCCCCTTGTGTCTATGCTAGGATTGGAACTCACAATCTTTTGAGTTCTAGCTTGGTGCCTCAATCATTAGACCAACACTGGCTCTGTCATCATTAGTAGTTAAAATCCCACTGATATCAAACCACCTAAGACACATAACTAAGACTGGATTCAAGTTGTGCTATAGTGTGGTGTCTTCTGATTCTTAAAAATGTATCTGACTTCATATAATATGCCTGAAAACAATATCTTTTATATGTCAGCAGAAGTAGACTGGAATCAAGACAGTTTTGCTATCAATTCCACTTTAAGATACAATACTGTTTTTATTTTAACATTGCAGATTGTGAACATTATTATTATTTTAATCCAGAAGTATAATATAGCTATCAATGTCTTTCCAAAAGCATAATTTATTATTATAATTAAAAAAGATAAAGTTTGTTTTCTCACTCTCCCCAGGATTACAATATTTCACATTTCATTGAAGGGCTTATCATTGAGAAATGAACCTCCACTGAGAAATAAACCACTGAGCCTTCTCTTACTTACATACAGGATAATATATGGGTAGAGTTTACAACCAATCCCTGCCATTCTTCCTTTTGTACCTTTCAAATACATGTAGCATCTTCTCAGAATGCTTGATGGAGCAATGTAATCCCTGAATGTGCAGCTGGAAAAGGAGGGAAATGGAATGTCAGTGGTAGCAGTATGGCTTCCAGCGAGAAGATAGCACATTCCAAAAAGAGGCCAATATAAGAATCCAGAACTGTCTAGGAAGAAAAGGTTCAGGGCAAACATACCCTAGAAACTTTCAGGGTATATCAATTAGGTTAGAAGGTAATAACTTTAATCTGGCAATATTCTGTCTGGTAGGCGTAAGTAAATAAAGAACTAGACTCAGTTGGATTTTACTGTGTCATATTTGAGCTTAGGCCTGACATTTCCCCATTGGCGCCACCATTTGCCTTCTGGAAGCTCCTTTACAATAAAAAAGGCACTTCAGTAGAGAACATTTAGGGCTTTCAGTGATTCCTTTATTTCCTGCAATATCCCTAGAAACTTCTAAGATGGGATAAAAAAATGGTAGAACATTTCATCTTGCCCCCAAATCCTTCATCATCTGCACTTATGGTCCCAACTTTATTATTTTTATAATTAATCCAAGGCAGTGAACATACTTAATACTCCTTTGTCTTCCCACTTTCCCCATAACGAAACCTTGTGAGATGAGTTGGACTGAGAGAGAGTCATTGGCCCAAAGTTATTCAGACAGCTTTCATGCCTAAGGTGGGACTCCTTAGTTTCCTGGTTTCTAGCCCGGTGCCTTAACCACTAGACCAATTAAACTGGCATTTTAATTGTTATATTGTTCCCTTGTTGAGATACGGTGGCTATCTCACTTATTGAGATAGGGTTTCACACAAAGTGAATCAATTACTCACACAAAGTGAATCAATTACTCACACAAAGTGAATCAATTACTCCAACATAGTTGCTCACATTCTTCATATGGTGCTATTTTATCCTGAATGGTGTTGGATAGTTCAGGGTATGACATGAGACATACCCATGGTTGCCCCAGTATTTAGATTTCATCAATTACTAAAATAGCTTTATCTATCTTGGCAATGGAAATATTATGGAAGGGATATCACAGTTACAGAAAGAGTTTCTAGATACACATAAATAAAGGCAGATTTTAATGCTATGGCTAATATTTATTTCAATATATATTTGATACATTTACTAGTAATTGTTAGAAAGAGAAGATACTTTCAATCTTTTAACTGTCTGTTGCCAGTAAGCAATCTAGTCATTAGTCTAATTTAAAAATATTCCCTTTGAAACGAACTTAGATTGGAGTCTAGGAAAGGTTAAGTATCTGGTGGTCTTTGGAAGTGGCCTGATAATATACATTCTTGGCTGAACATTTACTGCACAATAAATAAATCTCTCTTGTGAGCCTATAATTATCAGGAACACAAGCTGCCCTGCATGGATTCAAATAAGAGAGTCACTATGGAAATAATTTGCTTTCTTACTCTAAGGCAGTGTTTCTTAACCTTGGCTACTTTAAGATGTTTGGACATCAGCTCATAGAATTCCCCAGCCAGAGAGTTGAAGTCCACATGTCTTAAAGTTGTCAAGGTTGAGAAGCACTAGGGCAGGGGTCCCCAAACTTGGCAGCTTTAAGACTTGTGGACTTCAACTCCCAGAATTCTCCAGCCAGCTATGCTGAGCTATGAGTTGAAGTCCACAAGTCTTAAAGTTGCCAAGTTTGGAAACCTCTGCACTGGGGCAACATTTATCAACCTTGACAACTTTAAGATGTGTGAACTTCAACTCCCAGAATTCCTGTTAGAAGCATTTTGCAGATTCCTCTCCAATGATCTAGAAATATTGCAGAACTTCTGGAGGAATTCAGGCAACCTTTCAAGCAGCAGTAGCAATTGATTTAACAGTGATAATATCAAATCATTATTTTTTCCTGTTGTGTCTTTGAGAATAAAAGCACTTGAGGCTCATAATCATATTCAATTGGCAGATGAAAATTATTCCCCTTAGAAGTTTAATGGATGAAAGACAAATATAGAGTACGGTATCACAGACCATGCAATAGAAACATTTGAAAGTAACTGATTTTTCATATGCATGAAAAAGTAGGTTAAACTATAAAGTAACATATCATTGAAGTAAAAATTCTTAAAGGAGCCTTTAGCTTTGAAGACCAAATAGAGTCGTTCATTAGAGATATTTTGGAATTTGAGATAATTTAGACTGAAAATATTACTGCATGAAACAGAAATCCTGGAAAGGCTTTGTAAATCTACAAAAAGGACAAATACCCAGGGAAGAATTAAAGAATTCATAAGGAAGTTGGTTACAAGTTAAAAGTGAAAAGAGGAAAATAAGAAAAAGTGAGCTGGAAAGTTGAAGCAGCCAAAAACAAAGGTTTTTCCAAAAAATATGGAGTTGAGGCAGGAATTAGTGCAATACTGCAAATCCCAAGAGACATTGCAACAGACGGGAAGAAAAAGACTTAGAAGTGGAGTGGAGATGGAAACAAAATGGGGAAAAAATTACAGTGGAATGGATAAAACTATTACATAATAAAGAGTTTGAAATTACAGCTTACTGTACTTGGGAATGTATGTATCATGGTATGTGAGAATGACCTTGGGAGACCTGATGAAGAGATGCTATCTAGGGAAGCATCAGATAAAAGGAAGCTAGCTCACAGCTGCATAGTGGATGGAGCAAGAGGCTCAGGAGGGATCCTCCCTTAGTTGCTAAGCAAAACTGTGGTTAAAGATTTGCAAGATTATGTTAATGTAAGCCTGACAATAAAGTAGAATTAGCTTATATGGCCATATTTCCTCTCTGATCTATCTGGTAAGGCTGACTGTATTTATGACCTCTGAAAAAGAACACAACACAAAAATGTGAGAATTATAGCAGGCACCCATAAGTATGAACAGATTAACAGACAACCAGCTAAATATGAGCCAGCAGTGTACAGCAGCAGCCAAAGGAGCTAATGCAATCCTAAATTGCATTAATAGATACAATCAAGATCAAGTGGGGTAGTAATATCACTCTATAAAGCCTTAGTAAGACTACATCTAGAGTACTGCATCCAGTTTTGGTCACCACACTATAAAAAAGATGTTAAATCATTTTCTATATCAACAAAATTATCTAAATATATTGCTAATAATATAATATAATTATAATTAATTAATAATTATCTAATATATTGCTAAACTTTTCAAAATTTTACCTATTCACGCTTAAACAATTTCATTGAATCAGTAGTTATACTTTATTTATTTATTTATTTATTTATTTATTTATTTATTTATACTTGAACTTGTATGCCCCATCTCCAAGACTCGGCTCACAGCTAAAAACATATACAATAAATATTTTAAAAAATAATTAAACAAAGACAAGCCCAAATATAAGACGTAAAAACAATAAACATTAAAACCCTCCCTCCCCTAAGGAGGGGTCACAGCCCAGGTTGGTCAAATAACCAGGTCTTTAGTTCATGGCAGAAGGTGCGGAGATCGGGGGCCAGGCGGAGCTCCAAAGGCAGTTGATTCCAGAGGTCAGGGGCCGCGACCGAAAAGGCTCGTCGTCGGGGAGTCGCCAGCCAGCACTGACCCACCGATGGGACCCCGAGGAGTCCTTGCCTATGAGCTTGCACAGGGCGGCCGGTACTAGATATCGGAAGAAGACGCTCCCTCAAATATTGAGGACCCATGCCATGTAGAACTTTGAATGTCAAAACTAAAACCTTGAATCTCACCTGGAGCGCAACCGGCAGCCAATGTAGGCCGCGCAGGAGGGGGGTAACATGGGAGAACCGGGAAACTCCCATCACCACCCGTGCAGCTGCATTCTGCACCAGCTGCAATCTCCGGATGGTATGCAAGGGCAGTCCTAGATAGAGAGCGTTGCAGTAGTCGAGTCTAGAAGTGACAAAGACATGAGTAACTGTGCGCAGGGCATCCCGGTCCAGAAAAAGGCGGAGTAGTCGAACTAGACGGAGCTGGGCAAAGGCCCCCCTGGCGACGGCCCCCACCTGCTCCTCCAATCGGAGCCGTACATCCAGGAGGACCCCCAGATTCTGCGCCCTATCCACAGGGGGCAACACCTCTCCCCCTATGGCCAAAGATGGACAATCTAAACAATCTATACAATGCTATCATTAATTAAGCTCATAAATTGATTAGTTAATTAGTTGTTCTAGTTGCTCTAATCAATATACAATTTCATTAACACAATGATTAAGAGTACTTTGTTTCTAAGTTGACTACTATAGTATTAGATTAATTAATTTACTAATTATATGCTTCAATATTTTTAAATAAATATTTAAATACTTCTAAATACTTCTAAATGCGAGAAAATAATAAAGGGGGAAGGAGAAGGAAGGGGGGGGCATTGAGAGAGGAAGAGGGGGAAAGGGAAAAAATCAGACAAAGTGTAAATTTAAAAATTGCAAAGTTGAAGATTAAGGAAAAAGGGGTAGTATATCACTGATCAGTTCGTTTGTAATAAAGCATGACTCTTGAAGTTTCTGTGAAATCCTCCCCTCCTCCTGTTTCTTCTTCTTCCATGATTTACTGTCTTCCGGATCTCGTGCCCAGTAAGAAGTTTGCTGTGTGACTCAGCAACTTTCCTTGTTCAGATCAGATCAAATCAATAAACTTCAGCTCTGTTTGATTATTGCCTTAGAATTTATTAAACCATTTCTCCTCCGATATTGTTTAAACCGCTTTCCCCGAGCCTTCGTATTTAAGAATTTATTTTGTGTAGAGTCCACAGTGTCTGTTTAGATCAACTCCGCTGCTATTTTTTAATCCAAACAGGGGGGGAAGCACATTTCTTCGTACTTCAGTTCTATTGAAATCCAACCCAAAACCACGCATGTCCTTATCAAGCAGCGTGTAATTATTCAGTTGTCCGATCTTCTCCTCCTTCTAACGTTTCTATCTGTTGTTCCTTCCACTCCTTCTGCTCACCATGAATCTCGCCGCTCAACCACCCTCCTAGATCAGAGCTGCTATCTTTTCTTCAAATATTTTAAAAGGTTTTTTTTGGGCGTCTAAATTGTCTCCAATTAATTTCTTTGCTTACTGGATGATTCTTTAAGCTTGTGAAGCTGTACCTTGGTTCTGCTTAGTCACCGCTAGTGTTGCCAGCTGTCAGCGCTTGGGGGTGGCCATTGCTGGCCTCCCGCTCCTTCGCCCACTCGTTCCTGGTTCACCCCAATTCCGCCACAGACCGCCGTCTGTGACTTCTCTATGGGACCCCTCTCCTTCGGAAGCTCTCCAAGCTTCCTTTCGACTCCGTAGAGCCCCTGCGAATGGAGGGTGAAGGTCCGTGTTCCGCAGAGTCGTCTGCCCGCACGTCCCTTCTCTCTGACAGCCAACCGGAAGTCATAAAAAAGATGTTGAGACTCTAGAAGAAGTACAGAGAAGAACAACCAGGATGATTAGGGGACTGGAGACTAAAACACATGAAGAACGGTTACAGGAACTGGGCATGGCTAGTCTAGTGAAGAGAAAGACCAAGGGAGACATGATAGCAGTGTTCCAATATTTGAGGGGCTACCCCAGAGAAGAAGGGGTCAAGCTATTTTCTAAAGCGCCTGTAGGCCAGACATGGAATAATGGATGGAAACTGAACAAGGAGAGATTTAACCTGGAAATAAGGAGAAACTTTCTGACAGTGAGAACAATCAACCAATGGAACAGCTTTCCCTTGGAAGTTGTGGGAGCGTCATCACTTGAGACTTTCAAGAAGAGATTGGACTGCCATTTGTCAGAAATGATGTAGGGCATCATTTCCGCTTGGGCAGGGGGTTGGACTAGATGACCTAAAGGGTCCTTTCCAACTCTGATTATCTGTTAAAACCTTCTTTAAACTGATTACAAGATCAGTAACCTCAGTTGATCTCAACATTTTTTTTTCAAAGAATCAGCATTAAGCCCTGAGTCCTAGATTAAAATTTCTTCCCACTTGAATGAATCTTACAGCAATCCATTTAAACTGACAGATATCAGTTATGTGGCAGTAAATTGCAAATATTATTTAAATTGCCATTTCATGTAGCACCAAAACATAGATGGATTATCAGAGGTGTGGCTGCTTGTACAAAACTTAAACCTGATCCAACCTGTTTTTGTAGTTGATCAAGAATACAAATTCTTTCTTTTAATATATCACAATGTCTTTATAGGACTGGGCAATCTGCCAAGGAAACTTCACTTACAGGTAGATAAATGCACTCTCCCGGCACTTTGTTCTTTCAGGAAAAAAAATGCCTCTGATATTATGATCAGCTTAAGGAAGAGATGAGAAAGCTAGAAACATGAAAGTTGTATGAAAAGCTCAAGAACCTACAGAACAGGTGGATTTGTTAATCATTTTGTATAAACCTAATAGCAAAGTAATGAATATGTAGATTCTTTAAACTTAACAAGGCTATCAAATAAAGCATTTCAAATCCTCACTAGAGAAGAAATCACAGCACCTTCTTTTTCTTTAGTAAAATGTGTCACTCAGTTTTGGGCATCTGAAATTCAGAATTCCACATCGTTTATTTCAATTCTTTATTTGGTCTTTACAGTTTTTTTTAAAATTACATTTATATGCCGCCCTTCTCTGGAGACTCAGGGTGGCTTACAATTTTTGGGATACAACCCAGTGTGCTCAGCAATAGCCTTCATTCCATTGTATATGCCTGCTTATTACTAAGCGGCATTTTTACAAGGTCAGCTAATTGCCCCCAACAATCTTGGGTCCTCAATTTACCTACCCCGAGAGGGTGGAAGGCTGAGTCAACCTTGAGCCTGGTGGGATTCGAGCCTACAGCAGTTGTAGGCAGCTGGAACTTAAGTGCAGGCAATTAACAGCCTGAGCCACCAAGGCCCAGTTTTCTCAGTTTTCTCAGTTTTCTCAGTTTTCTCAGTTTCCAAGTGGAATTGCTTTGTTTTCCAGTACATGATGTGCTGACACTCACGAAAAAGAAACATGGTATGGGACAATCCCACAGAAAAGACTTCAGGAAATCTTGTAGGAATAAGGTACCAATTTAAAGTTAAATTTAGACAGACCTTCCTGAGTGATGTCATTGCTAATGAAGAGCTAAACTTGAGGAGAAGAAAATTGGGACCTCTATCCAAAGTGCATTATGACTATCAAGTTCTGCGGTGAACAATAGAAGCCAGTAGCCATTTTGGAAGGCAGGAATATTGCCAGTAAACACTTCCCACAAATACAATTTCTGGGGTTGTGGTTCTGTTCTGATAATTGCTCAAGCCACAATATTCCCTGCAACACTCCATGGAAGCAAAAGTTGGATTTTGAAGAAGTATGGACACCTTTG
This sequence comes from Naja naja, assembly GCA_009733165.1. NCBI lineage: Eukaryota > Metazoa > Chordata > Lepidosauria > Squamata > Elapidae > Naja > Naja naja. The sequence continues at coordinate 105,848,628 of CM019149.1, forward strand.
AACTTTGATATTGGAGAAGACTCTTGAGCATACCAGGACAGCCAACAAAACAAACTGATGGTTCATCAAACAACTCAACCCAGAGTTCCCACTCAAAGTACAAATGACAAATATGGAAGGAAAAAGAAAGACAATGACCAACAGCAAGGTACTGTTACAGTGGCGATGGGGGAATCATCGCAAAACCTGAAAGACCAGATAGATTGTCATGAAGAAGGTCTATCAATGAGATTGCTAAATGTTGGAAACTACTTTATGGCACATTAGCAATCAGTCAATCAATCAGTTTATTGTTTCTGTCAACTTAGGTGCAGCTGCCTTGCTTTACTTTTTGCAGTAAACTGCAAAAACCGCAGTAAGTTGCAGGAACTGGATATGTCCAGTTTAATGAAAAGAAGGACTACGGGAGACATGATAGCAGTGTTCCAATATCTCAGGGGCTGCCACAAAGAAGAGGGAGTCAAGCTATTCTCCAAAGCACCTGAAGGCAGGACAAGAAGCAATGGGTGGAAACTAATCAAGGAGAGAAGCAACTTAGAACTAAGGAGAAATTTCCTGACAGTGGAAAAACTTGCCTCCAGAAGTTGTGAATGCTCCAACACTGGAAGTTTTAAAAAGATGTTGGACAACCATTTATCTGAAGTGGTGTAGGGTTTCCTGCCTAAGCAGGGGGTTGGACTAGAAGACCTCCAAGGTCCCTTCCAACTTTGTTATTTTATTCTATTCTACCTTTTTCCTAGGACATCCTTGGCACTTGGATTGGCTACTTTTCAGATGCAGGATTGGGCCCTCACCATTCCTCCAGGTTTTTTCTGAAGAAGTCTGTGGCAACTTCTGCTCCACATAACTTTTTCAACTGCACAGAAGTTACAGATGTACAGAATATTCCCAGTTTGAAACCTGGAAGGAAGGAAGGCTTTTTTTTGTTTTCTTCTTTTTATTACTGTTTTTCTCTCCTCGAGATATTTACATTTCCAATCACTCGAGAGATTAGAAAAATGACAATGAAATGATTGAAAAGACAAGCAGAGTTATTTTTTTAAAAGGGTGGTAAAGAGAAAGGTAGTTAAGAAAAGTAAAAGAATATACTATGTATACAGGTAGTCCTTGACTTACAACAGTTCATTTAGTGACTGTTCAAAGTTACAATGGCACTGAAAAAAGTGACTTATGATTGTTTTTCACACTTTTGACTGTTGCAGCAACCCTATGCTCATGTGATCAAAATTCAGATGCTTTGCAACTGACTCATATTTATGACAGATGCGGTGTTCCAGAGTCATATGATCATCTTTTGCAATCTCTTTACAAGCAAAGTCAATGCAGAAGCCAAATTCACTTAACAACTAAGCTACTAATTTAATAACTGCAGTGATTCACTTAACAACTATAGCAAGAAAAGTCATAAAATGGGCAAAACTCACTTAACAAATTTCTCACTTAGCAACATAAATTTTGGCCTCAATTGTGGTTGTAATACATTTGTACAACTTATAAATTTTGAACTGGAAACATCTTGCATGTCACTTAAGTGTCATAATCCATATGCTAGTTTGAGGCTGCAACAGACTTCATTCTGGAACAATTGGGAAAGTACAAGGAGTCATATTTTTATTTTAAATCTGGCTGTTGTCCTGCTCATATGGACATTTTTATGCTTTAGCTTTGCATATGTAAGTTTAATTTAACTTTATATGGCTCTGCACAGCTGACATTTTATTTTATTTGTTATTACTCTTATCATTTTAATCATTTGAATCCATTTGTAACCCATGTGTGAACCTACATATAAAAGCATAAAAGGAAGGAAAATGATTGGCGTTTGGTTTTCTGATATAGAAATATGGAAGGACATTGCTGCAGGAGAATTGTCTGATTGAAGGATATAGTTGGAGCCTGCAGTTTAAACTAAATACCTTGCAAATTCTTGCCAAAATATCTGAGTCCAGACGGGATTTTCCTAAACTGGCTTAGAGTCAAGGCAACCTGAGGACAGGACAGGAATAGCTTAAGAGTGCAGTATGGGTATGCATAGGAAAAATGGGCAAAGATTTCTGGGAATAATTAATTTACCTAAACATTTTTTAACTTACCCTGGCCAATAAACAACACTTCTGTGAGACATTCTTGAATCTTTTTTTAAATGCCCAAATAGCACTGCATTGTACTTCAGGAAGAATTGTGGTCTTCAGCAAAAAATTAAAGATTGCTTCTGTGTTAAAGGTCAATGCCCCAGGGAATTCTCATCCTTACAGACCAAGCCTGAAACAGAATATTGCTTGTGTGTTCAAGGACTGCAATATACAGACATGAAGAGCATGGGGAAACATACCACAAACCAGCAATAAAGTTTTGACAAACCTTTGAATGAATTCAATTTCCAGAAGGATGATCAAGCTGTAGAAAATCTTATTTGTTTCTCTACACTCTAGGTAAATAGATGTTCATAGCAGATGTCTTCTCATGAGTTATATTGCCTCTCATGCAGAGGGAGCCAACCTCAGAAAGTGACTTTGTTATGATTGTTCAGTTCCTTTCTATTGCAGACAGGATGATGTAGCAAATCGAGGATGAGCTGAAGTTATTATGTGATTATCAAGCACTGGCCTGAAAACCACATCAGATATGCTGTTGCTATGAAGGTGTATTCAAGTCACACTTATGACATATGGGAATATTTTCAATGGAAGCAAAATAGTGATCCACAATGCCTCTAACCTGTGATGCTGTTGAAGTTTCACAAAGGTCATTTAGCTGGGGAAGGGAGGAGTAGTGATATCATTTTGCAAATGCTGCAGTTTACATATTTGCATCAGACTCTGGGACACAAGTATGTAATGGCAGCATTTTTATAATGATGTCATTGTGATTTGCGGTAGACATCGCTTTCACTTAGAGATCGAAAAGTATAAGAAATGAGCATGAGATGGCTATTCTGGCCATAGATCAATGAAGACCTTGCCAATAAAGCATAAGCTATTCCATCAGCTAAAGTATCAGTTGTGTTGGCAGTCTGAGCCTCTCACCATCACCAAGTTCATTGGAAGGCATTTGAAAAGATTGGTGCTGCTCTTGTACATGGAATTGGAAGGACATTTAGTAGTAGGAGGTTATCATCCTTTCTGCCAGGAAATTCACTCTTTGCAGGATGCTAGCATGCCTCCAATGATTGCTGGCTTAAAGGCATTGTTTGCAAGTTATGACATCCCTGAAGAAAATCTCAGCAGCAGAAGGGGAGGACCCAGAAAATCTTACAGAAAGCACTCAGTAAAGAAGGTGGTATAGAGCAGGGGTCGCCAACCTTTTGGACCTCAGGGACCACCAAACTCATAATTTTAAATCCCAGGGACCACTAACCGGTTCTGTGGACGTGGCCTAATTTGTGGGTGTGGCTTGGTGGTCATGTGATTGGCTGGGCATGGCTTGTATGTAAATATTATAAATATTGAATTTTTTTATACATAAAAAAGAGCAACTTTTACCCAAAATCAAGCAAAGCAGGCAGGCAGATTGAGTTGCTCACAGAATCATTCAGTGATTTATCTATCTGCCGTCGGCTAGCTCAGTCTGTCACATAAAATTTGCTTGCCCTGAGTCTGCACTGAATAATAGAACCTTCAGTCCTAAGGGAGGTTCATCTGTGCTTAAAGGCAGAGCTGAAGATCTAAAGACTAGCTAGAAAGCACGAAAACCAACCATTTCTTGCTTCCTAGCTAATCTAAATCTCCTGGCTCAGCAGAACAGCTGATTGTCAGAAAAAGGAAAAATAGCAATTTAGCAGGCAAGTTTGCCAGGTAAGGATTGAGTGGATGGGGAGGGTTCCCACGGGCTATGTGGGCGGAGCAGCCTTGTGTTTCTGCGCAGCCTGGATTAATTGCTTTGGGGGGGTGCTCTGGGGGTGAGATTTCTCTGAGGCCCACCTAAATTTTCTCATGGCCCACCAGTGGGCCACAGCCCACCGGTTGGTGACCGCTGGTATAGAGGGTAATAAAGAACCAGTAGCAACTAGAGTGAGGTACTAACAATGTCAAGAATGAAACATTGGCAGCTACATGCCTCTTTGTTTCAACTTGTCATTAGAGTAGGTGCTGATTTTGAATGGGTTATTGGAGAAATGAAATTTCTGCAATTAACTGACATTCATGAGAGTCTGGAAACTTTTCAAGGACTTATCAACTGGTGTGAAGAAGAAGGCAGATGGTTCCCTTAACAAACAGAACTTGTTTACATGGTCTATGTGGATTCCTGGGGATTGGGCTGGGAACTTAATTGTTTAATACTATGAACGGTTGCCTGAAAAAATCAGAGTTAGTTTTACCTCACCATTACCATGGTGAGGTAATGTGTTATGTGTTCAATAAACAATAAGTTTTTCAGAAAAGACATGATCTTGGACTTTTATTTGGATATTCAAGCTGGATGTTGACAAACAATTTCTACTCTGCCGATGTTAGTTAAATACATTTTATATTTTCTTTTATTTTCACAAAGAGAAGATGTGATTGGTATAATTGAGGGATATTCCATTTTAAAGATGTCAGCCCTTCAAGTAGATCAGAAGACAGGCGCTTTAAGAATGACTTGATTGTTATATAGGTTATAGTAACAGAAGCTTGAAAGCCTGACTATGTTTTCCCTGCCTTTTCTCTAATATCCTAGGGAGGTAAGGTGGAGGCAACTTGAATTTACAAAGTTCTTTCTCAGACTTAAAGCATGCAGTTTGTAACAGTTGCTGCATGGTTTGTCCATATGCATCAGTATGGATCCCCACAGAAGAGCAGTAGAATGGGAATGGTCACTAGGATGGGAGGAAGGCATCCACAGGAAGGAAGTCAAAAATGACAAGATGGCAGACACATTTGTGCAATTAAAGCTCTTCATGCATGCACCAGTGTTGCTGCACATACAAAGGGGTAGGGCTTCAATTGCATGGCCACAGCAATAGCAATAGCACTCTCTGGGCAGTTTACAATGTCAGCATATTGCCCCTAAAATCTGGTTCCTCATTTTACTGACCTCAGAAATTCCATTTGAGTCAATCTTGAACTGGTAAAGATCGAACTCCAGGCAGTGGGCAGTGTTTGCCTGCAGTCCTGCATTCTAACCACTGGTGCCACCATGCCTGCCATCCTGATTTTTAATCATGCTGTTGGATAGAAGGAAAAGCTACTTTTGTGTGTGACTGGTTAGATTACATGCAGTATCAATCTTAATCTATTCTTTCTGAAATAAACATTTTCCTTGTTCCTCAGCTGCTATTTTAACTGAACAAAAATAATGTGCAAATAGAGATTGCCTGCACTATTCAGCCTCCTAATTAGAACTGACCCTCCTTAATTAAGGTCAGCTTCACTGATTCATTAACAAAGCTTTGGTTGTTCAATGTATTAAGGCTTCCTTCCTATACTCACAAATTTCATCAAACTTAGCAGGAAGGTTGAGCAAACAGACAGAACCAGGCTACATAATAGGAAAACTAGCACGGTAAAATTTTGAAATCATTTTAGAACCATAGTGCAGGCAGCAAACATTTCTGTACAATTTTAACTAAGCTGAATGGATGATTGCTAAATGCCTTTGCATTGAAACCATTTTCCTTAGGTATTAATAGATCATAAACAAAGAGATTTTGCCTGGAGGCTTTTTTTAACTTTTGCTTTCATGAACAAGGCTCCAACCATGAGAATTAAATAATGTATAAGAAGAACACAGCTGTAACCCAAATCTTGGCACAATTAGAGCCAACACTTTCCACCTAGTAAGTCACTTATCAGTTAGTACTAATTTTCAGCCAACTTTGATTTAAAAGCAGCCCTTGGAACAGTTGAATGTGTATTTAAAACGCAAGTTTTGTTTTCTAAATTTAGATCCCATCTTTCAGTCAGGAGCTCAAGGAGGCATAGCTATGTAATTGCACATCAGCTTTGAAATTATTGTGGAAATCAGTTTTCAAGGGCTGATCTGAGACCCATTTTAACTCTGTTTTGGCTACCAAAAGGTACTGAGATTGAACATAGGAGTTATATGTGTTAAGATTTCTTTTCAAAACATTCTTGCTTAGAACTGCTTTGTCATAATTTTTAAATGCAATAAAAATAAAAAATATTGAAGAAAAATATATATAGAATTATGACTTCAGCCGTTCTTTCTATTGAGCAGTTGAGTAGTTGCCATCTTCCCCCTCTCCCTTTTTTCATCAATTCAGTCATTTCTTCTTTCAACAAAAATCCATATAAGGTTTCCAGAGTTTCAAAAAGGCCTTTATCCTTTTTGTTCCCTCCTGACCAAACAGGTCAGCTTTTTTGTCTGCACAAGCTCTATCAATTTTATTATCCAATCTTCCACTGTGGGGTTATCTTTGTACATACAGTAATCCTGCTGCCATTTACCATTCAAAACATTATTTTAAAAACATGATTTATTGTTGGGAGAAATACCAATTAAAGAAAAACATTGCATTAAAATGAGCTAGAAACAGTTACATGTACTTATGTGGTTTGAGTCTCTTTTCCTTGATTCATATTTCTTACAACTGCCTGAGGGGCTGAAATTTAATGTTCAACTCTATCTCTCCACAGAGAAAAGCTGTTGCGATTGCACTCCAAAGTCAAATGTCTTCAGTTGTTCCTGGTTCCTCTGCTACCATGTTTCCCCGAAAATAAGACACTGTCTTATATTTTTTTTGGCTCCCAAAAACACACTAGGTCTTATTTTTGGGGTAGGTCTTATATATTTATGGTGCCAAATAGTGGGTGTGAGTGTGTAGGGGGTGTTTCACGGGTGCACGGTTGCTCCCTGAAAAGTCTTCCTGGAACTGGAGATTTACACTAGGTCTTATTTTCGGGGTAGGTCTTATATTAGGGCAGGTTTAGAAAATAGTGCTAGGTCTTACTTTGGGGTAGGTCTTATTTTCGGGGAAACACGGTATTACAAACATTTGTGCTTGAATTAAAGATCTCTTTCTAATATATTGCTTACTAATCAGAGATGGTATTCAGCAGGTTCTGACCAGTTCTGGAGACCTGGTAGCAGAAATTTTGAGTAGTTTGGAGAACCGGCAAATACCACCTCTGACTGGTCCCACCCCCATCTATTCTCTGCCTCCCAAGTCCCAGCTGATTGGCTGGGTCTTCTTTTGTTGCCCTGCACAGGAGAATGGAGCTGGAAAGCAGGTTAGTGGGGTGGGGAGAGAATGGACATTTTACAGTATCCTTCCCCTGCCACGCCCACCAAGCCATGCCCACAGAACTGGTAGTACAATTTTTTTGAATCCCACCACTGTTACTAATTAATAATGTGGTGCCCAATGTCATCTCCAGCAGTTTTTGTGACAGAGTTAATCTTTTCCATTTTTGTGACAAAATTAACCCATCTATTCTTCTTATGAATGAAGGCAAACATAAGTGTCCCAGGATAATGTTGCAGGGTCCAACCTGGGTCAGTCACCGGGATCAGAGGTTTTGTCTTCTGAGCATTCGGACTCACACTGGAGTTCATTCTCAGGGAACTTTTCTGTGTTCTCTTCAACTGTTCTTCTCTCACAAGTGATTGCGTTGGAGATTGGTTAGCCATGAGGGCTTTGTGGATTAATGTTTCTAGTTACCCATTTTTACAATTTTAAAACATGTGAGAGATTTCTCAGAAATTTGGGGACTGCTATCTGAATTACAGTTGGAACCAACATAGTGGTGAGAATCAGAGGTGGTATTCAGCAGGTTCTGACCAGTTCTGGAGAACTGGTGGCAGAAATTTTGAGTACTTCGGAGAATGGCAAATACTACCTCTGACTGGAGATTTTACAATATCCTTCCCCTGTCATGCCCACCAAGCCATGCCCACCAAGCCAGAACCGGTAGTAAAAAAATTTGAATCCCACCACTGGTGAGAATGGATGGATTTTTCTTCTCCATGTTTTGTAAATGAGCTCCCAATCAAATGTGCAGGGACATATGGACTTCCCAGAAAAGAAAAGGAAGGAAAGGCCATTTTGAACAACACATAGGTCTGTTCCCACAATGCTGAAAAGCTTCACTTATCGTAATGTTTTTTTCTGGACAGCAGCACTTCAGAATTGTGAATGGTGTACCCTGCAAGCCAACCTAGAAAGTAAAAGTGTGAGTACTTGGATGGGTTTAGGATCTTATAATAGAGGCCTTTGGATAGAATTTAGGGGGAATTTAAATGGGGTGAAAAATAAATTGCAACGTTTCAGACATCAGCTGTAAAGAGGTTTTACTCAAACTGAATCTTAGTGCAGATTTGAATGTTGTAGCTGTCCAAACTATCCAAACTGTGCAAAATGTTCCTGCCTGTTTTCAGCCTGCTGGCTAGAATATTTGGAGTGAGAGTTTCAGATACTGAATTCCCTTTTGCCTGTTTTGTTTCTACCAGTCTTGTTTGAATCAAAAATGGGAAGAAAACAGAAAATATGATCATAGCAACCAAACTGACACACTTGTTTGCTATTCAAGCATGAAGGCTGTATAGACTGTAATGGAAGGAACTATGGGCAGAACTATGTTGTTTCCATGGAAAATATTCTTGTAAAACTTACTTTCTATTGCTACATCAGGGTAACATAAAAATACAAAGAACTGATAAACTTTGTCACCACTTCACTTTATTTTGCTATACCAGAGTTCTTCCCTATTTTGCCCTTGTTACTCATTCAGCAGAAAATAAACCATTTGTAAGAATAGAATGAGGAAGTTCAAATGCAACAGGAAGGATGTTTATTTTGTAAAAAAACCAAAATATTTTGGTCCCTCTGGTCAACTAAAAACCTCTTTGGGACACTAACAAAAATAAAACACAAAGCAAGATTAATGCATGAAAAATAAATAGAGCTAACAAAATAAATGCGACAGTTAAAGCATTATATCAGATGTTTTGTTTGGAAAAATACTGTATACAAACCCAGGCCCTAAAAATCCTGGACTGGGTCCAGGAAATCTTCCTTTGCTTCTGAAAAATCAGCAGCCAAACTGCCAACATTGGGCAAATCATCCTCATGCATTCTTTTCAGGATGGGGAAATCATAGAACATAGAATAATAGGAGTTGGAAGGGACCTTGGAGGTCTTCTAGTCCAACCCCTGCTCGAGCAGGAGACCCCATACCATTTCAGATAAATGATTGTCCAATCTCTTATTGAAAGCCTCTAGTGATGGAGCATCCACAACTTCTGAAGGAAAATTGTTCCGTTGATTGATTGCTCTCACCATTAGGAAATTTCTCCTTAGTTCTAAGTTGCTTCTCTCCTTGGTTAGCTTCCATCCATTGCTTCTCATGTTGCCTTTTGGTGTTTTGGAATCACAGCCATCCCAATTAAGGTGGTTTATTATATCTCTGCAGGGTGGGGATGGAATTTCCAAAAAAGAACTTAGAGGAGAATTTTCATTGTGGCCATCCCGAGACATTTAGATGTTGAAAAGATGGACAACATTTTCATTTGTGGCTCTTCATCCCCATAACTGGTTCATAAACAAACTTTATCAGATTGTATTCAGATAATCATTTGATGCTTCTTTGTGGACAAGAGAGAAAGGATTGATGCCATCTGATTTGGTTTCCTCATTCATAATTTCATTTAATCTAATTTGGCTCTTAGGCAGATATTACTGTTCCAGAAGTGAAGATCAGCACTTTTTAATCCATTCTTTGATCTATCTACTGTGTGTAATGAAGCCTATGAAGATCGTCCTCATATCTAATACAATGTGACGTAGGATATTAACAGAGTAGTCATCTTACCCTAAGGCTTAGATTTTTATCAGTGATAGGGTAAAACTGGAGGATCATGAGAGGAAAAAGGATCTGGATTTCATCATAATAGGGAAAAGCTGGAAGATCCTTTAGAGTTATTTCTTTGTTTGCTATGTTGATGCCAGAGATCTTCTTGAATAGGGATTATTCCTGTTCATAAAATAATCCTGTCCTCAAGAGGGAACGATGATGATAATGCCAAAGTATTGCAATATGAAAAAATTACAAAGACATGCCAGTTTTCTAGAATTTCACACAATTTAACTATAATTTTCAGATATTGAAACCTAGCAATTGTATGTACATTTTTAAAATTTTCATGTGTAATATTTAAATATAACAATTCTGTTTTAATGTAAAGGAATAAACATTTTTCTCCATACTATAATGAGACATAATAAAGCTCTCCCCCTCTCCCCAAGAAATGAATTCACTAGTTCTTTCTGTATAGTACAATAATATATTTACATGTGTAGGAAAACCAAGGAAATATATTCCCTTCTAAAATGTGTATTTTGGCTAAATGGTAGAAATCTGATCCAGACAACATACTGGAGTTATTTTTCTTTCCCTCTTTCTTTTTCAGTTTACCATTGACACAACACTATGAAATGCTGTTTACTTCATTATAAAATTGGAACCATTTCTATGGTCCCTTTCCACTAAAAATTCCATATGAAAATCAGTATGGACAAGTAATGTTCAGTACAGGAAAAGCACACGTGCAAACTGTTATTTTATACATACCATGAAAAACAAGGGCTTTAAAAATGTTATTAACTGGGTGAGAGGTGAACAATTTCCAAAATGGTAATACAGTTCATGCATAATACTTTTAAGAGCAGAAAGTTAGTGACCATCAAAAACATAAACTTAAAACTGAGATGGATTTCACTGAAAAGGTAAAATAAATCAAAACATAGACAAACTTAAAACTGAGATGGATTACTAACGCCTCCATCCATTTGTATACAGCATTCAAAACCCTGTCTGAGCATTCATTGTTTGACCTATTTTTCATTTTTTTACATCAATATAACTGCAGAAAAATATATGCACGTATTTGTTTCACCTAGCATACACTCTGTGCACAATTATTAGGCAAGTTGTATTTTGGACGATTAATTTCATTATTGAACAACTACAGTGCTCTTGGTTGATCCAAAATGTTTATAAACCTCAAACCTGAACATTTAAGATAGTGAAAGTGAAGTTTTGGCTTTCTTAGGAGAATATCTATCTGTGCAAAATTATTGGACAACTATTAGTGTGCAGAATTATTATTCAACTAAATGTAAAATGAAATTTTGCCCCTATCATTCATTTATTTGCATCTGTTAAAGTGAGAATAATAAACAACTCAAAAGGTACAAATAAATATTTCTGACATTCCACAAAAAAAATCAGTGACCAATACAGTATAAATGAGGAACACCAATGAAATGAAATGACCACTAGCAAGTCAGAAAATGTATATATTTATTTACTTGTTTATTTAAAATACTTGTTTATATTAAATACATGTAGCATGGTGGGTCAGCAGTTAAGATGCTGGACTTGATGCTGGACTTTGGCTGAAAAGCGAGCAGCCCAGGTTTGAGACCTGAATCCATCATGCAATGGGGTGCGCTCCCACCCTCACCCCAGCTCCTGCCAACTTAGCAGTTTGAAAGCATGCAAATGTGAGTAGATAAATAGGTACCACTTTAATGAGAAGGTAACATCCGCGACATGACTATGGAAATGTCTTTAGACACTGGCTACACTGAAATGGAGATGAGCACTGCCCCCTACAATTGGCAATGACTAGAGCAGGGAACTTCAAACTTGACAGCTTTAAGACTTGTGGACTTCAACTCCCAGAATTCCTCATCCAGTCATGTTAGCTGAGGAATTCTGGGAGTTGAAGTTCACAAGTCTTAAACTTGCCAAGTTTGAAGACCTGTGGACTAGAGGAGTGAAATCTGCAGGAAGTCCCTTTCTTCTTTACTTTACATGGGTGGTAGTAATAGGTCTTTCTCCATTATCCAATACAGTTCTTCTGCCTCCATTGTTCCTGAAGTCCATGTAGAAGTGTTATCTTTACAATAACCACTATTTCTTTATTAGGTTTCTTAGAATACCTGAATTATTTCTGTTTTCAACAGAACAGAAAGTCTTTCTGTTGTCAAAATCAGAGTATACTTTAACAACTGTAACATTCAACCTAGAAATAAAGAGAAATTTTCCGACAGTGAGAACAATCAACCAATGGAACAGCTTATCTTTGGAAGTTGGGAGCCTCATCACTAGAAGCTTTCAAGAAGAGACTGGACTGCCATTTGGTGTAGGATCTCCTGTTTGAGTGGGGGATTGGGTGAGGGGTTGGACTAGAAGACACCCAAGGTCCCTTCCAACTCTGTTAATCTTTTAAAAATCTGTTAACATTAAAATTAGAATGTATTTTTTTTTAATTATTTGGAATAAAAACAAAGTTTGGAAAACATTTTGGAATGTTATCTTGACTGTATAGCTGTAGGTTTATAATTAGCTTGAATATATAAAATGCAACATTCTTGCACAGGGAAGATACCAATACATCAGAATTTGGGGAAAGAGTGGACATAGCATACCTTGACTTCAACAAAACATTTGAGAAGTTATCTGTTCAGATTCTAGTGCAGAAGATGACATGAGAACTCTGTGGGTTGAAAGGAGATGACTCATCATGACACATAGCATACCCAAAATCCTTCCTACGATTGTTTTTTTTCTTTTATTTCAGAATAAGCAAGTTGAGAAAGTTCTTTCATCAGTTAGATTCTTTTGGATGGCATTTCCCAAGGCATTTACAACTGTCTCTGCTGGAGCTTTCTCCATTCTTTCTGATAAGTAGCAGTAATACTACAAAGTGAACCCAATTTATGTCAACTTAGTCAAGTAAAACTAATTTAACTCTTTCTTTCCTGACAAACTAAAACTGCCTGCATCTAGGAAAGCCTCTCTTGTCATTAGGTGTCTTTTTCTACAACTCTCCCTAGTTAGAATTAAGTAAGGACATTAATTTGCTGGCTGGCAATCTCTCTCAGATTGGCAGAATGGGGTCTTCTCTCTAAAGATACATCCCTTTGCACTAAAGATACATTCATTCATTCATTTATTGGACTTATATGCCGCCCTTCTCCCTAAGGACTCAGGGCGGCTCACAACGTTAAAATACAAATACAGAATAAATTAATTAAAACAGTATTAAATTTTAAGCCCAATAAACTCTAAAACCCACAAACTAATCAAAATACAATTAAAACACAGTTAAAATAGAATTAAAAACTCATCCCACTCCGCTTCAGTCCAGGCTGGATTGCTGAAAGAACCAGGACTTCAGGTCGCGGCGGAAGGAACAGAGATCCAGGGCCAATCAGAGCCCCAACGGGAGCTGGTTCCATAGGGTGGGTACTACCACAGAGAAGGCCCTGCCCCTGGGGGTCGCCAGCCGACACTGTCTGGCCGACGGCACCCCAAGGAGACCCTGTCTGTGGGAGCGTACAGGGTGAAGGGACGTCTATGCTGGCAGGAGAAGTTCCCGCAAGTACCCCGGACCCAAGCCATGCAGGACTTCATACGTTAACACCAGCACCTCATCACTTGCTTTCTTTGGTGGTTTTTTGACCCTATTCAGCTCCATTTCATGAGTCTTCTCCAGCCTTTTCTAGAATTAATGAGGCTTTGGAAGCCAGTGCTGCCCAGAATCCATTCTGGATTGCCAGCCATCATCCTTCTATTTCCCTCAACCTCTCTCTTTAAACCTTCAAGTCTCTCCTCCCCGTTGCCAGCATATCTACTTGTTTTCCTAGTTTCTGTCTCCAAGAAAAAAGTAGCATCTCTAACAGATTATGTTATCATGATGTCATAGCCCCAGTATATTGACAGACTACTGCAGGGGTGTCAAGCTCGCATCGTCATGGCATCATCATCATGCGATGTATCTGGATTTTTTTCCCCCTTCACTAAACTGGGCGTGGATGTGGCCAGCACATGAGGCATCCAGCCTGTGGGCTGTGAGTTTGACAGCCCTGCACTACTGTGTTTGTGAAAATATGCTCAGTGGCTTGATGGATCACAAACTGGCCCAACAATGTGAGATAGATGATAGATAGATGATAGATAGATAGATAGATAGATAGATAGATAGATAGATAGATAGATAGATAGATAGAGGATAGACAGACAGACAGACAGACAGAGAAATACAATCTGGAGCTGCATCATCAGAAGAGTGTCAAGTTCAAGGAAAATCATGATCAAGATCTCACTCCTCAGACATGTGTGTTTACTGAAGGCAAAAGGAACAGCTGGATAGCTATTAAGTCAAATTTCCAGATTTAGCCTATTTTAGCCTGCTGATTGGAGATTTTGGAAATTGGAGATTTTGGAGATTTTGTAAATATTCCTAGCATAGTATAAAGGCATAAAGTCAGATAGCCACCTGAAAAAGTAATGTTATTGGACTGAACATTTCTTCCACCAGGAAGTTTTGCATGGCTATAACTATAAAAATGGAGAATATCTGCTAAGATTTGGGGTGGGGGGCTGGTGGGTATATTTGAATTGAGAGACCTCGATTTTCAATTTAAGATGGAAAAAGAAACCTCAGAACTAGCTTATATGCACATAAAGAGATTAGTTCCATGTGAATAGGAGTAATAAATGCTAATAAATTTAAACATTGAACTATTTAAAACTGTATCTGCATTATCCATTTTCTTTCCCAGGCTCTGTACATAAGTGTATAAATTTTAATTTATATGATAAGGACAAAGGGATGACTGTCCTATTTAGTTTCACTACCCACCCATGATACCCATTTTAAATGTCTAGAACATTTAAGGGACAGTTTGGGACTCTCATAAACAGAAATCAAATTAATTGCTTGCCTAAATGTTGTAAAATTAATCCGGGAAAAGAGCCACAAGGATCTGTAAAGGGAAAATGTGACATCTGTCACTGGCTGTGGCTAACTGTGGATACTGTCTATTGCTCATCTCATAACCTTGTCTGAACCAAAAGTTTCTAATTGAGGCAAATAGCCTCAGAACAAGAAAATTATACTGAATGTAAATGTTTCTAGCTGTGACCCAGTAAAGCTGCCACAGTAGCCATATTGTTTTGCCAAATGTTGGCTTATCCTTTCTTGTTGACATTTAACAGCTGAAGCAAGGGCTGGGTGGGGGAACTTGACTAACAGGCTCATTTTAATCAAGCCAAAATTAAATAAAGCAAAATACACCAATTTCTTAAAGTCCTCATGTACCATTCAAATATTGTTCACATTATTTCCGTGGTTTACTGTTAATTAAAACCAAGTCTTGCAGTCCATCCTTACCAACATGCTTTAATGCCTTGCAAATATGAAAAGCTTCCCTGAATACATGTCTATACATGGAAGTCTAAGGAAGATGGAGAGAATTTGCCCCATTTTCCCCTACTTTTAGCTTTTTATCTAGCTAGCAAATGCCTGAAGGTCTTGCTATCATTGCTGAAATGGATTGGTCAGCATTTAATGCTTACAAAATAACACAACCAAGAGATTGCTTGAATTACATGAAATTATTCACCTGAAGTTAATTCTGGAAGGTGTGCAAATGTAAAAAGTATCATATTGCCTAGTATCATATGTCTAGTATTGTGCAACCAATGGACTTTCCATTCTTCCCCAGCTCCTGGCACAGCCCACCTGCTGTCAATATTACCCTGAAGGTCTTTCTGAAGAGAAGAGAAATAGAGGACAGTCTAAGGCAGGGGTGGGCCAAATGATCACCGGAACTACTGGTTCACCCGAACTGATACAAACCAGTAGAATCCCACCCCTGGATACCACCCCTTTGATAAAGAGACCCAGTGAGATGCAATCTTTGCTGGTCAATGACCCTATGTTTCTATATTCTGAAGGATCTCTTGGAAGTTACTGACTTTGAACATACATAGTTAAGCTTACTTTGAATAGGTTTGGGTAATATAAGTCCAACCCATGACCTTCCTATCACTATAATCTTCAGGTATGACACACACAAAATTTATTGGGGAAAGCTTTGAAATTGAGCATGAGGTTTTTTTTTTTTAATCTTCCAAATTCCAAGTCCTGGGGTGTATGTGTGTGTTGTCCTCATTATGCACAGTCATAACATATACTTTGCAATTCTTTCCAAACTGTATCAATCACTATCTCCCTTGAATTTTAAGTGCAGCCACAGCTGCAATACTGAGTCAAATGCTGTATGTGAACTGGGTGAATATATACACCTGTTTAATAAATACATCATTGAAAAATGGATATTGTTCTACATTACTGAATATATTATTGATCTATTTAATTCTCTGAAATGAGAATTGGCTTTTTTTAGATGAACACACACACGCACAAACACACACACACATACACACACACAGAGTGTATATCCCTTGAGGAGAAAATCTTTGTGCTGGTGCAGGGACAGTCCTCTATTCATATGTATGATTGTCAGAGATCATGTGAATGCTCTCAAAATATTATTCAAATCTTGTGTGATAAAATGATTTAGCAACTGCAGGCCTCATATATTGTTTGTATATCAAAATGTGAATTTCACAGATAATCTCTTGCTGTTAGTTTGGTGGTTTCTGCCGTTAGTACTTTTTAAAAAGTATTTGAAGCAAAAGAATGCAAATTCGCTGGTTTTCAGAATATATGCTTATCTGTAAAAACAGTCAGGATCACAAAGGAATTTAAAGCTAACATGGACACTGAAAAAGACGATCCATTGATAGTAGTCCTGTGCAGATCTATAATGTATATTCAATTTGATGATGGTTTGATTCAGCTACCACTAAAGCAATTTCTTTCTCAGATGCCTCAGTATTCCCCCCGCACCAGGAAATTAGAGACAATGTGCTTATTCAACAGATAAATGTGGACACCATCCATTAGGTCATGCTGGTGTTCAAGATATTTCTTGAGATAATTGATCTTGTAAATAATGCACTAGTATCGTAGTTTGGTACTTTTCCTTGTGAAGTCTCTCTGCCAGTGAACGGAGAATTTTCTTGTGTTCAAGGTCCCAATGCTGGGGAAATCACTGTCCTCCTCTGTGTGGATCTGGCAAGGCAACCAAAAGATAGGATCATCAAATGGCTTTTGTTCCTAGTGGTCATAGAGTAATTCTGTATACCGCATAACGGGGATCCTCTATGGAATCAACATGTCCCAAAAGTGGAGGGATGAGTTTGCCAGAAGATGGAAAATTCATGCCTGGTAATGGTGGAAAGGCCTAACATTAAATTATGAGTCACCCTTCTCAGTCAAGGATACACAGTGCTCTTTATCAGGATTAGCCAAAGAATTTTCCCAATGTCCTGAAAGAAAGGGGATGAGATTTTTTGCTATAATTCTGAGTGCTCAGTTAAGGAAAGCAGATAATATAAAGATTGCCACCCACTTGTTTGAGAAAACTAAGAAGTTATCCAGAAACTGTTGAAATCTGGAGAAGCCCGAAGCCAAAAGTAAAAAGTGTGGCTACCTATGCACACAACCAGTTTGACACCACCAAGAGGGTGTTCAAGCAGATTAGCGACTTGAATATGGTTTAATATGTTTTTGGAAATTACAATTACAATTGGTAGAACAGCTGTTGTCCCTCAAGTGGTCTTCCCATTTCTTGGGTACCCCACCTTTACTCCGCTGCATACAATTATTATCACTGCTTAATAATCACTGCTTAATCTGGATAAGGGAGGTAGGGGGGCTGGCAATCCCCCCCCCTGGTGGTTGTTTTTGGCAGTGGAAGATCTCGGGCGTTGGCTGGTTCCTTCAGAGCCGATGCCCATTACCGCTCCCCCTGGGGCTCCCCTTTGACGCCCTTAGGCATTTGACTCTTCGATTGGCGTTTCTGCGTTGTCATCGTGGGGCCGATCAGCTGGCCAATTTTGGGCTCAACTCTGGAGACGTGCTGCGCCTTGAAGAACAGCGTGGCGGCGGTGGTGGTGCCTCAAAGAACGGCACGGCAGGAGCACCGAGCTGTGGGGCAGCGAGTTATGGGGCATGGAGACTGGCAGATTGGCTGGCCTCCACTCTGGCCTTGAAAATGGCGCGCTGCGTCCAGAAGAACGGCGTGTTGGGGTGATGAGGCAAGGAGTGTGGGGATCAGCAGAGGGTGCTGGTCTCCACTCCAGCGCCCAGTCTCAACTGGGATCTCTGCAGCAGAGCCGTTGGTGGCAGCGACAGCGGTGGCAAGGAGAGACTGGTTTGAGGCTGGATGCTGTGAGCTGATGACGGTTGGGGCGGCGGCACTGCCATGGATGCTGGCAACTGTGGTGCTGGTGGCAGAGGCAGTGATGGCGGAGGCGGCGGACTGGCTGGCGATGACATTGGGGCCACGAGGTGGAGATGGTGTGGTCTCGAGGTTGCTGCCAGGCCTGGCCTCCTGGTCGTCTGCTCTGCTCCGGCTGGACCTTTTAGATCTGTGTCGGCTGCCCTCCCCTCCTTATTTTGCCTCCTTTTTGCCTTGCCTCTTTAGGCCATTTCCCCTTTTCACACCCGAGGGGTGAGAGGGGTGTGGATGCATCCCGCCCGCTGCTGTGTGAGGGTAGCAGGTTGGGATTGCCTGCCCCCCCATAACTAACCTCTGCTTTCATCTTGCCATCCTGACGAGCTCGCCTGGTAACCCTGCGGTGAGAGCGCAGTGGCTGGCCCGGATGAGGGCCTTTACCATTGGCCCACTGAATGGTGGTGAGAAAGCAATCCTGGCTTATTTCCTGGGAACATCTGGCTGTAGCATGGATGTTGGGACTGGACCGGGTGGCTTAACATCTTCGATATATGGACTTTTTCCATCTTTCGACTCCTCCCTCTATATGTACAATATAATATCATGTGGGTCTACTTGTCAATGGACTTGGGGGCCTTATGGGAGTCCCCTCTCTCCCGAGTTTGGCCCGCTGGACTTTCTACAATGTACCTCGAGGACGGGTTATGGAACCCAGAGAGTTGGCACTGCGCTGGTAGGGGTTGGGGTCCTGGGAAGGGTAGAAGGGGGGGTTCCAGGCCTTCATTAGTTAAATTTTTGATCTGATTTTTAAGGGGGTTAGGGAAGGGAGGGGGTCTTATAGGTGTTCAGTGCAGCCCGAGTCAGGGCCGTGGTTGGGGGGTGCGTGGGGGGCTGCAGGACTCCAGGCGGAATAGTGGGGGCTTCGATTCCCAGGGTGGTTGGAATGGGTAGGAGCCGAGGAGGGGGGCGTATCATGTTAGGGGAGCGCGTCCCCGCTGCATCCGAGCCGTGGCGCGCTCCGACCCCTCGGCCTCTTCTCAATCCCTGGGGGCTTTGGGATCTAGGACCCCTGGGCTCTGGCTGGTGTATTTTAATGCCAGGTCCGTGGTGAATAAGGCACCTCTCCTCCGGGAAGTCATTGAGGAGGAGGCCGCGGACCTGGCCTGCATCACCGAGACCTGGCTGGGGCCGGAGGGTGGAGTCCCTCTGATTGATATATGCCCCCCAGGTTTCTGGGTTATGCACTGGTCGCGACCCCAGGGAAAGGGTGGAGGGGTGGCTGTTGTTATTCGGGAGACCCTGTTTCCAAGGGAGGTCCCTGCTCCAGAGATAGGCAGGTGTGAGTCCCTCCTCTTGAGGTTCGGGCCTATGGGTCGGATGGGCATGCTGCTTACAGGCACAGCTGCCTGTCCCCCAGCTGTGCCTCAGCCACCCTGCCTGGGCTGCTCGATGCCATCTCGAGGGTGGCGGTGGAGTTCCTAGAGCTTATAGTTCTGGGTGACTTCAATCTGCCCTCCTTGGAGGCGGCGTCAGGTTTGGCCCAGGAATTTATGGCCTCCATGGAGTCCATGGGTCTGACCCAGATAATAGAGGGCCCGACTCATGAGGGGGGCAACATGCTCGACCTGGTTTTTGTCTCGGAGCAGTGGCGTAGTGGCCTGGGGGATGGTGTTACAGCAATCCATCCCGTTCCATGGTCAGACCACTATCTCCTATGGCTGGTCTTCCATCAAGCCACCCCACACCGCTGGGATGAGGAGCCACTTAGATGGTTCCGCCCCAGGCGCCTGATGGACCCTGAGGTTCCAGGCAGAACTGGGGTTATTTCCTGCATCCGTCACCCACAGCCCTGCCGAGGTCCTTGTGGCTACCTGGCAACAATCGGCCACAGGGGCTCTTGACAGGGTTGTCCCCATGTGTCCCCTTACTCGGCGCAGATCCTGGTCAGCTCCCTGGTACACCGAGGAGCTCCAGGAGATGAAGTGTCGTAGAAGGGGACTAGAGAGTAGGTGGAGGGCGACCCGCTCTGGATCTGACCGAGCCCAGTTGAGAGCCCATATTAGGACTTACCTGGTAGCTGTGGGGGTGGCGAGGAGGTCTTACTTCTCCATCCTCATAGCATCCGCTATGCCCAGCCGCCCTGTTTGGGGTTGCCCGTTCCCTCTTACAGTTGGGGGAGGTGACGGATCCTCTGTGGGGCAGAGCTGAGGAATTTGGTCTGTATCTGCAGGATAAAATTGCTCAGATCTGGGAAGGGTTGTGCTCCGACTTGCAGTGGTCTGAGGAAGGGGAGGTGAGCAGTCTGGCTAATGTAATCTGGACTGAGTTCGATCCTGTTTCTGAGGATGAAGTGGACAGGATCATGCGGCGGCTGAGTTCCACCACATGTTTATTGGACCCGTGACCTTCCTGGTTGGTTTATGCCTCCAGGGAGGTCACGTGAGGCTGGCTCCGGGCAGTGGTCAATGCTTCATTGAGGGAGGGGCTGTTCTCTGCCGCCTTGAAAGAGGCAGTGGTGAGGCCCCTTCTGAAGAAGCCTGCCCTGGACCCAGCCGTGTTGAACAACTTTCGTCGGTCTCCAACCTTGCTTTTTAGCAAAGGTTGTTGAGAGTGTGGTGGCGCAGCAATTGCCACTCTTCCTTCAGGAAGCGGACTACCTGGATCCGTACCAATCAGGCTTCCGACCCGGGTACAGCACGGAGACAGCATTGGTCGTGCCGATTGATGATCTCTCTAGGGCTCGGGACAGGGTTTTCCTCTGTCCTGGTCCTGTTAGATCTCTCAGCGGCTTTTGATACCATCGACCATGGTATCCTGTTGCGGCGTCTCGGGGGGCTGGGAGTGGGAGGCACTGTTTTACAGTGGTTCTCCTCCTACCTCTCAGGATGTTCGCAAACAGTGTTGGCAGGGGGGCAGAGGTCGACTCCGAGGTCTCTCACTTGTGGGGTACCCCAGGGGTCGGTCCTCTCGCCTCTCTTGTTCAACATGTATATGAAGCCGCTGGGTGAGATCATCCGTGGTTTCGGGGTGAGCTATCATCAGTAAGCTGATGATATGCAGTTATGCATCTCCACCCCGGACCACATCAGTGATGCTCTCTCCGTGATGTCCCGTTGTTTGGAAGCGGTGCGGATCTGGATGGACAGGAACATGCTTCAACTCAACCCAGCCAAGACAGAGTGGTTGTGCATACTGACATCTCGGTCCAGTTCGGAGGTTCCATCTTTGGTCATGGGGGAGGAGGTGTTACCCCCCATGGACAGGGCACGGAATCTGGGGGTCCTCCTGGACTCACGGCTCAAGTTGGAGGAGTAGGTGGGGGCCGTGGCCAGGGGGGCCTTTGCCTGGGTCCGGCTGGTTCACCAGTTGCGCCCATATCTGGACCGAGATGCCCTGTGCACGATCACTCAGGCGCTCATTGTCTCCCGACTCAACTACTGTAATGCTCTCTATTTAGGACTGCCCTTGCATACCACTCGGAAGCTTCAGCTGGTGCAGAATGTGGCGCGGGTAGTGATGGGAGCTCCCGATACTCCCATATTACAGCCCTCCTGCGCGGCCTGCATTGGCTTCCGGTTGCCCTCCGGGTAAGATTCAAGGTCTTGGTGTTAACATTCAAAGTCCTATATGGCATGGGTCCAGGATATCTACGAGAATGACTCCTCCCAGCATCAAATACCAACTGCCCTGTATGGCGCACAGACGGGTCTCCTCAGGGTGCCGTCACAACTCAATGTCGCCTGGGGGGACCGGGAGGGCCTACTCTGTGGCGGCCCCACTTTATGGAATCTTCTTCCGCCGAGCTCGGCTGGCTCCCGATCTTCACACCTTCCGCCACGAGTTAAAAACCTGGCTGTTTTTACAATCTGGGCTGTGCTGACTCTTTGGGGTTGTTTATTTTAATTTTGGGGTTTTAATTTTAATTCGGCTTTCAATTTGTTTAATATATTTTTAGGTAATTTATTGTTATTATTGTATTTTAGCTGTGAGCCGCCCCGAGTCCTTTTGGAGAGGGGGCAGCATATAAGTTGAATTAATAAATAATAAATAAATAAATAAATACATTTAATGCAAATGTTGCAACCTGCCTCTAGGCTGCATACTAGCTTGGAGCAAGTGACTCTACTGCAACTTTAATCATTTTAATTAGGTTACAATGCTTCAAACATTTTCTTAACTCTAATTTATTAATCTGGGGAGGGAAGGCTATCATTAAGCTTAGATCCAAATTTTTATTCCTCCTGGGAATAGGTGCGAGCAGGATGTTAATCCAGGTCTAGTTATATAAGCATTGTCGCTGATGATTCTCTGCCTTGAATGAAATTCAGTGAAGTTAGTTATGAGCTTTATAAAAGTTAGAGAGATGGAAAAGAGAGACTTCTTGGCCAGATATCAACCTCATCTTAGTAAAGGGATTAGCCCTGTATATATGTGTTGCTGGGAAGCAACCTAACAGACCCTGCTATGCTAGTACTTGGTTTTCTTCTCCAGGGATAGAGCAATGATAGTCTCTTCAAATGTGCTACTAGACCTGAATTAACATCCTGTCCATTTATCTCTTCCCAAGAGGTACGTTTGGGTTTAAGCTTAATTGTAGGCTTTCCTCCCAGACTAATAAATTAGAGTTGAGAAAATGTTTAGGGCAAAGAGTCACTAATATTCTTGTCAAACTGGTGTCTTACTTTTAAGAAGGCAGATGTTTACTCCTCCTAGGAATATGGTACCTTGATTAACATTAGGTCAGGCCACCAATACAATTATGTTGTTACCGCTCCTAATTTATCTTCCACTATGCTTTGTAACTTAGCTGGTCACACCACCTGGCATTTTTTAAATTCTGAATATAGAATGGAATGGGAGTAGAATAGAAAATAGGAAAAAAAATAGAATAGAACAGAACAGAATAGAATAGAATAAACAGAGTTAGAAGTGACCTTAGAGATTTCTAGTCCAAGCCCCTGCTTAAGAATGAGACCCTATATTATTTCAGACAAATGGATGTCCAATCTCTTTTTTAAAGCTTCCAGTGATAGAGTACCCATAACTTCTGAAAGCAAGCCATTCCACTGATTCTAACAGTCAGAAAATTTATCATTTCCAAATTGGATTTCTTTGTGATTAGTTTCCATCCGCTGCTTCTTGTCCTGCTTTCAGATGCCTTGGAGGTTAGGTTTTCCCAACTGCCTGCTAATTATCTTCCAATAACTTCCAATATATTTGCCTGCTCTGCTTCCTGGCACAGTCTTTAAAATCTGAACATAAAATACTTTCAGAATGCCTGCCTGCCTCCCTCTGTTAGCTCACCTTCCTGTGTGCCCATTGTTATATGAAAACCGAGCTGGCTGTTGATCACAACTAAAATAAAAGTGTGTGGATGTATTGCTTCCTGCTGCACCACTGCCTGCTTCTATTATCAGCCTTCCTACTGTGTTGGTATGATTTGCCAAATCTGCTAACTTGGTATTTTCTCTTTTGGTGACAACCTCTTATTTCTGCCAACTCCACTGGCCCTGTTTGCTGCCTGCCTGACACAAATTCTCAACTCGGAGAATGACACTTTCTATACCTGCATCTGCTGCCTGTCTGCTCATTGGGATAGCCTCTCAACTCTGAGAGTAGGGTTATTCATTTTTTGTGCCAGACTGTCTGCTTCACAAAACCTTGCCCACCTGTCAAGAAATCTGATCCGAATTTAATCCATCTTAGAAAGAATATAGTCAGCAAGCTAGCAGCCCTTTGTGTTCAGAAAGCTTGAAAGAGACATGCCTGGTGCTTCTGAGGATACACACAAAGCCACCTACTGTACCCAGAAATTACTGGTCCCATAGTTGACACTCCTGGATTTGTGACATTGGCCTAGGACAGTTTTTTATCTCCACTGAGTGAATAGACAGACACATAACCTAACAACAATCCCAAAGGTGCTTTTTTCAAGAGGCAACTGGACTTTCTTCTTATTCTCTGAAGGTGTTTCGCTTCTCATCCAAGAAGCTTTCAGAGCAGGGCTGAAGAAGCTTCTTGGATGAGAAGCAAAACATCTTTGAAGAATAACAAGGAAGTCCAGCTGCCTCTTGAAAAAAAGTACCTTTGGGACAACCATGACCTGGATGACTTGACAATCTCCATAGACATTTAGCTACAAGCCTAACAACAACTTTTCCCAAATTGAAGCAGAGATCAGGCTAAAAATGTGCCATTAGCTACAAGAAAGGAATAGTCATTTGCTAATGGGTTTATGTTTAGGGTCATGGGCCTTAATAAGGTTTGCTCAGTGTTTCTGAACCTCAGCAATTTTAAGAAGAATGGACGTCAACACCCAGTATTCTGCCAGTGTGAATAGGAGAATTTCATGGGTAGGAGATCATGGTTGGGGGAATTCTGGGAATTGAAGTCCATATATCTTAAAGTTGAGAAATGCTGGGTCAGTTAAAAATTGCTTTCTGCTTTCTTCACTTTTTCAACTTTTAGCATCTTGAATGTTGCCAACCAGGTGCCTTAATTTAATTCTTCCTTTTTTTTAATCTAGTGGGATGCTTTACTTCTTTAATAATTCTGACAGCATAATGGGAATTCAGCTGGCTACAGCAGGGCACTCAAAGCTGACCAGCCCGGTATAATTCATTCTTACTATAGGTGATCTCATACTTTTAAATTCTACATAGTTGGGGCAGATTTATACTTCTTCACAATGAATGAGTATATGCCAGACAAAATTTGAGGCCCCGATCCAAATATTTACAATTTGAATTAAGTGAAATGGGTGTGTATGTGTGTGTGATGTGCCAGCTTCTTATAGATCTTATTGTGTCAGCCTGCCTTTCTTCTACTGCTAAATACCAGCAAGCTGCAAAGGTCACATAACCAATTCAGATTTTATAGCAGGGAGTGTTGTAAACACATAATATAGCTTACCAAATCTATTCCTGGGATCTCCACCCCTTTCCTTTCAAATAAAAAATAAAAAAAAGCATTTCACCAGAGGTAGGCTGTTAAACTGCTTCTTCTTGTTCTTGAATGGAGCAGTGAGTCCCTCCTCCTTCGCTGGAGCAGAACAGGGGATCCCCATTTACCGGGACTAAGCTTTTAAATAAATGGCCTCCTCATTTAACCAGAGTTATCAGGCCTCAAGTGGTTCTGGAATGTGCTGAACCTTTATTCTGTTGCAAAGAAGTTAATATGCTTTTGAGAACTTACATCCCTTTTATCAGTGGGAGAAGCAGCTTTCTCATTTGCCTTAAAAGAGGTACACAGGAGAATGTTGCATTGTGGTAAAACCCCCCAAAATATATGTATATGTATACATGTATATATGTACATATGTATCTATTTAGATATTTAGTGTAGCTAATAGACCAGTGATGGCAAACCTATGACACACATGTTAGAGCTGACCAACCATGACCTTTTGTGTGACAAGTCAACATTCATCAATACCTGACAACTGTACTTTAAAAGTGCACCCCATTGTTGCCCAATTTTCAGAAACTGTGAAGGCCTTTTAAGAATGGGCAGCTCATGGAGAAATGGGCTACAATCAAATCAAATCAAAGTCAAAGAGCATTGGTCTTTTTTCCTTTTTGGGGAGTGCACAGGCTGCACTTCACAGTCAAGTGAGGCAATTTTCAAATTCTTGACATGCTGAGCTCAGAAGAGTCTCCATCACTGTAACAGACAAACTTTTTTTTCTATTCTGAATAACAAATTGAATTGTTTTGTACTTCAAATCTTGAATTACAAAAATTGTCAGAGTAAGTCTGATTCACATAGACCAGTGGTGGCTAACCTTTTGGGGCTCCTGTGCTAAAAATTGCACACTCATGCGCCACCACCCAGAAGGCAATAAGTGTGCACTCCCCACCCCCTGCACATGCTCACATGATCTCCCCCGCTGCCCCTTTACCTGCACGTGAGCCCTAACCAAATTTACCTGCTCTGCACATGTGTGTGCCTCCCAGCTGATTTTTGGTCCATTTGAGGCCTTTTTTGGCCTCCCAGAGGCTCGAGGGAAGCCTTTGCTGCCTTTAGAGGCCAAAAATGGGCCCATTTCATCACTTCTGGTATTCCCTGAAATACTGGAAGCGATGAAATGGGCCTGTTTTTCGGCCTCCAAAGGCTGCAGAGGCTTCCCTCAAGCCTCTGGGAGGCCGAAAAAGGACTCAAACAGGCCAAAAATCAGCTGGGAGGCACGCACATGTGCAGAGCAGGTAAGTTTGGCTAGGGCTCACGTGCCCACACAAATGGCTCTACATACCACCTGTGGCACACGTGTTATAGGTTCACTATCATGGACCTAGACCAATAGATAGAAGGCATTTGACAAAGTAGACCACAATTTACTTCTTGGTAAGCTAGAAAAATATGGAATAGATAACATCACCACCAGATGGATTTGTAGCTGGCTGACCAACCATACTCAATGAGTAGTCCTAAATGGTACTACATCCACATGGAAAGAAGTAAGCAGTGGGGTATCCTAAGGCTCCGTCTTAAGCCAGTGCTCTTCAATATCTTTATAAATGACTTAGATGAAGGAATAGAAGGGGAACTCATCAAATTTGCAGATGATACTTGTTACTACATTTTTTGATTTGTCTGCTAAGTGTCTAGGCTAAGATTTGCAGGCAGTTGACCAGAGCCTGCTAGATCATTGTTATCTTGTCTCTATAGGAACATAAGATAAGTTTGTCTTGTGATGTCTGATTTACTGCGCATGCTTGAAACAAGAGTTTCCTTTTTTTTTCTTCACTTTCTGTAACTTTTTTTATATGCCTGTGTGTGCTTAACTGCTGGTAATGTAGTCAGTTAGGTTTGTTATTTTTGTTAATAAAAATATGTTTCTTAGATTATTTTCCAGGTTTTATTTAATCAAAGTATACAGCAGAAGAAAGGCACGGTCCATCACCTCTAATTAGCAGGGATTTATGGAAGCTGTTTTTTTTTATGCCCTGACAATACTAAACTGGCATGAATAGCCAAACACCCCAGAAGACAAACTCAGGCTCCAAAAAGATCTTTACAAACTTGAATCCAACAAAATGAATTTTAATGTGGAGAAAAGCAAAGCTTTACATTTAGGCAGGAAAAATCAAAGGTATAAGTACAGATTAGGTGAGACCTGACTCAAAAACAGTAAGAAGTCTGTAAGAAGGATTTGAAGTCCTAGTGGATGATCATTTGAATATGAGCCAGCAATGTGCAGCAGCAGTCAAAAAAACTAATACAATCCTGGGTTGCATAAACAGGCATAGAATCAAGCTTATGTGAAATATTAGTGTCGCTTTACAAAACCCCAATAAGATCACACCTGGAATACTGCAACCAATGTTGGTTACCATACTACAAAAACGATGTTGAGACTTTGGAAAAAGTTCAGAGTAGAGCAACTAAGATGATCAAAGGCCTGGAGGCTAAACCATATGAAGAACAGCTGCAGATTTTGGGTCTGGAAAAGAAAAGAAGAATTAGGGACATGATAGCAGTATTCCAGTATTTGAGGGGCTGCCACAAAGAAGAAGGGGTCAAATTATTCTTCAAAGCACCAGAGGGAAAGACAAGAAACAATGCTTGGAAACTGATTAAAGAGAGAAGCAACCTGGAATTAAGGAGAAACTTCCTAACAGAGAAGACACTGAAGCAGTGAAATAGCTTGTTTTCAGAAATTGTGGGCACTCCATCACTGGAGGTTTTTAAGAAAAGACTGGACAGTCACTTGTCTGAGATTGTATAGGTTCTCCTGCTTGAGCAGATGGCTGGACTAGAAGACCTTAAAGGCCCCTTCCAGCTCTATTCTATTCTAAGAAAAATATATTTTGTCTTCTTCAAGTGCCGGTCTATGGATTTTTCCAAGACATGAGGGTTTTATTATATTTTCTTGGCAAATCTCACTGCTCATCAGTCCGTCAATCAAATGAGTAATTCCCCAACACAGAAGATGCTCTGAAAAGAACTTAATTTTCTGTCTTCATTCACAAATATCCCCAGCTGTGATGTCAAAAAGGCAGTTTCAAAAAAAGTACTTTTGCAAGAGTTGGCATGTTGATATACCCTTCACTAATTTGAACTAACACTCAAACAACTTTTCCATTAACTCCTCTCAGGAGCTGTAGGATTTGAAATTCAGCATATTTTCAAAGGGCTATGCAATGGTAATTCTTGTACCCCCACCTCCCTCTTTTAGTACAGTAATGTGGGAAACAAGCTGAATGTGATTGTTAATGTGTATGGACCACAGTAATACAGTGAGAGATTATATAGGATGGATAGAAGATATTACTGTTCTTTCTGGCTCTTTGTGAATTTGGGGATATCTTAGGAAAAAGGAAAGAAAATAAATAAAAATATATTTATCTAGTCATGTCTAAATAAAAACAAATATATCTTGAAATCAAATCATATGAGAAAAGAATCTTGAATGGAGGACGGTTGGAGGAGATTTTTTTTAAAAATACGGTAGTATTGAAATTATTTTTTAAGAGGTAGGAAGATTGGCTTACACTGTAAAACTGAAACATTAAGGACACACATACCATGAAGCAGCATTGATTTTTTTGCCCATCACCAGGGTTACCCAATTCACTCAGGCTTGTCATCGTATCTGTACTAATTTGAAAGACCATGATTAAAATAACTCCCTTGTGTTTTGCAGGAAACAGCGGCCGGGATTGCTGAAGCTGTGAATTTAGATCTGTTACTGATTCCTCTTGATGAATTTTGGATGGAAAAAGAACATAAATCTTTTTCTAGTATCAGCTGTGATAGTTTGGGGTTTCATTTGTGAATGAATAAATTGTAGAGCAAATTCAATTAGATATGCTGTTGGTCCACCCAGTGGAGAACTAGCACATAGCAATTGAAATTGATTGCTGTAGCTTTTTTTTGCATAGAGTAGATACTTATTCTTTCAGGTTTATACATAAGCTTTTCATACCTTCACATGGAATTAGAAGAGTAAATGGAACAATGGTTGATCTGTACCAGATTTTGGAAAGGAGAAGAGAAACAGATTTTTTTTTGTTAGGGTGTATTGATTCAGACCCCTCAGAATAGACAAGCCGGTAGTGACATGAAATGATCTTCAACATTCTTGGAGAATGTTCCTCATTTCTACACTCCAAAAAATCTTGTGGAAAAGAACTGAAAGTAGTGCTAGGGATTGGTGGGAGAATAGAAAATTCATGGAAAAAAACTCTTTTTATTGTTTTATGAGAGCCTCTATTGAATCTTTCAGGTCCAGAAGTCACAAAGAGGAATGGAATGGAATGGAATAGAATCCCATGCTTAATCTTGTTGTTGATCATCACGCCATTGAAAGTATAATGTCTAGGGCAGGGGTGTCAAACTCGATTTCATTGAGTGTCACATCAGGATTTGTTTGACTTCAGGGGACTGGGGTGGGTGTGGTCAGGGTGGGCATGGCCAGCATGATGTCACTTGTGTTGGGGGGCACTGGGGTGGCCCGAGCACTCTGCCAGTGAAAATGGGCTCCCAAACTCCATTTTTGGCTGTGATGGGGTCCTGCAACCCTCTGCCAGTGAAAACAGAGCTGGGGGGAGGGTACACCAAGGGCCTTGGTGGCTCAGGCTGTTAATTGCCTGCACTTAAGTTCCAGCTGCCTACAACTGCTGTAGGCTCGAATCCCACCAGGCTCAAGGTTGACTCAGCCTTCCATCCTCTCGGGGTAGGTAAATTGAGGACCCAAGATTGTTGGGGGCAATTAGCTGACCTTGTAAAAATGCCGCTTAGTAATAAGCAGGCATATACAATAGAATGAAGGCTATTGCTGAGCACACTGGGTTGTATCCCAAAAATTGTAAGCCGCCCTGAGTCTCCGGAGAAGGGCGGCATATAAATGTAATTAAAAAAAATAAATAAATAAAAAATAAAAAAATACATGCAGCCCTCATGAGCTCTGTTTTCAGTTGGCACAGACACCATGGGCCGGTCCTTTGCTGTTTCCAGGGTGGCCCTGCAGGCCAGATGTAAGCACCCTGTGGGCCAGATGCGGCCCCCGGGCCTTGAGTTTGATACCCCTGGTCTAGGGAATTGATTTCATTCCCCAAGATTGTAGAACAAAAAAAGATTCAATTAAAACCTTCAATTTGGTTGTTAAGGAATGGTTTAATTCAGACAGTGTTGGAAGTTGTTGACTTCTAGTGCTGGCTGATTTTGAAGCAAGTTTCCTAAGACAGAAAGTTCATATCTTCTTCCTCTATGTCATGAAAAATCTAAAAATGCCCTTTTTGTGAGCACATTAGAACTTGCTGAGCAGGTGAAATCTGCCAACTGCCATGAAAAAATAAAAAAAAGGATTTGGAGGTTTAGATGATAACTTCCTATAATGTTATGTTTTGTTTTTTTAACAGAATTAGATGACGTTTGCTGACATGGTAGGCCCATCAGGAGCAATAAAGCCTCAAAACTGGAACATTAATATTAATAAAAGTAGCTATGGGTGAATTTGTGTATGAGGAGCCATTACTGTTTTATGGTGATTGACATTTGTGGATTTCTACATCAGCTTCAGCTCTGTGCTAAATGAATAACAAACTAATTGGTTTCTGAAACTGAGTAGACTTACTAGACATCTGGCAAAAGGATGCCATGTCCTCTGTCTGGCAAGCGTAACCTTAAAATCAAATAGTGTCCAGCTTTTTGAATATGTAACTGTACATCCTTCCCCGCCTCAACTTCCCTAGTAAGTCTAACCACAAA
This sequence comes from Naja naja, assembly GCA_009733165.1. Classification (NCBI taxonomy): domain Eukaryota; kingdom Metazoa; phylum Chordata; class Lepidosauria; order Squamata; family Elapidae; genus Naja; species Naja naja. The sequence continues at coordinate 105,879,382 of CM019149.1, forward strand.
TTAACAAACCTCACCTGAAATCTCCCACAGGAAGCTTCAACCCTGAAGCAGATTGTCTGCTGTGGGATGTATCTGTCAAATACTCCTCATCAGGCATCCTTCCAAAGTGGGGACTGAGAAAAGGTGTATTGTTAGACTTTAACGAGAAGAATTGTAGGAAATATAAACGTTCTTTTATAAGGATTAGAAATGAATTTGTCAGATTGGACCCATTGACTTGTGAACTGTGCTATCTCTCAAGATGTCAGGTGCAAACAACCAGGCCCACATGTGTAGAGTTCAAAATAGCTACTACCAATAATACAGGAATCTTCTCAGACTGGCATCTTTTGTCTGGGAAAGACTAAATAAGGCTCAAAGGCATTTAGGGGACAGACCTTGCCCTCTTGTATTTATTCAGTGAGTCCAGGTTAATTTTCTGCTTGAGCCCTCTTTCCAAGTGAAACCGTTGCTCTCCAATAGAGGGGCGTAAATAAGGGATTTTATGAAACAGCTGTCAAGACTTATAAAGCCTGCAGCTTCTATATTTGGGGATAAATGATGGTGCTAGAAATGTCTCAGTTTGGTCTCTGGTGATCAAGGAAAGAAGCTGAAGAACCATGAGGCTCAGGTGATATAGTCATCATCCTTCTTGATCCATAGAAGAAAACATGAAATGGAATTAAGACTACCTCAGGGAAAGTCTAGATTCATTAATAGAGTTAATGGTTTTGGGCAAAATATTACACTTGACCAGAAAGACTTTAAATTAAATATTTCAGGGTTGAATGTGAAAATTCAGAAGTAGGGATTTCAGATAAGTATAAACACTTCAAGTATAAGTGAAAGAGTAAGGAAACAGGACTCTATTAAATTACTCATTGAAAGATCAGGAAAAACATTGACTCATAACAATCAGGTCCTTTGTTGTCTTGGTACTAAACTGAAGCATATGGGAAGTAAACAAGATGACCTTGAATTTTTATTACATGAAAGCAAACAATAATCTAAAACTTCCAATTATGAAAATAATTGTAGACAATAATTGAGACTTGGTAGGATGATTTTCATGATTGGAATACAGAAATTGAAGGATACAATTTGTTCAAAGGGAAGAGAAGCAATAGAAAAGGAAGAGAAAGAGTTGCATTGTTTGTTAAAAAATACTAACATCTGTACAGAAATCCAAAGGAATGAACTTGGTGGTCTTAATGAGAACATTTTGGTTAAAATTAATGGAGGGTGGAATAAAACAGCACTGCTGCTAATGTATACTACTTTCCAACCAGCCACGAAGAAAAGTAGATGATGTTTTTTAAACACAAATTGCATTGTTTGGCATTAAAGAAGTAGTAAGAAAATGGGAGTTAAAACCTTAACATCTGTGAGAAGACAACATCTATAAAGGATGTCTTGGTGAAAGTCTTCTCCTTCAGAGGGTGGAGATAAAACATGAAGGCATCAGCTATTTTTTAGCTATTTTTTTTTAAACTGCCCAGAGATATATGACCAGGGTGGCATCAAATATATCAAATCAGTAATTTGTGACCAATAAAGAAAGATGCTAAGAGCAAAGAGAAGACTTCTTCAGACAGGTTCAAACAAAGAAAAGAAAATAAGAATCAGTATATTGTGTGTTCAGTTAAAATAGCAAAAGGGGAGAAATTCAGCTCCTATTTTATTTTGCTTTTTTTCTGAAAAGAAGATATGTGTTACTGCTGTATTGTGAAGCCCTGGTTGAAACTTTCACTTTGTGTTTGATGCAGATACAAGAATATCTACAAATCTCCATGGCCAGATCATCTCAGAAAACAGTCTGGCTGAACTTCTGCTTATTATCTTTGAGAAATCCCAGAGAAGAGATGAAGTGCCAGAGAATGAATAGACAACAAATGTTATTTTCTAAGAGGGGAGGAAGAAGGGGGATCCCCAACCAGTCAGTTTGACACTGAATACTGCTATGATTCTAGAGCAGATCTGTGAACACTAAGAATTCACAGATCTAATAATGCAGAGATTATTAAAAATCAAGACAGATTTGTGAAAGAAAAACAAATTTTATCAAATTAATTTAATGTTTATGCTATTTGCTTCATTAGTAGTTTGTGGAAATGCCATAGATAGAATTGATTTTAGCAAAACATTCATCAAAAGACTCCATGACATTCTGATTAGTAAGCCAGAAAACTATAGGCCGGATGGCATAATTAAATGGATATTCAATCATGCTCAAAAAGAGTTTTGTTACTAATTCCTCATCAAATTGAAGAGAAGCATCAAAAGGGGTGGTGTAAAGTTAAGTCCTGCAACCTATACCTAAAACATTTTGGTTAATGTCTTGGATGAGGGGAGAAAAGACTTCTTTTGCAGCTGATACAGAATTGGGTTGAGTAGCTAATATTCAAAAAAGAAAATTTGGAATTATCATGATAGGTTAGTGGAAATAACAATGTGAAGTTTAATAAATTCCACTTTTTCACTTAGGAAACAGAAATCAGTATTCAAGTAAAGAATAGAGCATTATCTGGCATAATAGTAATACTTGTGGGGGGAAAACTTGGAAGAGGTGCTAATTACAAATTAAATATGTCGGTCCCCTGGCGACGAGCCTATTCTGTCGCGGCCCCTGACCTCTGGAACCAACTGCCCCTGGGGCTCCACCTGGCCCCTGACCTCCGCACCTTCCACCATGATTTGAAGACCTGGTTGTTTGACCAACCCGGGCTGTGACCCCTCCCTGAGGGGGATGGGTTTTTAAAAAAAATATCTTAATTATTGTTATTTTAGTTTTGTAATTTTGGGGCTTGCAAACTAGTTTAATCTCTTTTTAATTATTTATTGTTGTTGCTTTTAGTTGTGAGCCAGAGTCTTTGGAGATGGGGATACAAGTCCAATAAATAAATAAATAAATAAATAAATAAATAAATATGAATAAGAAGTGTACACAAATGCATTCTATATATTTATAGAATACATAATCTGAAGTATAGTTAGTAAATCATAGTAGGTAATTGTGCTTTATTCTGTAATGATTTGAACCCACTTGAAATATGGGTATCAGAAGTTTTAAGGGAATTGGAGCATGATCTGAGAAGTGGAATATGGATGATTAGACCTAGAAACCAAGTCCGATAAGCAGTGATGGGAGGGTCTGATCTGCTTAGTCTGGAGAAGACTAGCAAAGAATGGAACAACACTCTCCAAGAATCTAAGGATTGCCAACATCCGTTGATGGGTATGGCACAAGAAGAAGGAGAAAATCTAAGATGATGTCACATTAAAAAAATGCAGTTGAACATCTGAGATAGGAACAAAATAATGGATTTAAGGTACAGAAAGGAACATCCTAGTTGAATGTTGGGGAAGCCCCCCAAGGCCTCCTCCCACCTTCCTGACAGTAGGAGCAGTTCAGTAGTAGAACCAATTAGCTAACTAGGTTCTTCTTTGCTAGATCCGTTCAAGTAAAAACTGGAAAGAACCATTTGTCAAGAGGGAGATAGTAGTGTGACTGAATTTTTAAACAAGCCCTTATCCTTATACTATCAAATAAGTTCTGAGCTCTGATGACACCAGTGTCATGTTTTGTGCAAGCCACACAATTATTCTTTAATGCATTTGTTGAAAGTCCAAAGTTAAGGTAAAGTTGAGCTGATTAGTATATCTCATAATAGTGCAATATTTTAGGATGAGAAGCAGATGTGCTCAGGAAAGAATTTGAGCTTTCATATCTATTAGAACAGTTTGGAATATGATTAGTTCTCATTTGAAAAAGTAATCACTGTAATTTAGTTGCACAAACACAGAACACTGTGATCCCTGAGCAGATAATGTTCTTCATTAAAACAGAGTAAATAACTTTGTACTTTGGGGCAGATATATCACAATCATAAGAATGCAATGTATTATTTTAAAATACTCTCTGCAATTATATTTAGATCAAGAATATCATCCTATACATACCTATTCAAAATTAATTCCTACTAAATTCCAGCTTAGTTGGTAGGTTTGTAGCCTTAGAGATCCAAATGCCAATGAAAAGAAAAAGAAAAACTTCACTTCTTGGGAAACACAAAGATGAAAATTAATGTTTCCAACGTAGCCTGATGCTCATGTCCTGTAAATTGGAAGGAGAATCATTTCAGAATAATTTTGATAAGTAGGTAAGGTATACATACAAAGCATTTCAATGGATATAAATAACTAGCACTTACAAAGCCTCAGGACTGAGATCTAATGCAATGGATCTTCCAGAAATGGGATCCTGTGTTCCTAAGGACACATAGAATTGCTATAATTGCTTCTAAACAGTCTCCCTTGGCATCATAATAGGCCTTTTTTTGCTTTTGAATTTTTGAATTCAAAGGGGGTTGAGTTGAATTTTGTTTCTGTTGAATCTTGAATCAAAACATTGAATTAAATTACTCACTGTACAGTCTCAGCCCTCAAACTCCAATCAGAATTTTGCTTGCTTCCCATGTTCCTATGAATTTCCCCCAGTTATGAGCAAACCAGTGTTTCATACTCTTGTTTTATTAAGTTTGTAATTGAAACTCTGAATCTTGATACATTCCCAGAAAGACTCCATAAGAACACCATAATTTCAGAAGTGGTATTCTTGGCAGGGGTGCTTTCAGAGCTAGTGTGATGGAGATGGCAGGATACTGTACAGCAGTTACATAGCTTTTGATGGATGGTGTCATTGGTGACAAATGCTTCATGCCCCTCCTATCTCTGCAGCACCAGAGAAGGTAAAAAGTACAGCTTGTGAAATTTTGTCCTTGTCTTTTCAGATGTCTTGATGCTTCCATCCCTTGGAAATTAGTCAAAATAATAAGGAATAAATTGCCTATTTTTCTCAGATCGATTTTCCAGCTTCCCTCCCTACAACTCCATTTTTATCTCATAAAGCTTCATCATCACTTATCTGTTCATCCCTAATTCTGCATTATCTACACAGTGACAAAGAATGTGTCCCTTCAACCAAGCAATTCACATTACCCCACCGCCTGCTTTTGACTTTTCAGCCTTCTCTTCCAGTCCTTAGTGAAGCTTCTTCAAGTTGGGTGACTTTGGTTTTTGAAACAAGTATGGTTGATTCACTTCCCACTCAGAGGTGGGGCTATTTTATTTCATGTACCAGCTTCAAGGGGCACAGCCCACCTTCACAGCTTTGCACAAATTTATAAGCAAGTTAAAAAACATATGTGCCAATATGAAAACTTGGGATTCTTGAAGAAAAAGGATCATAGTGTTTAGGGGTTTTTTTTTAATGAGAACCACTCATTTTTTCCCCTGACCTCTAACCAATCACCCATTATTAAGACCATTTCATTTATTGAGTGATTGCTAGATTTGGAAAGTTTTATTGAGTTTTCATAAAGAAATGAATCTAAATTAAGTCAATTTTATCTGCTTGACCTTATTGGTATGCTTGACATCTGAAAACTAAAATAGTACCCAGAATTCTTTCTGTAGAAGCAGTGCTAATTCCTTCAGAAAAGCAGGCACTTCAATGTGCTTTGATATGAAATCTAATGCTTCATACTAATTTGCCCAGACAAATTATGCTAATCCATCTATTATTTTAAATCCCATCGGAATCCTCCTTTTAAAAAATAATTGCATTGCCTATTGAAATGAAAATTATAAAGCATCCAATCTTGGAGATATGCTATAGTTTTTGCTAGAATCCCATTTGTCTGATTATAAGGTCTTCACTGCTACATTTTTTTCAAAAGCAACATGATACAAAATAGAATTATCCTAGAAGATTCAGTAGGCATGACATTTAAATCTAAAACTTTTGCCATTTTAAAAAATACACTATTAAATTCAAGCAACAGTTATTTTTTGAAACATGTTACGTTTTTAAGAGTCCCAAGGCCATTCATGAAAAGTACTGGTTCAAATGTCTATCACAACACTGAGGGTAGATTTTAGATAATTAAGTGTTGCAGAACCTCATTCTCTGTGCGAGTTCATTTTATTTAACAGATTAACAGAATCAGAAGGGATCTTGGGGGGGGGCATCTTCTAGTTCAACCCAATGTTCAAGTGGACATACCTAATACTTCTATTTTCCCCACAACCAACTTGTGAGGTGAGCTAATCAGAGAATAACTGGGCCACAGTCATCAAGTTTGCTTTCATGTCTAAGGTAGGACTAAAATTCAGTCTCCTGGTTTCTAGCATGATGCCTTAACCACTGTAACAAATATCTTTATCCTGTTGTTCTGCTACAAATGAATTCTAAGTACATAGAGGCAATAATAAAGACAAACCACATTATTTGCCAACATTGCCTTTATATAGCAAAGCCCAACGAAGCTGTTTCTCATGGTACAAAATATCCAACAATTGGGGCCTCAGGACAGTTCATTTGCATGTGAAATCATATCAATTAAATATCATAGGGGGAAATGCCAAAATCTGGAATGTAGTTTATAATACAAATATCAGAAATCTGATATTTCTTATAAGCATTTAATAGGTAAGTCAACAACTCGTGTGTAAAAACAGTATATGAAGATGGGAATGGGGGTGGTTGGAAGAACCAAAGAAATGCTATATTTGTTCACCAGCATTGCTCAATGAGATACTTTAAAAAAATCTACTTTTGTAATAAGCTTGCAAAGAACATGTTAGCCATTTCACTCTGTTATTCCCTAACATTAAAATAAGTCATTAACACATTTTTTAATGGTGTACAAAGTTTCCATGTCAATTAAATCTTGTTTTTGTCATTATGGCTGGAATCCGAACTCAATAATTCTTGATGACCATGACACTGTAGTTATTACAGCTGCTTAAATATAAGATGGATTGTACTACATCATAATTTAAACCATGTTGGCTCAGTGGGAATAAATCTTTATTCAAATAAATACCTAAGCAATTTTGTAGTGGACAACATTACAGTAAAGGAAATTACTAGAAGGAAAAATGTTGTAAGAACATTTTGAGAAAATTTAATCTGTGTGTTCTATACTAGACTGCAATACTGGTATTTGTCAAAGCTATTTTCTAAAACAACCTTTTGGTGAACTACTGGAATTCTCAAGTTTAGCATAAAAAGCACTCTCCCACATGTATATAAGATGACAGAACTATTTACAAAGTATATATAAAATGAAATAAACACAATAACTTTGAGCCTGGATAGATGTTTGGATTGTAAAGAAAAGGAATTGGAGAATTATAAAAATTCTGAAAAATTATATATGGGATCCATTTTGTGTTTGCTTTCAGATTAAATGTTATTGTAAGAAATGTTCTACTTTACTAAGTTGATAAAATGGGAAATGTTTGTCATTTAAATTTGTTGCTGTATATTACTGTGGGAAAACATGTTAATGATTTCACTTTCTTTTGTCAATAAAAATTTCTGAACTACAAAAATTTTCAAAAATAATGTTTTGCAGGTTATAGGACTGAAAAGAGTTTTACATTTTAAACAGCATAATTAGCTTGTTTGAAAGCTGAAGTTTTTACAGGTCAATGTAAAAATGTATTTAAGAGTCCTACAAAAAGAAACACAAAAAGAACACTTTGTTATTGTTGCTCCAGACAATAATTCAAATATTAATCTTGAAAGTCAGCAGCCCAACAGTTGATTTCTGGTCCCAGTTTAAGCATCCCAAGTAAAAGCTTTCAGTGCGGCTCATTTAAGTCCAGTAATTAAGACAGTCAGCTCAAAACACAGAAATGAGGGCGAAGACTCCATATAATAAAGCACAGGGATATGCTACTAGAAGTTGTTGTTTTTCCATTGCTAAGGCTGAAATGAAGAGCTTGGAGGCCGAAAAACTACACCATCCAATAATTCCAGCAGCAAGAATAATTCCCGTCATGTCTCTGAAAACAATAACAGGCAAGGAATCAAGCACTGATAGTATCACATAACTTTATATATAGCAGAACAGTTTTACATTGGATACATTCCAAGTGTGTTATCCAATTATACAGGTTTTAAGCACTACATTATTTTCTGGCCAAAACAACATTCCTAATTCAAATGTTCAAACGCCTCCACCTAGAGACCGTTAATACAAAAATTTTGCACAGAACTAGTACTTATATAGATCTCAGTATACATGAGGAAATGTATATATACCTGAATGTTGTTCAGCTTTATGTAACACTTTAGAGTGTTAAATTGCATAAGTATTATCTTGTTCTGAATTTGGTGGAATCAGATAGTTTCCTTTTAATAAGCTTCAGAAATTCACCCACTTTAGAAAGTCACTCTAAATAATTTCTCCTGACTAATGTAAAATGTTAGAGAATTGTTGCAAAGAAAAAAATGATAGAAGCTTGTACTGTACTTTGCATTACAGCATTCCAGTTTCTTATTTACTTATGATTAAAATTATTTTGAAAAGAAGAAAATGAGAGGGGATAGGAAACCTTGTTAATGGAAAAGGACGCATCCGCAGGACCAGACTGCCCACTTCTGGACTAAAAGATCCAACACAAAATATTGTGCTGAGAACTACTATTCCATAGTTTTAAACTGAAATGTTTGTGGTACTTGCATTTTGAAAGTGCTACAGTATCACATACTTTCTTACTGGCTACATTTAAATATGCTTAAAAAAGTTTTCTTTATAAGCAAGATAACAGATTGCAAAAATGAATAGAAACTCAAAATAATTTCTCCAGTGTTATTATTTGATTAAAAAGTCTTCCGTTCCAGGCAAATAGGACCAAAAATATAAACACTCTATAAATTAAAAAACCACAGAAATCAAATCCAGTTTGAAATTATACATAGTAAAACTTTTTAAAAATTCTACATAAATTCACGTTCATTTGAGTACATTTTTTATGGCGAACAATAATATACGGTATTATTAAATGGCAATGTAATAGTCTTTGGTATTACTTACTGTAAGGAAAATACAACTGCAAAGCTTGAAAGTATGATCATAGGAAGAAGACAATATCCTAGGACACTTGCAACACAACCGAATGAGACACCTGTCATACTCATTAGATTCAAGAGACAGAACATTCCTAGACACCCTATTGCACTAATTCCATATATATAGCCAAACTGAATTTTTCCAGCCTAAAAAAAAAACAAAGGGAGAGAGGGAAAAATATATTAACGTTTTGGATATATTTTAGGAAGAGATTTTGCAGAGACAAATAAAGCATACAAAATAAAATCAAGTGAGTACCAGATACTTTTTCAGTCACAATGAACACTTTTGAAACCTTAGAAATAAGATTATTTTCATATTATTGCACATCCATGTTTCAAACTTTTTTACACTAGTTAAAAAATAGGTTTTCCACATAAAATTAATGTCACCAATCCACTGCTTTATATAATTCAACCAAATTTAGATAGAAATACCAGTAATACAAATCTGTCTAATGAACCAGTACAGCTATTTGGATCCAGAGTAGAACAGGTATTTTAGCAGGCACCTGGGTGTGCTTGCTGAATTTGTCAGCACCTCCTTAATAACACTGTGCCATTTCCTGTGTTTGCTCACAGTGGCCACCATGATTTCAGGAAAATAATAGAGAACCACAATAAAGTACAAAAAAGTTAGTAAACCCTGTTGCCGTCTCCTAAATGCTTTCTTTTTAATGAGGTGTGCCTTAATTAAGTGCCGATAGATGCAGTAAGTATGCTCCATCTTTGAATAGCTATGCATCCCTACAAGCTAGTTTTTTAAAGCAACAGATGAAGCACCACTTAAGTATTTTTAAGGAGCATCGTTCATAAAAGTAATCCCAATGATGTAACATTAATGCCTAAGTCTATATAAAAACACTGTATCACTTAAAAAAGAAGGAATAGAATAGAATAGAATAGAATAGAATAGAATAGAATAGAATTATTTATTGGCCAAGTGTGGTTGGGCACACAAGGAATCTGTCTTGGTGCAAATACTCTCAGTATACATAGAAGAAAAAGATACATTCATCAAGAATCATAAGGTACAACACATAATGATAGCGATAGGGTACAATAAGCAATCAAATCATACTAGGAAACAGTCAATATCAATTGTAAGGATACAAGCAACAAAGTTACAATCATACAGTCACAAGTGGGAGGGGATGGGTGATAAGGAGTGATGAGGGAAGGGAAAAGGAAACTGTAATTTCCTACAGCATTTTGAAAATTTTATATTTTTATGAGAATTTATATATCACTGGGCCACGGACCGGGGGTTGGGGACCCCTGTTTTAAATTACTCTGAGTGTAGTAAATGGGAATATCCAGCAACAGTTCTTGTCTTTCTCACTTTGTGGATCAGGGACAAGGCTCCAAATAATGACCATAAGACTGTAATTCACATTCTTCAATAGAAATTATATTCATCCCTGTGTATCACTATAAATTACTGATATTTAAACGATTGAGTCCTGATTTCTGTTTGTTTTAAACTTGTAACTTTCAAACTGACAGGACTATATCTATAGTAATGAAATCTTACCAACAATAAAGTGGCTCCAAAGGCTAGGCAGAAGACCATAGGTCCTGCCAGATCAGTTTCATTCATAATGTTGCCATCTGCAGCTTTTAATGGGTGCAGTACTGTTAAAGTCTTCTGCCAGATATGGTCAAAATTTATTCCTAGTTCTGTAGATCAAATTAAGAACACAGATTTAATGGATTAATCAAATTTAAGAATCCTCCTCAATTATAGCTGCATCCATGTGGATTATAAAATGTAGAACATTCAAATAACAATAACTTACAACAGAAAATGACCAACCACCCAGATCAGGAAACACTACTAAACCAATTATACAAACATAAAAAGTGTATCAGAAAAAAGGCTCATAACCCACTCTGCCCCATTCCTGCTGAAACAAGAGAGATCTTCAGGGCTTTGCAGAAGCCTTGGATTATTGAAGTGGATCCACATTTCTGTATTAAATTGGAGATCCTCTTAGATCACCAAAGGTCAGAGACCAAGTATATAACTAGCTGCATTAATCATCTTAATTTGTAAAAAGTCACCCTATCTCAATTTCTTATGGAGTTTTTTTGTTGCTTTATTTAGTTCTCTTAAGAGATCATGCCAGCTAAAGAAATGAAGTGAAATTAAATGCCAAAGATGAAGCTAAATTAAATATTAAAAACTGCTCTTTACATTAACATATATACATGCACACAAACTTCATCATCAGCTATGATTACTCCTTTGTAGATTGGATCATGTATTTTGGCTGACATGGAAATTCTGCAAGGAATAAAAATCAAACCTTCTAGTAACGAAGGTTCATCCTCAAAATTGTTTCCATAGATAGATTGTGATGAAGATGGGGGGTATGCTGGTGCTGGATTAAGAATTTGACCCATGTATGGCTTTTGAGGTTGCATCATCTCTGGAAGGACATATGCATCTTGCTGAGAACGCTCATAGCCACCGTACTGCCTGCAGAAAAGAGAACTTAAATGTTTATCATATGAAAACAGAATCTTTCTTTGCCGCAAATGCAAGTTTAAGGCACTACAATATTAGCTAAGCCCCAAACTACCCATTCCATAAAAAAGTCATCATTGTACACTGATTATCACATTGACACAAACTAAATATTCTACATAGTCCCTGAAGAAACCTTATTAAATCTGTTTGCTGCCCACTTCACCACAAGAAAATTAGTGGAATATATTTATATAAACATTATTTACATAAAGAAAACATCAATGATTGAAACATATCAAAATTATTTACAGGATAATTCTGATTAAAATTACATGCATTTATTTTACCTTACTTTCTAATATGAAAAAATACAATTTCTCACTTTAAAATTGTTATAACTTTCAACTTATCCAACATCTTTGTCAAATCATTACCAAGTAAAACTCAGATAATATAGTCCTTCTTCCAAGATAATCATTACTTTGCTTTCCCATCTGCTGCCATATAAAATAATTGATAGTAGCATATACTTCAGGTTTTATGACATATAGGTCACCATGTATCTATTGTGACATATAGGGATATTGCCAGACGTAAGGAAGAGGAGTTTTCAGTGTCAGTATTTTCAGAAAACTTTCTTGCAAGTAACCAATGATATATACTTAAAGACAAATTTTATACTGAAGAATGATTAACCCATGCAACTTCAGATTCAAATATTTTATTTGAATCAATAAACTAACAATAGGTACAGTATTTGGTAAGTGTGCCACATATTAAGAAGTTCTGTAGCATACAGCATACTTGCTGTATAAAAGAATAATTCAATATGCATTAACATAACATCCGACTAGTATTAGCCTAACCAAGTGCATTTATAACAGTCAAACAGGTTATAAGTAATCTTGGTTGAGCATCAGTGAATGCTGCTGTTTGACTCAATTTTTACATTCAGCCATTTTCTGAAATTCTTCCGATCCTGCATTATGGATCTATCTTAGGAGTTTCTTGTTTCCAGTAGATTGAAGTTATTTTGAGAAATGTGATCTAAATAAATAAAACCATTTAGATATAAAAGTAGCATGATTGTCAGAAATTAAATAAAATCGAACATTCCAGCCAAATACAAATATCAGACAATAAAATATTGGCTATTTGGAACAATTAAAAAAGTCAAATTACTTGTTATATGCTGCTCCTCCTCCAGCATCTCCTCCATGTTGTTGTTCTTGATCAATATTGTAACTTGTCTGATAGAAACCTGTATTTGAATTATCAAATCCAGACATTGCTATCTGTAAAATAAATATTTTTGTTACTATTTTCAAAAACAACCACTCAAAGCATGGCCCTTCTATGAATATCTTCATCTATCAATCACCAAGAGTAAATTATACAATATTTTGGAAAAAATGTGTTCAGTCAAACACTAAATTACTTAAATACTTGCACTGCTGTGCATCCAGTTTTAGCTAAAAAGAGAAAAAGGACCACAACATTTTATAATATAGCATCTGATTTTCCTCAAATTACCTAAGGAAAGTACAAGTAGTTCTCAACTTACAACCACAACTGAGCCCAAAATTTTGGTTGCTAAGTGAGACTTTGTTAAGTTAGTTTTTCCCCATTTTACTACCTTTTTTGCCAAAGTTGTTAAGTGGAATCACTGCACTTGTAAAATTAGTAACACGGTGTTAATGAATCTGGATTCCCCACTGACTTTGCTTGTCAGAAGGTCACAAAAGGGGATCAAATGACCCTGGGACACTGCAATGGTCATAAATATGAGTCTGTTGCCAAGCACCTGAATTTTAATCATGTTTCTAGGCTGTAACGGTTGTTAAAGTGTGGAATACAGGCAGTCATAAGTCACTTTTTTCTAGTGATGTTTTAAGTTTGGTCATTCAACGAACTGCTGTAAATGGAGGACCACCTGTACCAACAGAACCTACGTTACTATATTAAGATCTATGTATTTTTCAATATATGTTATCATCTGTTAAGTGTTGGCAATTTGGCAGTTCGAATCCCACCAGGCTCAAGGTTGACTCAGCCTTTCATCCTTTCTTTCAAGGTCAGTAAAATGAGGACCCAGATTGTTGGGGGCAATATGCTGACTTTGTAAAACTATTTAGAGAGGGCTGTAAAGCACTGTAAAGCGGTATATAAGTCTAAGTGGTATTGCTATTAGAGCTTCCGGGCGGCAAAGGACCCGGTGATGATGGGAAACACAGGATCCGGAGAACAGAAAAAATAGTTGGGTCTCGAGAGACCACTCGCAATATTAGGACATTTCAGCCACGCACTCCGAAATCCCGCCCTTGCAGCCAGGAAAAACAAAAAACAAAGGCGAAAAGAAGCGAAGGAAGATGCTCTCTCTCCGCCTGATATACGTTTCTCTGAAGGAGCGTCAGCTCTCTTGACAAACTCCCCCCTCCCGAAGCTCCCCTTCCTCGGAAGCCTCCTTTCCCAGCGAGGCAACGACTCCCCCTCACCTGCCCTCCTCGCGCCGTCGGGAGCGACCCCTTCTCAGTCCCCGCTTTATCCCGCTCCCTGGGAAGCTACGTGTCAGAGACTCAACAGGAACCACTTCCGGGTTGCAGAAGCGAAGCGGCAGAACGCAACAGACGTTTCCTAGAGGAAGCCACTCTCTCCCCACATCTCCATGGTCAAACCTTCCAATGGGGATGGGATGCCAAACACGAGCGGGCGGAACTGGTTCAACATGCTTAGTAAGGGTTTCAGCCTCTTCCCTGGAACCCTGTGCTTCCTTGTAGATCCGCTTATATAAATATAAATATAAGTATAAATATAAATATAAATATATATATGAATATACAAGCTGAGGTTATCCGAATATGTTAAGGGGGAAAGTGGATCTTTTTTATATAAATATAAAAAGGTGTATACAAATTTATACAAATATCAATTTATTATTTTATACAAATATTTTATATAGCTTTGGTAGCTATAAGCTGTGATCTGGAGGGCAGTCAGATATGTAGAAAAGCTTCTGTTGAACTGTAGTGATCTACCTGGTTTCCCCCCCACTCAACACCCGAAATGGTAAAAGGAACAAGAAGAAAAAGAAGGCCCTGATCTTTGCAACTTTATATCTGATAGTTTTAGGCTGTGGTATACTTTTTATCTCCTGTATAATTGTGCCTGTTGCTCTCTTTCTGCATCAAATTTCCAAACTGATACTGCAGAATGCTAAAGTGTTAATAGATGGCACTTCCAGGCAGAAGGGAAGTTGGCATGCTATATAAAGCAAGTTGGCAGCCTCCAGCCTCATCCTTAATTTTGACAATGTCCAATGCTTTGAAAATAGATCCACTTGCCTTGAATAGAATGAAGGTTAGCCTAGATCATGCAGAAAGGGAAATTACTGGAGCTGACAACTCTGGGAATACCTCCCATAGCTGATGTAGTATGAATAAGAAAATGTTTTAAGGACAATTTGTGTCAGTGCCCATGTCATGTACTGAAAAATATGCCCAGTAGCCCTCAAAAGTGAAAATCTCCACTCTATGGCTCATTGCAAAGACTCATTGGTTTTCCTCTTCACACATTATCTTGTTACTTTGGGATTATCGCTTAGTTGAGTTTATAATGTTGCTTCTAATAAGATATTCAAATAAAAGCTGATGCTTTCAGTGCTTTATATTTATTACTAGAAATATAGACTAAAATGAGCTTTCTGCATGTAGAAAGAAATAAGGAAGCAAAAGAAAATACAATGAGATGGGTTTTCATTCTGCTAGTATCAGTTCTGGTTTTAGGTACAATTTATGGAGGTTAGAAATGTGAACAGTAAGAAGAACAGTGGGTCAAAAGGGCAATCAAGGAAACAGAAACCTTATAAGGCTGACTGGATATAGAATCACACTTCAACAATACTTTCATAGCAGTGGACAGGTTTTATGGGAGATAGAAGAATTTATCTTTCATTTATGAGTTTATGAGAGTTCCAAGACTAAATAAAATTTCTATAAGGCAGAGCAGGGAATTCCTTCTAGTTACTGAATCCTAACCTCTATTAGTTCTAGCAGATGATAAGAAATAATTGGAATTGTTATTGTTACTAGATAATATATGGAACTTGAGCTTGTAGAATTTTCTGGAGTAACAAAATATAGTGGGTATTTTTTAATGTTCCCTTTATGATTCATAATGCAGAACATCCCATGAGTAATCTGCTTTGTTCAGTTTTTAATACATTTTTCAATCTTCCACTGTCGGTTAGAAGATAAATTTTGGATTCAAAATTGGCATGTTTTATGTATCATACAAAATCATAGCAGTCTATCTTTTATCCTTCACTATGTCAATAATTATAATTATTGGATTTAACTATAACTAAAAATAGTCTCTTAATGAAGATCTTGATGAAGGGGGTGCGCGCACATGCTCACATTTTCGGCGAACTGGTTGTTACGGTATGTGCAGCCCACTTCTGTTTAAAAGAGCTTGTGTGTCTGTCTGTGGTAGTGATGGATAGTCTAAGACTGAGTAACAGAAATCATCTTAATTTGTCTACAGATTAAGGATAGAAATGGGAGGCCTTGGGAAACAGCTATTCCCAAACCCTCCTTTAATTCCTAAGCTTCTCTAAATGGCCTGAAACTGATCTAGGAAGGAAGAAAGGGAGGGAGAAAATTAAGAGTACCGAATTGAGTTCCCCAGCACATTATTCAAAGATTGCCAACTGCAATCTAAGACTGCAGTCTGGTCCATGGGCTAATATTTTTTTCCTCAAAGAGTCCCTGATGTATCTGCAAGCTTCTTTGGGTGATCTGCCTTTACTCCCAGGTCCCTCTTCCCCTCCAATCCTTATTATTTCCCCTTTCACTGATCATCTCACCTATCTAAGGACCCAGTATAGAGTAGTGGTCAGGGTGTTAAACCAGAACAGGGAAGAACCAGATACTAATCTGCCCTCAGCTGCAGAAGTTTAGTGGTACCAGTCATTCTCTGTAAGCACAGTTGATCTTATAGACTTGGGGGAGGGGAGTGGGGGGAAGAGAGAACACTATAAATACCTTGAATGCTATACACAAGATAGGATATAATTGTAACAGATCAATATTTATCAGTAGGGACAAACTTCAATCAGCAGTTGATCAGAAATAATCTTCTATTTGCGATTCTTAGATTACTATTAATCTCAGACTATTGCAATGGGGAATAAGAAGTATACAGGTGTGCCATACTATATATTTGTCACATATCTTGAGTGTACAGTCAATAATCAAGATATTGTTCTTTGGATTAGTAATTTATCAAATATATTCTATAGTCAAGTTAAGCTCTTGACTTTATGCCCTCTTAATTAGAATTTAATTTTCATTTTTCATTTTTCTACTGGGACTGAGATCATCTCTTGCATCAGACATTTGTAGATTTATAATAAGTAATTTCTAAAAGTTATTCATGAGTCACCCATGGATTGAGCAGTAATCACTTAAAGATGTTGAACCATTTCCAAACATCTGTTTTCTACTTTTTTATTGCTATTCAGATCCCAGCAAATAATTAGATGTGGATGAGAACATATTTAAATATGTGTCTTAAACATGTTTTATGTTTTTACACCTGTTTTTAAGGAATTAAAAAAATGAAATATTGAACAATGAATTTTATCCCTGGCAATGAATCAAGCACTGCTTTTATGGAAAAATAGACACAAGTTCCAGGATGCTTCAAAAGGGTAATCATATCTTCTTATGCTCAAGTGATCTTGGCATTCAAGAACAATGACACTATTTCACAAATTCTATATATTTCTGGGACGGGATGGTTTTTATGGGATAGTTTTAAGGGATATTTTTATGGGTGTATTTGTAATTGTAATGGGGCTTATTTAGTTTAATCTGCTTTTAAATTATTTATTGTTGCTGTTGTTTTATTTGTAAGCCGCCCCGAGTCTTCGGAGATGGGGCGGCATATAAGTCCCATTAATAAATAAATAATAAATAAATAAATATTTGTATCATTTAAATTAAAAAAAATTTAAAAAATTAAAAAAAAATTCTCCATGATGCAAAATTCTTATCTTAGACATAGAAAATTCTCTTGCAACATGAAAACATTGAGTCTTCTTGGAGTAATCATCAAATGACAATGCAAGTGCTGCTACCTTCCCTTTAAACTGTATTATAAATCAAAGTCTGTCTATATTGTATTGGAAAAGTCAACTTGACATATATTTTAATATTTTATACAAAAAGAAACAGATCTCTTGGGGACTGCTTTCAACTTCTTTATATGTTCACTGTACCACTGATGACCAGCTGATGGGAGAGCAAACAGTGATATTGTTAGAAGCCATTTATATCTTTTATAAACCTTTCCTTCTGCCCACAAATCCAATAAAAGGATCTAAGAAACATAGGATCAAAAACTACTCCCTCCCTGAATTGTGAATGTCACTAAGGTTTAACAATAACTTCATTTAAACCCCAACGCCATCAAACCCTGCTTTTTATCTATCCAGAGCAGAATAAGGAAAAACTATCCTCATTTGTCTTGGGAGGGCATACCAAGACTGGATGTTGCTATCACAAGGTTCTTTCTTAATTCTTTTAATCCTTAGGAATTTCTTTCAGATTATATATAAATATATTCTCATCTGCCATCATCAGGCTTGTGTATTGGATTCGTCTATGTGTCAGACTTTTTCTACAAAGCACAAGGCTAGCACCAAATTTAAAACAGAAACGGCTGCGAAAGCCTGACATACAGATGAACCCAATACACAAGCCTGATGATGGCAGATGAGATTCTGCCGAAACGTCGCTACAACTTTAAAAGCACAACTATAATGACGTGGGAAAATACCCGAACAAAGTTGAATAACATACATACATGCATACATACATACATACATACATACAATAATATATATATGTTATTTATTTATTATTTACACTTAGGCAAGTTGAGTAGCTGATTTGCCAGTTAGCCAGTGAGATTTCATGTGCAAAAAAAAAAAAGGATTTTTGTGAGTCATTGATACTACAACTTTTGGCCATTTGAAGTCTGTTTCACTGTACGTTTCTCAGGATTTCTCCCCTGAATGGGAATTCATGTTACATTTAAATAAATAAGTGAGGCTGGTCCTTGATAGAGAATTGCCCTCAGCTAATTCCATCTAAGACACTTGTTTTTCCACTGCTTCTTAGACACTGGCACTCCATTATGCTATCCTTTCCTGTTGCTAAGCTTTAATCCCGAGACATTTCATTAGGCGTGTGTAGTTACTAACCTGCTTTGAAAATAACTTGTAACACTGGCACTGTTTCATCACTGTTATTTACTTCGGTTCAGGCTGTTAGTGGTTCTGAGAATGCTTTAGATCAGGTCACCTACATAATTTCTCTGCAACTCACACCATCTATTGTGACTGACTGGAGTGGAAATACTGTTCATAAAAACCAATAGGATATTACTATGGAGATATTATCATACAAAATTTACTGGACAGGGCTCTAGGTAATTCCTGGCTCTCTGATTATACATGTGAAGTTATGCTTTTCTTTTTCTCTTTGGTGGTAATGTGAGGAAAAACATTTTTTTACCTGACAGTTATTCAAAAGAACATTTGTTTATCTTTTATTGTCTTGATTTCTTTTTTCAAGATGGCCTAGCAAAAGTTCCAACCCTCCCCAATTAATTTACTTTCTTGTCATATGGTGTTATTGCTGTGTAACTCTTTTTTTTCCTGTAAAGTGTGTCCTGTATACTTAATATTTACCTTCAGAATGGCAAAGGAGGGAGGTTTACAAAGACACCTGCATGAAGCCATGAATGAAGCGGGGGTTGTTTTAGAGGGTTTTTAAATTTTAATTGAATTTTAATTGTTAGGCTTGTAATTGGTTTAATTTCTTTTTATTGTAAATTTGTAATGGGTTTTATATTGTTAGCTGCCCTGAGTCCTTAGGGAGAGCGGGTGGCATACAAGTCTAATAAATTATTATTATTATTATTATTATTATTATTATTATTATTATTATTATTTTGATTCTACAAAGGTTCTTAGCTAAATGTTGATGCTAAAATTGTTACAGTAATTTTGCACTGAAGATATCAGTCTGCAATATTATCTTAAATAGTTTATGTTATGCAGTCTTAAGAAAGAGCACCAGTCTTGGATAATGTAAGATTATTAATGAACATATTTGGTGTCCAAAGTTAAATTAGATTTTGTGATAGCTATTTCATTGGATGCTGAGAAGGCCATTGATATGGTTCAGCTTAAATTTTTAGGGCGAATGTTGCTAAATATTGTTCTTTGTAAGAATAATATTTTAACCCATTACTAGGCTTCCTAGTGTAGGGTTTTCTGCCTAAGCAGGGGGTTGGACTAGAAGACCTCCAAGGTCCCTTTCAACTCTGTTATTCTATTCTAGGCTTGTCATAAATGGCATTATTTCTTTGATGAGCAGGACATTGCATGGAACTTGTAAAACAATGCCTACTTTCTCTTTATATTCAATCTGACTTTGGAATCATTGTCCTGTTTCATTAAACAATACAAAGATATTCTGGTTACTAAGATGGTCAGAGTGGAACACAAATTGTTGTATTATGCTGATGATATTTCATGGCTCATTGATAATTACATTTTAAAGCAAATGTACAGTATAACTGTAGCACAAGATTTCGTTCTATTATCTGGTTACCATTTACATAATTGGAATGGTTAATATTCATACTATGGGATCTGTTTGTTAAAAAATGAAGCATTACCTATTGTTTGAACCCCTTGAATTTTTCATTTTGTAAAGGTAAACATTTCAAATGGTTTACCTTGCATCAATAGTGATATAAATTTATGGTTAACAAGCCTGATGAGTTTATGGAGAAGAATACATGTTGATAAAATGAATGTAACTCCAATGTGGATAATAAACATTCAGAGGAATTATATTTGTTACAAATTTTAAACAGAATGATAAAATACTGAGTAAACCTATTAAATGGAGACACTAGATTTTCTTAGTATGAATGAAAACTGCCATATGAAGATAAAACTTTCTCATTTCCAACTCTGTTACTGGACTTACATTTTGATTTCTATTTTTTGTTGAATACAAATGATTTCAAAACCATTATGGATACAATTATAAAGTTGTTGTTTGACCGTTGATTTTCTGACAATTCATAGGATTTTCCATTTATATGCACTGCAACATCTAAGAACATTTATCACCTCTTATAAGTCATACCACTTTATCCATGTACATCCAAACTTGTCATGTTAGATGGTCTGAGTTCTCTTGTTTCCAAAGCTCTGTCAGAATGAATGAGAGGATTGGAATGGGCAAAATTATGCATGATGTTGATAATGCATACAAAATCCTGGAACCAAGGGTTACCCAATGAAATTGAATCTTGAAAGAATCAGGACAGACAAAAACATTTTTTTCAAACAATGTGTAATTAAACTTGGAATTCACTAGTTAGAGATCTGGTGCTGACAATCAGCATAGCTGTATTCAAAATAAGGTTGGACCAATTCATGGAAGACATGGGGATCAATGGTTATTAGCCTTGTTGGCAGTATGAGTGCTTGGGACATCTATCCAGTGGGAGACTTTCTTGTGCCATTGGATGGACACTCTGAAAACAACTGCTGGACTAGATGGGGCAGGTGTCCAATCCCTCTTATATTCTGATGTTTTACAACTGGAAAATGATCTAGAATCACTTTGAAGCCAAAGTGAGTAACAGATGCACTTTCAGGCAGCTTTTCATTAAAACCCATTGCAACAAAGCAGCATGTACTGTATTTTTTTTATTACATGGTTTAGAGTTAATGAGAAACCATAGCTTTCTGCTATATTTGATTTAATCTAGATGAAACACATCTGTTTCAAGCTAGATCACCCCTAGGACACCATTAGCTATTTCTGATTGGTTTGGAATCTTAGAAATGTAATAAATAAAATAAAGTGTTGTATTTTATAGTTGGACCTATCAATAAGACGTAACAGCGGCTCTCCTGAGTTTCGGACTGGAATTTGTCCAGTCCAATCTAGATACTATGAATTGAACATCCAGCATGTAAAATAGATATTCTACCACCAAATTATAGTCTTTTGCTTACACTACATAAATCTGCTTTCAATAGGATTTTGAAGATTAAGTTAATCTTCATTCTGCTATGTAGTTTTATGATGGATGCGGAGAGTGTACTTTTCTGTTTGTGTACCTTTGAGACATTCATGACTCTGAGCCAATCAATGCCTGTACAAGTCCATGCAGATTTCTTGGCAAGAATTTCAGAAAAGGCTTGCCATTGACTTTTTTCTGGGGCTGAGCGAGAATGATCCAGTTGGTGTGGTACCTAAGGCAGGACCAGAACGTATGGTACTATCTGATGCATTAACTACGACAAGTGTCAAGATTGAACCATTTTGCTTCTTTCAAACCTTAATGCTTTTCAACTTGCCAATGAACTGTGGGGAGAGAAGGGTGAAATAGAATGCTGAGAATGTGTGCGTGGATCGTGAAAGCCTGGCAACCATCAAGGTCACCACTGCAGGTGC
This sequence comes from Naja naja, assembly GCA_009733165.1. Lineage (NCBI taxonomy): Eukaryota > Metazoa > Chordata > Lepidosauria > Squamata > Elapidae > Naja > Naja naja. The sequence continues at coordinate 105,901,310 of CM019149.1, forward strand.
TTGAGAAAGAGATGGCCTGTTCCCATAAAAAAGGACATCTCATAATTGGACAATGTGATCACCCAGGGTGGGGAGAGAAAGGGAAGCTATTATTTAACTAAACAAGTATTTGTAAGGGAAAACCAGAGCTGGTTTTTGATTTTTCAGTATCAAAATGGTGTATCCAATAAAGTTTTACTTTTGGGAATTCAAAGCTCCTGAGAGCTCATGTTTTCTTGTTTTGGGTGCACTAGTTGGACAGTTGACAGATAGCAATTGGCTCTCGTAGCAATGTATAGGCATGACTTTGAATAACTAGATGGGTAGCATATAATTTTGATATAAATATATGTATGTATGTATTGTATGTATGTTCCAAACACACATGGATTAGTCTAGAGAGTGAATAAATGTTTTAGAGTTCTCTGGAATGTCCAATCCAAAAGATGGTGTTTTTTTTAAACATTCCTAATATATACTGATTTGCAAGCTGATTTATGCACTAAACAAGCAAGACTATAAATGCCTTAGATAAATCATGCTTGTTCAGGGTTTGTGGCTCCCTATTAATTTTCATTGCCTGTTCAGGCCACTGCTGATTATTATTTATTAGAATCATTTACAGTTATTACTTCTAGAGCTCTAAAAAGCTTTGGTCCATCAAATCAGAAGCCTATTCTTCCTAATTTTATGAAGGACAGATAAGTGACTCTATTGGTAAATGTGTGTTTCCAAGGTTTTGACTGCCAGAAGAATGGAGAATGACTGTAAGAGGGATTTACAAGAAAAGAATCAGAAGACACTGGAAAAGAATTGCTTATTCTTATATATACATTATATACATACATACATTCATACATACATACATACATACATATAATATACGCAGACATCACATCCAAACTGCCTTCAAAACAGACAAAAAAAATAGCAGCCATAAAGCTGGAACACACTTCCTCACTAGTCCAACATATGAAAGCCACAGGCCATAGCATCGACTTCAATGGCACCAAAACCATAGCCCCTATAGAAAACCCCAGCCACAGAATCATCAGAGAAGCAATAGAAATTGATAAAAGACCTAATAGTATGAATAAAAGAGATGACTGCACCAGACTATCAATCATCTGGAAGCCTGCACTGACAAACAAAAGGATCTCTATACCACAATACAAACAAACACCTGGACACAAACACCCCCCCAATACCTCCAACCCAAACACGCCCCCAATACACAAAACACAATGTTGCCAGCCAATCAAGAACACAGCAACTCGAGCACCAATGAACACAGACCTAGACTCCCAGCCAATAGGGATGAAAAGAGAACTATTCAAATAAAACACAGGGCCAGAACCAAATTCAAACTGTCAAAGGCTGCCAAGCCTGAAAAAAACAATTAATAAAGAACCCCATACACAAGCCTGAAGATGGTAGATGGGATTCTGCCGAAACATCGCTATGAAAGCACAACTATTACGTGGGAAAATACCTGAAGAAACCTAAATACCATATATAATATAATATATACACACAAGTCAAACAGCATACATAGTGTAGTCTTTGACCATACCATACCATAGTGAAGCTTGGAATTATGGTCATTAAGTCATTGCAGTCATATATCAAGCTATTACATGACCACCTTCGATATTACAACTCTTTTAACTAGGGTCGTTAAGTGATATGTCCCAAAGGTTTTTTTTTTTTTGCTGGAAACTGGAAGTAAAAACTAGAAAATAGCAAAAAAAATGTAAATCAAGGCCATGTAACTGCAGGATGTTGTCAATGGCTGTAACAGTGAGTTGGCTGCCAAATGTGATTATGTGACCAAGGGCTGAATTCTGAAAATGACTTGTAAATAGCTGTGGTTTAGTTAAGTGTCTGGTCATTAGAGGATGAGTAGACTAGACTAGACTGGACTAGAATAACAAGTTGGAAGGGACCTTGAAAGTCTTCAAATCCAACCCCCTGATCAAGTAGAAAGCCCTATACCATTTCAGACATATGGCTGTCTAATCCCTTCTTAAAATCATCTAGTGATGGAGCACCCACAACTTCTGAAGGCAAGCTGTTCCAGTGATTGATTGCGGTGTCAGGCAATTTCACTTTATTTCTAGGTTGGATCTCTCCTGGGTTAGTTTCCATCCATTGCTTCTTGTCCTGCCTTCAGATACTTTGGAGAATAGGTCAACCTATTGTCTTCTTTGTGGCAGCCCCTTGGAAAACTACTATCATGTCACCCCTAGTTCTTCTTTTCGTTAGACTACGAATACCCATTTTGATGTTTTAGCCTCCAGTCCCCTAAGCATCCTCATTGCTCTCCTCTCCACTCTTTCCAGAACCTCAACATCTTTTTATATTGTGGTGGCCAAAACTAGATGCAATATTCCAAATGTGGTCTTACCAAGGTATTGTAAAACAATACTAACACCTCACATGATCTTGATTCATTCCCTCTGTTAGTCTTCTCTTAATTTTCTCCCAAAAATAATAATTCTGCGACACAGGTTGAAGTGAATGACCACCCAATGAGCTCCATGACCAAGAACAGATGTCAACGTGGGTCTTCAAACCTGCTGATCTCCAAATATATTGGGAAAACAATTCCAGGAATCCTTAACAAACCTGCAATTCTGGGAGTTGCTGATTCAGCGCAGAGCTAAATCGGTTGGAAAAAGATTAGATCTTGTCATAGATACCAGCAGGGGTGGGCTGCTACTGGCTCGCACTGATTTGGGTGAACCAAATGTTAATTTTACATCTGGTTCGCCGAACCGATAGTTGCAATGACTGGCTGGCCCTGCCACCCTGCCCCATCTCTCCCAGGACTCGCCATGCGGCTTGTTTTGGATCCCAGGTAAGTGCAGGGTCCGCATGAAGGCTTGGGGAGGGTGAAAAACGGGCCTCCTGGAAGTTTGGGAAGGCCAGAAATGGGCCTCCGGAGTTTGGGGAGGCCATTTTCACCCTCCTGGAGGCTTGAGGAGAACCGTTGGAGCCTGGGGAGGCCATTTTCTCTCTCCTGGAGGCTTAAGGAAAGCCCCTAGAGCCCAGGGAGGGCAAAAATGCCCCCCCCGTGCCCCGCTGTGGTGCAGGAGGCTGAATAGGCCACGCCCACCATGGCCACACCCACCCAGCAACCGGGCAGAGAACCAGTTGCTAAATTTTTTGAAGCCCACCCCTGGATACCAGTTATCTAGTTTTCATTCTAGCCTCATTATTTCAGCATCAAACTAGGAATACATAAATGGAAATACAGTATGTACCTTTTTTTCTATTCATGCATCTATTTGAATTAGAATAATTAAATCTAAAGATTTCTACCCTAGTATTCCCTATATTACAGAATTTTAAATGACAAACAGTTTTATAATTGCTAACTATTTACATTAAAAACACATTTAAAAAGCATATATTTACTGTTCCTTGCTTCTGTTTTTAAAGAAGTTTTGTTTCTGCATTTAGTCTGTATTGAATCTCTGACTATTCTCCTTTCAAGAGCAATGCTTTTGTATTGTACACCACTTTGACTATTTCTTCAAAAATTCAGTTGGCTCATTTTAAAATAATGAGTTGTAAACTTGTTTATAGTTAAGAAAAACAAGATCCCTAAAATATATTTTTGCAAATCGGTCTTTAGCAATTTTCTCAGAAAAATTAGCAATTTTTTCTGAGAAAATTTGTGAACAGAACACCAAGATTTAATTCTCTTTGGTATTTTCCCTCACATAAAAAGCTGATTTGAGTATCTATTTTGTCCATTACATATTCACAATCCAACAGACTAAATTAATATATTATTGCAGTCATATTTTGTAACACTGTGAAAGAAAACTTTTAAATCAATGCAATACTTTTGTAAGCCATTAGGTGGTACTATACACATGCAAAAGAAGACTGCCTAACAACTTGGTTTATTTACCTTTTTATTTATTGGAGCACAATTATCCAGACCACGGCTATTTAAGTTAAAATAGAACCTGAATTAAATGAGACCTAAGTTCATTATTTTATACCTTTATCAAAATGAAAAGGATATTGTTTGGTCTATGGCAGTCTAGCTAACAAATAAAATAAAATAAATACAAATAAATAAATAATTATCTATATTCAGTAGGGCATCTATTTAAATATTTTTTTAATTCCAAGGATTCTGTTGAGACAGCGCAAACATAAAATCTGAGCCAACATCCCCTGGATTCCAAGCTGAAAATTCAAAATACATTGAATTGGAACTATTGCTAGTTCTCTGCTTCCCCCTCCCTTCTGCAGTGCCTATAAAAATCCTCTGAGCAGCAATTAAATATGATTGCACTTGACAGTGTGCAAAGAGTTTAAAATGACAAACTCCTAAAGAAGCCTTAGCTCAGCTTTTCCCTTATGCCCAGCCCAATTGTGTGGAGATCATGAGGATAGCAGTCATAGCTCATCAAGAGTGCTTGTGATGGGGGTGGGAGGGGGAACTGTTTTAGTTAATCCTGATTATTCCTGTAACGGAGCCATGAAACTATTAACCAGCAGCTTCATTTAATCCTTGCAACTTTATCACCTATAATGCATGTATCGGTGATGCTATCCTAGAACAGCGCATAATGTGACATGCTGCAGATTATTGTTATAGCTGGATTTTTTTCTCCATCTGTTAAGTTGCCCTGATTGATTATATGCCATCAAGTCCCCAACCTGGTCCTCTGTCTCTTGCCTTTCATCTTTCCCAGCGTTAGAATTTTCTCCAGACAGCTGGGTTTTCACATAATGTGTCTGAAGTCGGATAATTTGAACCTGGTTATTTGTGCCTTGAGTGAAAAGTCTGGGTTGAGTAGTAGCACTAATTAATTGTTTCTATATTACTCAGTCCTCAATGCTTTTTTTCTGGGAGTAAGCCTCCCTGAACTCAATGGGATTTACTGTAGTCCTGGGTAAAATTGTACTGTGTATAAGTTTCTTCTCAGTAAACATGAAAGGGATATTTTACTGCAAAGGCATAATTTGGCTCCTTTTTTGACTTCACAATAAAATGACTTTTTTTTTTACTCTTGGATCTTTTTTTCCCATCCTACATTGCTTTGACAGATCACAGGGTTGACTCTAACCGTAAAGGCTAGCATTCCCCCTCCCGCCCCCCAATGTGTGTGTGTGTGTGTTTCTGTAAAAGAAAACCCGTCTTCACCTCAGCTCAGTATATTCTGCATTGCTCTTAAGAACAATAACAAACTTGTTTGATAGCAGCATTTAGCAAGTTATTAAAACAAAGTCTGGGTTTAGGACAAGGACAAAAGTTAAATGAATGACCACAGCCAGCGACCGCTGCTGCTGCCAGAGACAAGATGTGGAGTTTGGAGGTTCTTCATCCAGCAGGTCGAGCAGTGTAAGCTTTCCTGGGGAATTGCTGTCAGTTGAGGGAGAGCTGTCTGAGGCAATCTCGTGCTGCTGTGCTTCTCTTTCTGCAGCCAGTTTTAAAAAAAAAACGGAGAAGGGAGAGCCGAACGAATGAGTCCCACCCACTCCAGGTCTGCTTTCTCAAAGCCATATTCCTTTAAGATGATGTAATAGCAATTTCCCTGGATGGTTCTTCCCTGCACTGCTGAAACAACAGCATCTGAACTGCACTGGGAACTGTGGAACCACCCAGCTCAGCAACCAGAGCAGCAGCTTAGGTAGTGAAAGCACCAGGAGCAGCTTCCCTGGGCAGCCTTTCAAACCTGCTGCAGGTTTGTACTCTCAGCCTAGCTGAGGACATGAGAGGCTCTCTGTGGAGAGTGATGGAGAAAGGGACCGCTCTGGGATGGTGCCCCTGAAAGATGCCCGGGGGTGTTCTCAGCATCTGGGCTTTCTGCAAGTCATCAAAACCAAATCCTCTCCCCTCCTAAAGGATCCTGACTTGGGATTTATGTTGCTTTTGCCTGTTCTGCCTCATCTCTTGCTACACGGCTCTATTTCTCTTCAGTGCCTATTCCTGGTTAACTTTTGCATGTGTGGGTTTAACTCTTAACTTCTTCCTGGATCTTGCCAAATGGACTCAGCTTATCTTCTCTGAGCCTTTTCCTGTTCGGATTTGCTGCTTCTCTAGTTTCAACCTACTACAACCACGATGTTGCTTCTGGAGCTGCTTCAAAAATGTTGTTGCTTCCTCTCAGAAGAACTGCATGCAGCAGCGTAACCAAGGTAAGGAGAGTCTCATCTCCTTTAAACGAGAACCATGGGCAACATGAAATGTGCAGGGATCAGCTAATGCCTTCTCTGACAGGCAAAGAAATCCAAAGGGGAAAAAAAAGGATGCAATAAGCAAATGTTACCTTAAAGGGGTGACTTGTGGAGCTTTCGTAACTCAAATGCTTTTTATTCTTTCAATCTTTTTCTCCATGCATAGGGGGATAATGATTTTCTATTTTTCTTCTTATTCAACAGGCTTGTGAATAACAGGGATCGTGGGTTGATCATACTGTTTTGGGCTTTAGTGGAAGATTATTTGATTGCATCTTGTGACCTGAGCTTTCTTCATCCACCAGTTTTTATTATCATCTTTTCTAGAAAAACTGGGAAAAAAAACCCAATTCCACATCTTCCTTTCCATTTTTCCCTCCCTACCATCCCACAGATCCCAGGCTCCTTAAATGTTAGGAGATCCTTAGGGGAACGGATCTCGGCACCTTGTTGCAACCTTGGGTGTCAGTGGGAGCTCTGCCATAACTTTTGGTTGCTTGGTTTGAAAGTACCATGGCTTTGAGTGGAAACTGCAGAACTTACCTCCCTCCTAGAGAACAAGCAACTGCTGCACATCCCTTCCCAGAGGTGATAGAACTGAATGTGGGGGGCCAGGTTTACTTCACTCGCCTCTCCACGTTAACAGGCCTTCCTCACTCCCTGCTTTGGAAAATGTTCACCTCCAAAAAAGAGACAGCCAATGACCTGGCCAAAGATTCCAAAGGAAGGATTTTCATTGATCGAGATGGCTTCCTATTCCGTTACATTCTGGACTATCTCAGGGACAAGCAGGTGGTCCTGCCCGACCATTTTCCAGAGCGAGGAAGGCTCAAGAGGGAAGCCGAGTACTTTCAGCTCCCAGATTTGGTCAAACTTCTGACGCCCGATGAGATCAAGCAAAGCCCTGATGATTATTGCCATAGTGACTATGAGGAGGTTTCCCAAAGCAGTGACACAAGAATATGCGCCCCTTCATCTCTCATGGCCTCGGATAGAAAGTGGGGCTTCATTACCATTGGCTACAGAGGTTCATGCCCCATGGGCAGGGAGACCCAAGCAGATGCCAAATTCAGAAGAGTCCCGAGGATTTTGGTTTGTGGCAGGATTGCTCTAGTCAAAGAAGTTTTTGGAGAAAGTTTGAATGAAAGCAGAGACCCAGACCGAGCTCCTGATAGATACACTTCTAGGTTCTACCTGAAGTTCAGGCACCTGGAACGGGCTTTTGATATGTTGTCAGAATGTGGATTCCACATGGTAGCCTGCAATTCCTCTGTGACGGCTTCTTTTGTCAATCAGTACAGTGATGATAAAGTGTGGTCCAGCTACACAGAATATGTCTTTTATCGTAAGTACAAATGATGTCTGATATTGGTTCAGTTTGCTTGAAGTCTATTTCTTTTGAGGGCCCCCTTTCTAGTTCGTACGAGACTCACCGTCTGTGCTTTTAATTTGAATTTTATTCTAGGAAAACAGAGTCCAAGGGGGATAAGTTTAGAACAAGTCTTTTCAGCACAGATTGACTGTAAATTCGGGGGTACGGTCTTGGCTAGGTGGCAGCACAGACTGCCAGAATTTCTGGATCCTCCTTATGTCCAACGCACATTCAAAGAAAAATACAGAGATGCTACTATCTCTTTTATGTTAACTATTAATTGGATTGTCTGATGTGTTATCTGAGCATTGACTTAGTACAATCAAGGCTCACAAAAAGGGACTGCTGATTTAATTACAGCAAATTTTCTAATGTGATTTAATTTGGGTGTTTGGAATAATCAAGCACAGTCAGCAAAATCACCTGCCAACAATTTAACTTGCTTTCATGCAGAGGAAGGAAGTAAAATCTACTCATTCCATCCCTTTTCCAACAGGGTCCCTTTTCTTAAAAATACACATTTTAAAATAGTAACTGGTTGCTGAAGAATGACATTCCAATAACAATTCTGAATAAGGATCATGGCTACTTTGCTGACTTTTTAAGGAATCTCCTCAGTTTTAGTATCGGATATAATGTTTTGCTATTTCTGAACAATCTGCTATTTTTTTCTGACAACAATATAGTTGGATTTCACTACTGTACATATACAAGTACTTGCATAGATTTGATCCTCATCAAAATAGATTTTCAGTTTCTGTGAACACCAATATGAAATTGAATTGCTTTTCCATGTTATTCTGCATTTAAATGAGTGCTTATAGTAGTTTTGAAAAGTAATGCAGAAATTGCAATGTTGTTCTTATTATGGTTCAGTAATAAATGCTAATACTTGAATTAGTGACTTAATTGGAAATGTAGTTTACAGGGATGCTTATGTTAGGAAACTTTTATGGCATGTTTTATATTCAAATACTTAATGTGCTTTAATGTTAATTTATTTAAAACACTTCCATCCTATTTTTGAAAGTAAGACAAAAAACAATGTTAGCTATGTATGATTGTACAAGAACAAAAATGGAATGTTAGCTATATATGATTGTGCATGGTTGATTATTGGTGATTTTGCTTGTTTTATAAGAGTTGGATTTCTTATTTGAACCTATATTGGGAAAATGAGAGAATATTAGAGATTGCCAATGTTGTAGTTAAAATCAGTGGTATTCATGTTGTTAATTAGATTCTTATTTTCCTATTGGATTATTGTTTAAATTTTAGTATTTTGTTTTTCTGATTTTTTAAAAAATATTGAGTTTTTTAAATCTATATGAAAACACTGGTCATCAGGGGCCTTGAAGTACAATGATGACTCTAAATCTTACTGTCAGATTCAAAAGATGAAGTATTGGGGTCGGAACAGTGTTTCAATGCCAATTAAGTTTACAGCCTTAATTAAAATTAGAATTAAAATTAGAGAATTAAATTATTAAATGGAAATAGATTGCACTGCTGGCTCATTATTTGCATAGGTCTATGACTGTGGATGATGTATACTCCTGTCACTCAAAAACAACAACAAAAAAGTCCCCTAGCTTTAATGCACCATTGGATTCATCTCTGTCATTCAGAATAGCATCAGTGCCCCAAAGTCCATTTGGTCAGCTCTGGCAGATTTAACAGCTCTGATCTCCTTGAATCCTGAACAGGAGTGTCCCTAATGATCCATATTTTGGTAATTTTCCATTTAGATTACTCACAATACATTAAGGGAACTGTATGCAATGGGTCCTAAAAGATGATTGCAAAGTCGCAGCTGGTGCCCTTATATGTAACACTTTTTTGACAAGAACATTTTGATGCTAAACTGGTAAAGTGACATTAAAACTCAGTAACATTATTTAAAAAATTTCATAGTTTTAATGATGTACAGGGGTTTTAACAGTTTAGGAACTCATACCAAGGGGAACCCTTTCACAGTATAGTATGCACATGAATAATGTTGGTAGGTAGTGATGGTGGTGTTAACAGCAGGGCAGTATGTTATGAGAAGTATATTGTATTGTACACACAAGAGGTGGCCTTTTCAGTTGTGGCATCCATAGCTACAGTATATTGGTTGCATGTGAGTCTCAAATATTGACACCAAATCCTAAAAAGGCTCAGAACCCAAACATCTGAAAGATTGCTTCTTCCAATCATAGTACATCAACTAAGAGACAGCTGCTTGTGATCCCAAAGTCTAATGGCTGGGAGTAGATAGTAGCATTTCATTTATATGGAACTTTCTTAAAGGAAGTATTATGGGTTTCCTTCACATCATATCACCCAGGCATATTTCTAGAGATGATGTTATTTATGTTTTTGTTTTTGTATAAAACAAAAGCTTCTCTGAGATGAAGAACAATGCTTATATAAGTAAGATTTACTTACTAATAGATTTCATAATGACCTTTCTGTTTAAATGTTAAAAGTGGTTCTTCTCTTGCCCCATTCTTTGAAATATGTGACTTGTAGAACAAATAATTATTTTGATCAATTTTTGCACTGCTCTCACACACAAACAAGCCTTGTATAGGCATGTACTTTGGGATGTTTGGTACTATAATTCACACCATCATTGATGATTGATGGTGCTAGTGTTGCAACTTGTCACTTGGTGTCATGAATGGATGGGCTTTCTCTGACTGATCTATCTCCTTCCAAGTTATCAGTGCAAGGATGTAGTCATGCTTGGATTTAAGACTTTTCTTCGTTTTTCTTTTTCCTTACTCTTATATCCCTCTTTTCTCTACAGCTCTTAATGTAGCATATATGTGAGGCCCCCACAATTTATCTGTACAATGATAATATGTAATTTAAGGTTGGTTGAGATATAGGGACTAAGTTTTAGTAGTCCAGAGGGTTCCATGGTAAATCTGGGTCTCCCTAATCCCAACCTAATTCTCTAAGCACTCAACCTTTCATTAGACAAGGAATATTTTATAACATTTTATAACAGTCATAATTGTTGGGAAACTTTTCAATTAGGTCTCAGACTGGGGTCATAGTACAGAATCAGCATTGATCATGTTTATTGATGACTTCTATGAGAACTGGAATATAGCGGTGGTGCAGTTGTTCTGGTTCTCCTTTATCTATCAGCAACCTTTGAAACTATTGATCATGGTATCCTTCTGGACAGAATGTGGAGAAAAGGAGTGGGAGGCACGGTTTTGGGTTTCTTCTTTTTTTTCACAGCTGGTTCTAGTTGATGTTGGTGTTGACTGGCAGGAGTGGTTGCAACTGAGGCCCCTCAGATGTGGGTGTCTTAAGACTTGATGTTTGTATCATCAATATGCTCCTAATATCCTGTTCCTTGGGATGACCAAGTGCTATTTGTTTGGATCTGGATGGACAGAAGCAGACTTAAACTCCACCTTGGAAAAACCAAGTCACTTTATTTTTGTGTTCTCTGTATCAAACCTTTACTATTTTAAATTCTAAATGGGATCCTTCAGATACAACTAGTATGGAATATACCTACTTAAAGAGCAGGTGACTGCTTTGCTGGGGTGGGGTGGGGACTGTTGAAATACATTTGGTGTGACAGTTGCATCCTTTCCTGGACTGGGAATACAATCCAATGGTCACTCACATCTTTATCAACTTTTATGTGGACTATTGCAATTTGCAAGGTTGGGATGCCATTTGGAAGCTGCAGCTGATCCAGAAGAGTAGTGTGGGCAGAGCTGTTATCCAGGTGGGCAATTGCTTCCTAGTCAGCTGCCAAGTGCAACTGTGATCTATAAAATCCTTCTTGGCATAGGCCCTATTTATTGAGGGACCACCAGTCTTCCATTCATTCTGCCCATCCAATAAGATCCGGCAAAGTGGATATTCTCCAGGTCTCATCTTTAAATCAGTGTCATGTGATAGAACTTAAGTGGCATAGTTTTACTCTGTATGATCTCCCCTCTGGAATTCTATCCTTCCAAAGGTTTGAGTTGTCCCAGCCCTGCTGTTTTGGAAGACTTAGCTGTTCTCCAGGTGCCAGGCAATGTGTGCTGCTGTGTCAATTTTATTAATGTGTTATTTGCCTAGTTATCCATTTCCCTTATTTCTATTGTTTCAGATTCTTTTTATATCTCATATGCCACCCAGAGTTGCTTTGAGCTGAGTGGCCCATATATCACATTTATCAATCAGTCAGTAAATTAATAATTGGAATGGGATTTGATGTTCATAAAAATTCTGTAGGCTGCTCATCCTTATAGATCAGAGAGGTATATAAAAGGCTGCTGCTTATTTATTTGTTGAGAAGCATTATAAAATTCTAAGCCTTGGTATCAATTTCTGTGTACCAATAATTCTGTTTGTGGTGCAAAGGTTTGCTGACTCAGCATTCCAATTCCAAATGAATTTGATGTTTTTCAGGACTGGGCAGTTAAACACTCTTATGCTTTATTTATTGACAAATTGTGGATACACTATACACTAATATTTGTATATTACCTTAATATGAGGATGAGGCCATTCCAATTTTCAGGGTGGATTGAACATTGACATTTGGGTTTAAGTATTATCTTAGTACTTCATGCTTCTTAAACATAAGACAGATTCACGTTGTCCATTTTATATATTAATGATGTATCTCCATGGGCTGACAGTGGTGGCAACAGCAGGTGGCAGTGGCAGCAGGAGCTGGGGAGGGATGGTTTCCATGCAACCTAATCAGGCTCAGGCGCAAATGGAGCTTTCAGCACTCACCACTGCTTGGGCAGCCTGGTTCCCAGTAGTCTACAGACCGATATCAGTCTATGAACCAAGGGTTGGGGACCTCTGTTTTTAATGTACCTTTTAACTCAACAGATAGTATTTGCTATATTTTCTTTTATTTTCTATACTATTCTTGTAGTTTTATTTTGAACCAAACAGTACCTACAAGTCATACTATATGATGTGGTATCTCACAAGGGAACACCAAGACAAATTCCTTGCGTGTCCAATCACACTTGGTCAATAAAGTATTCCATTCCATTCCATTCCATTCCATTCCATTCTATTCTATTCTATTCTATCTAAGGGATCAATCTGTTGTCCCCTATTAGACCAGACTAGAACTGCCTACTGTACTTAAGAAGGAGCAGAACCACTGTACAACAGTGCCTTTAACCCCAACCCCTTGCAGACAATCCAGAAGGATGCTATGAACAAGGGCATCACAGGCTGCACTTCCTCTACCCAACTTCAGCAAAAGGTCCAGAGGATCAATTTAATTCACGTTTAAAGAAATTCAGCATGTTAGAGACAACTAGGTTTTACTCTGATCAGTGGATCCAAATTGATTAATTCTTCTTTATATAATATGTGGATGCTCAGAAATTTGGCTCCTATGAAATCAGCAGGGTGTTGTAAGAACCCATTCTTTGGACAGAACTCTGATGCACAGCTAGCTGGATCAGGAAATCTAAAGACATAACGAAGTCCATATCCAGGCTCCAGCCCAAAGTTAAGCCAAGAGTCCCTTGAATCAAAACTTCCCAATTTGAGAATTCATGAAACAGGCACCTCTTGAACCCCATTCTCCTTAGGAAGTACCCTTCTTAAGTTTCCTGAGAGTCTCCCAAATTGCATACCAATTTTATCCAGTGGAATGTTTTAACCTGCCCTCAGTCAGATGTTAAGTCTCCTGAATCAGGGAGGGTGTGTGAGAAATCCATTAACCTGGATGAATTTTTGTGACAGAATGATGCTGCTGAAGTGCTGATGTAGTGCCTGTGATATAATTAAGAGGTCACTGCACAGAGATCTTGCTGTTAAAAGTAGTATCTTTTCCTAGGGAAAAATGTTATTTTCATTATTTTTTATTTATTACATCTGAACGCCGCCCAAGTCTCAATGCCTCTTACTCCATATGAGATCCTCTCTTATCCCTTCCATGGGTTCATGAATAACCAATGGCAATTTAGAGTAAAATATCACCTCCCATCTTGCCAATGCATCCAAGGCAACACTAGGGAGTGGTACATTTGCTCAAGCAATTATACCTGGATACATCATACATGCTGCTGCATAATATTTGATTTTTGCTGAGATGCATCTTTGGTATGAATATTTTTTGAATCACCTCTTGGACATCCTTGGATTTTATTTTGAAAATGTATAGAATGGTGAAAGCCCCTTAACATCAAATTTCAAAAATTCTGAGGACCAATAAAACTGACAGCTGGTTTTCTAATGGGACATTCCAGCTTCTTTACAGCTGCATATCCATAATTATTTAATTAGAGCTGCCAACTGTGCCTCTATAAGCATTAATTCATCAAGCTGTTGAGTTTAGGTTAATAGCCCGAAACAGTGGGAGGTATTTCTAAAGCAACTAGTTAGCAAAGACATTCTTTCTGATCAATTTAGGAACCTCCTATCCAGATGCACAAGGAAGATAAACATCTGATTGAGATATTTCTTACTTTTCAAAGGAGAAGAGAGAAACCATTTTATTATATCAAATCCTTCTTTTGTGAATTTTTTGTTCCTTTGAAGGCGGAAATATTGCATCCCGCATTCCCAATATTTGGATGGATTAAGAAAATCTATTGATTAAGTGACTGCAGATGTCTGGGGAGCAGCACAAAAGGGAGGGAGAGAGAGAGAGATCCTGTTTCTCTTCATGGAGGAGACAGGCAAATGCCTCCAATTCCTGTGGGGGACTTGCGTTTGCTTGTACTTGCAGATGCCACTAAAGGCAGCCAGCACAGCAGAACTATTTCTGCTTTGCTGGGTGAATGAAGATGAAGTAGATGCTGGGAAGCAAAGCCAAATTCATTCTGCGTGTTCAGGGCAGCTGTGCTGTGCTCCAGTTTTAAACTAGGCTGGTAGAAGATTGTGACTGTGTACGTGTGTTGAGCAGACCTGTGGATTACAGTCTCTTTGTACAATAAAGGTTGAAGCAGAGCATTCTGTGCTTCCTGTTGAATGAATCACTGGATCAGTGATTGAGTAGATTCCCTATTAATTCTTTGTGTTGACTCCTCCTCTCATTTTCCTCTTCATTTTTCTTCTTTTCCCTTTTCTGCTGCTCCTTTTTCATGAAAAGAAGTGCATTTTGCCTCTTTCCCCCTTTTCAACATGCCACTTGCATTGGTTCTCTACAATTTCTCTAAAATCTGCTCTCGATATACAAAATTGTGGCATCATGAAGGTGTAGGTTAGTAGATGATGTGAGTGAGGATATTGCCAGTTCCAAATATGAATGTATTCTGGAAAAGTTCTGTATGGAAGTCTCTCCCTATCCATTACTTTTACTGTTCTATTCTTCCTGGTGCAGGTAGAAGGCTACACCAACAGCCTGAGCAGCACTGACTAACTTTGATTTTGATTTCCAACAATGTCTTGAAATGATGCTAAGCTAAAACTATTGTGGCATAGTTAAATGACTTGGGCAACTCTTAAAGTTCTGAGTTGGAAAAAGTGGAGTCCAAAAGGTGTGTCGGCAAGAGCTTTACAAGGATCTGAGGAACATCTCCAAAGTATTAAAAATACAAATTAATATGGGAAATGGGTGAAGCAGACTTGTAAATCAAGACATGTGCTCCAGACCAAAAATGAGTTCCCTTTCTTTATCTTATTCTACATTTTCCATCACTTAGGAAAAGGGAAATGAAACAGTACAAAGAGAGGCTAAAACAATGTAATGCTTTAAAGGGGAGGGGTGCAATAATTCAGTGCTTAAAGACCCTTAGCTTTTGACAGCCTAGGTTCAAGACCCAAGTGCTGCACAATGAGGTGAACTCCCATTCCTGTTTTAGCTCCTGCCCACCTAGCAGTTTGAAACTACACAAATGCGAGTAGATTAATAGGTTCCACGTGGCTGGAAAGGTAACAGAGTTCTGTGCACCTTTAACACATAGCCATGCTGGGAACACATGACCATGGGAAATGTCTTTAGACAATGCTGGCTTCCTCAGCCAAGAAATGGAGATGAGCACCACACCATAGAGTTAGACCCAACTGGACAGGTAAACCTTTACCTTTTACTTTGAAAGAGATTTGATGAGGTTCAACCATCAAATGATCACTGTGGAATTCATCTTCACAAAGCCTTATGATGGCCCCCAACATGCTCTTTTAAAAGGGAATAAGGTAAAATCATGAAAAATAAGGCTGCCAATGATTAGAGGTGGCAAAGGTATCCTAGTTCCAAATGAACAAACCTCCCCTATGAATGCTAATTTCAAAGACAAGTCCAAAAATGCATGAAGTCATTTAGGAAGCAGATGGTTAGCCATTGTGAGAAAGGGAATGCAGGAATAAATGGATTTCTTTTTTCTGTTCTTCACATTCATACTCTGCCACTCACCTAATGAGTCCAGACACACCTGCATATACGTGTATCTATTATACCTGGAAATACTTTTTGAAGTCTACAGAGGCTCCTTTAAAAAAAAGAATATTGTTTTAGGCTTATCTTCGCATCATGACCACATATATAAAGATTCTGTATAACTGTTTGGTTTAAAAAAAACAAAACTCTAGGACATCCATGGCTGTGAGATGTAAATTAATTAACAGGTTTTCCAAGCCTTAAAAGGACTAGCTACTTTGATTCGTTATTCAACCCCTAAGGAGATGGCCCCATTTTTCACCTTACTTTTCAACAAAGCGTATTTAGCTTGTTCATTCTGCTGCTCAAATCTGCTGTGAATACGAAGAAATAGTTATGATATACTCATTAAAGGTGCAGAGGTTCCAGTGAAAATACATTCTCTGCTTAAGGAGAATCATAACGTGACGAACACACAAGCCACCATCCCAAATGCTTGTGGAGACAGATTTGCCTTTTAGAGCCCTCCCTCAGCATGGCTGGAATGTCAGCATAATATCATGATCTTTAAAAGAAATGACTTAGCCACCTGGCCCTGTATTTTGATTGTGGCATTTGATTGTTGTTTGTTTTTTGGAGACTGCAAGTCAGTTCATCACCTTATCAAACAGCTCAGAAAGTACTATGTGTGTGAGTATACATGCCTAGACAAACATATTCCATGCACACATAGGAACAAACTTACAAGGTATGGCTAAACAGCAGTGGTGGGATTCAAATAATTTAACCCACCGGTTCTCTGCCCTAGTGGTTTCTTCCAACAACCAGCTCAGCAAACTGCTCAGAAAGTTAACAACCAGTTCTCCTGAAGTGGTGCGAACTGGCTGAATCCCACCACTGCTAAACAGTAGCGAAAACGCCCAAGATAACATAGAGCTTTGAATCCATTAAGCACATTTTATTCTTACTGATATATTCAGATGGATATGCAGGGTTCAGATATCTAGGAGGTCAGATTTTACAACTTTCACAAACTAAAAAAATGTCTTATGAATAATGGCAGAAAAGCATTTTCACATATACTTTACCAAAATCTGTATACCACTTAGTTAAAGAATGAAGTTCCACTAATTCAAATTTTGCTATGAAATCAAGGTTTAGAAGGAATATGAAATCCTATCTACAGTACATTCCAGAAACTTTTTGGTATTTTCTTTAATAACTTCATAACAATAGCGACCTATGTTGCTTTTCATAGGCATGCTTATGTAGTGCAGTTCTGTTGCAAAGATGAAAAACAGAAAAAGAAGAGATTATGTTCTTCAGAAAAGAATATAACCTACTTGTTAAACATTCTCAAACCTGCATATTCAGAGAGGATTGCAATGTAATTCAGCCCCTGTGATCTCCATAATATGCAGTTTTATGTGAGATATGGGTGAATGATTCATTACCTATGCACTCTCAGCTTGGCAGAATTTGAAATTGCCTATATTGACCATTGGGATTTATGTACTCCATCATTTATTTATCTCATGACGATTCAAAAATGTAAAATGAAGTTTAGAGTGAGTCATCTTATTTTGTAACTTGAAACTGCCGTGCAGAGTTGCCTTCTTTTCTTTAATATATCACCACAGCATTTGATTGCAGAATTACTTATGAACTCTGTGTCCAAATATACAGACATGGATATTATTTTCTAGATATGCTATAAGCAGTTGGCAGCCTTGACACTGCTGTACAATGAAGAAGGAATCGTGCAGAATCTCTTATGCCATAGGGAAGGGGGACATTGTGTGCCTGTGGGAAGATGCTCCTGGAACAGTTTGTGCCTGGAATAGCTTTATGCTTGCTTTGGACAAAAGGTGGGCATCCAGCAGGCCTTGTCTACTTTTATGGCACTTTAACAGTCCTCCTCTGAAAACTGAAGTGACTGTTTTCCATCACAGTACAGTCCCTAAAATAAAAATAAAACAAACAACCCTTCCCAAACTCATCCTAAAAACCCAGCCTCAAATTTATGCTTGACTCCACCTGAAAAATAACCATTTGCTATCTATCCTCCAAATTAAAAGATAAAAACACTGAGGCTAATTATTACAACATATGATAATAATTAATTAGGATATGATAGCCAAAATTGGAGAGAGTTGGGACATGAGACCACTCTGAAGATTTTTGATTGTCTCTTAAGTGGACTTCTTTAATATGGAGGTTGCAGCTACATTTTTAGTTAGAAGCATCTTGAGATCTCCAACTGCCTTTTTAATAGGTCCAGTTATTATCTAAAAGCAAAGCACATTTTGAAGTTATTGCACTGTGTAGTAGATGACACAAACTGCTGATTGTTCTAAAATGTAATGATTTCTCATGAGAGCCAGAGTTCCAAAGTACTCAGAGTGTACGAGAGGAAGTGTGGGAGGAAGGAAGTTCAAATGCTGTTGGATTTATGCAGTGCCAGAGTGCAAGACAGATTGTGCACAGGATGAGAATTGATGGAACCAAAACACCGTCCCTTGATACAGGATAGAATTTCCCTAAATGGAAGATGAGATAATCTTAATTCATATGCAACATTTAAGGTTCAAAAGAAATATTAAATAAGAACATTTATATTGCTTCCTTGGAGTTTTGCAATTTAGGTTCCCCAAGTCAATTGAAATTAAGCATTCTGCACTGGAATTCTTTGATTGTGAAAAATTATCCTAAATTATCATATATTTACTGGAAAAGATATCCCACATAGATGTTGTTGAGAATGGGTATTCACTGGGGGGATGGGCGGAGCTGGCGTCGCAGCAAGACTGAGGTGATTTCAGCTCCTGAAATCACCTCTGATATCGCCATTGCAGGATGGTTCCTCGGTACCTAAGCCGACTTGTAGGGTCGGTGAATGTATGGGGTATTTCCTGTTGATCCCAGGGACATCGCAAAGTCCCTGGTTGATCCAGGACAACCCCTTTGCCAGCAGCGGACTGAGCCAGCCATCAAGCTGCTGAAGCTGTGACAGCTCCGGAAGAACGAGATCGGAAGAAGTGTGTCAGTCGGTGAGATGGTTTTTTTCCTTTCTTTTTCTTAGAGAACACTCTAGTAATTTCAATCAAATTTAAAAATTAAGAGTGAAATGGAGCAGGCAGCGTGAGAGATCTTGTTTGAGATTGAAGAGTTGTTTTCTCCTTTTTTCTACAGCTTTTAAAGGCTTCCTTGGGCGTGGCTTGGTGGGTGTGGCAGGGGAAGGATACTGCAAAATCTCCATTCCCACCCCACTCCAAGGAAAGGTTACTGCAAAATCCCATTCACTCCCCACCCCACTAACCTGCTTTCCAGCTCTGTTCTGCTATGCAGGGCAACAAAAGAAGACCCAGCCAATCAGCTGGGACTCAGGAGGCAGAGAATAGATGGGGGCAGGGCCAATCAGAGGCTGTATTTGCTGGTTCTCTGAACTATTCAAAATTTCCGCTACCGGTTCACCAGAACTGGTCAGAACCTGATGAATACCACCTCTGATTCACTACATGTAGAATATAGTGCATATCCTGGATTGAAGGGAATGGGAGAAAGAAGGATTGGCATACAATTCAATCCTCCTATTATATGGTAGACATGGGATATGTGGAAATTCATAGTCGGCCACAAGGATCTAAAGGATCTGTTCCAGAAGGAGAAGTAAGTGGTATGACAGAAAGAAAAGCTTGTGGTTTGAATAAAAAAGTTTTCCCCAAATATATGATTCTTCTCTATCCATACAACTGGATCACATGGCATATCTATAGGAATAGATTCTATAGCTTTTTGATTTCATGACTCTAAGCAGAACGTTATGATGGTGTGATGGATAATTTGGTGAATATTAACCAAGTTTCAATTTCTTCTAAAGCTTATTGAGTGTCTTTCTCTGAAAAGCCTCTGATGATTTAAAATGAGATATATGATTATGATTGGGGAGAGCAATAAATAATACTGGGACACCATACATTCTCTTCAACTGCAAGGTTTCCATATACTTTAGAACTTGATCCACTTAAATCCTGAAGATTAATGATCACAAGCAGATTTTCTTGGCAAGTCTAGCATTTGTATGTTTAGCCTTATTGTCACATGATGTATCTCTATAGGCCTGTCACCTCCCCTAAAACAAGAACTCCTCCTCCAACTTTTGCTAAATTATATATACATTGTGAAGTGGTGACTTATGAGAGAAAAAGTTGATCAGAAAGAAAAAAACATTTAGGAAACTTTCAGACTATACAAAGCTTCAGCCAGATGCCTCTGTCATTTTTACTATGCTTTCATTTAAAAACAAAACAATTTCACACATGGCTTAGCAGCATATATTACATTATACTTTTTAATTGTTTTTGCACTGATTTGAAGCCTGGATTTTTTTTTTTGACAATTACAATAGGTTGAGCTTAACTTGAAATAATGCCATAATTGACATTATAATTCTACAAATAATGGTTGAAAACTACTCTTAAAATTAGTTATGTATGTATACTTTATATGGGTATATGTAGATAGATGGGATAGAGAGAGATAGAGATAGTTTTGTTCCACAACAACAGGCATATCATGAAGTATTTTCATTGTAAGAATAAGATTACTTGATTGGCAGCCAAGAAGAAAAGTAGTCACATGTCTATCAAATTGAACAGACTGTGATTCTAGCAGGGACAATAACACTGGATTCTGTGATGCCACATTTCAGTGAGTCATTTTAATGGTGTTTTTTTTTAAATCAAGAAAGCTGCAAATGAACAAATACTTCTCAAATTCTTTTACATCAACTTGCAACACAGGGGGTCCTGTGTATTTCTTGCTCTCTGTAAAGAAAATAAGAGGGAGGACTAACCTGTTATTTTGCATATTTCCTTAAGGACAAAAGAAACCCTGTTCTTCAGATATGCACTATAGCAGGTAAAAAAAATGTGTTACTCTGCAATTCCAGATTCTTAGAGAGTGACACATCCCTTCTCTTTATTCAAAGAGGTGGACTTTCAAAGGCCATGCTCTACAGCATGAGTCATTGGCTATGATGTTAACTTGAGTGGATTCTTCCTCATGATAGACATCATCTTGATTGGCAGCAGAACTGCTGCTGGAATTATTCAGTTATCAAATATAAGGATTCCAAAGGATTTTGGAGATTATCTAACTCATGCCTAGTTCAGGAATCGACTACTCCAGCATCCTCAACACAGTGTTATCCAGTCCAATTCACACATCCAGTGAAGAAGAGCATTGCCTCCCACTCTCTGAACAGCTGTTAGCATTAGGAATTTTCCCTGATATCCTATTGAAATTTACTTCCTGATATTTTAAGCCCAGTGTTTCTTTCCCTATCTCCTGGAACAACTGTGAACTATTCTGTCCATTTCCTACACAATAGCCTAAATAACTGGGAGGCAGTTGTTGTCTCTCTGTAACTTAGAACTAAGCAACTTAGAATTAAGGAGAAATTTCCTGACAGTTAGAACAATTAATCAGTGGAACAACTTGCCTCCAGAAGTTGTGAATGCTCCAACACTGGAAGTTTTTAAAAAGAGACCAGAAAACCATTTGTCTGAAGTGATGTAGGATTTCCTGCCCAGGCGGGGGGTTGGACTAGAAGACCTCCAAGGTCCCTTCCAACTCTGTTATTCTATTCTATTCTGTAATTTTCTTTTCTCCACAATGAACTTCCACAACACTTCCAATTATTCCTCATAAGTTTTTTTTCTCCTTCCAGGTCCCTTATCATCTTAGTTGCTTTCCACTGGACAGACACACCAGTCTATCAATGTCCTTCCTCTCACACAGTGCCTGGAACCCCAGGCAGTATTTTAGGTGGTGTTTGAGTTTTAGAGAATAGATAGGGAGGATGGCTTCTCTACTGAACCATTGAGATGTATCATGGGAAGGGAATCAGTCATGCTGCTGCGTGAGGTGGGGTATCCACAGCCATATTCAAGAGAATTCATTGGAGCCTAGTGCCAGGTCAGGGAGAATATCAATAAAGGGAAAAGGTAGGAAGCTCTCAGGGCACAAAACTAACATGTATGCAAATAATGTATTTTGCATTGGGATTACTTGGAATGCAAACTTCATTAAATATTTTAATGAAGAAAGAACTAAATAACCTGGAAGGCAAGTTAGATTTGATTTAATGTTTTCATGCAAGCCAGTTATTTATATTTCTTTGACTTACATGTGAATCACTTTACAATCATCTGTTTTAACGTTCTCCAAATGCCATGTTGCTGTTCCCTAATTAAAAGCAAAAGACACAATACATATTCACTTAGACAACTATACAAAAATATATAGAAAATTTTATGAAGACTTAAAAATGCTTTCAGATATATGACATGTACTGTAAATATTATAGCAAGAGAAAATGACAAATTTCATCCATACCCAAATGGATCCCAATTTAACAATATATATTTCCTTAGACATTTGATATAAAACAAAGTGACATGCACACACTCGAAGATGAAATTAATTGGGACTTTGCACCTCAATGTCAGCACAGGTATCTAACTCACAAAACTTGCTAACCCTTTCATTCTTCCGCCTTTCCCACTTCTGTTGAATTTGCTAACCTGCAAAGCGTTTCAGATGCTTATTGATTAACTCTGGCAGTTTCTTGTGGTCTTTTTTAATCATATAAAAGTAAAAGTGGGTACATACAGGTTTTTTAAAAATCAACTTGTATAGCATGTTTAAAGTTGCTGGTAGGAGGCATCAGTTTTGTAGGCTTGCTGGCTAGATATCTTCTCTACAGATGTCATGACTGTACTTTAGTTCCCTCCAGGTACCTGAAAGGTTTTTGCAACAGTCTGAAGCTGTGAGCTTCAGGTGGTGAGTGTGTAGTTGAATTTTCCCCACTCCTGAAGAGAAAACACTACATGATACTTCTTTGACTTTAAAAGCAGTAATTGTAAGAAAGGGACCACAAATAACTCGGTGGGATCCAACAGACAGACACAGGGAATGTTCACTTACAAATTAATTTTTGGACTTTACAGCACTTAAAGGGGAGTTAAGTTTAGAATTGCCCCTAAGCAAATACAAAATATTATATATGCTATATCCTACAGTATATTATATAGCCTATACGGAGCAGCACAGTGGCCTAGAGGTGGAGATCTTGCTTCACAATCAGGAGGCTGAGTTTGATCCTAGGGAGCAGCAGATATTTCTCTCTCTGGATGCAATTGGTTATTGTCTACTGTGAACTCCATGTAGGCATCAGGAAGGGCATCCAGCCTGTAAACGTTCAAGCTCTATTTAGTTGTGCCCCAACCCCACCCCGATACAAAGGATTACAGGGTCATTAAAACAGAAAAAAATGTATATCCTATGCATATATATTCTCTCTCACACTCACTTGTTCTTTCCCCCATACACAAATACACACATTTGTCCCAGTCTCACTGATTTCTCTTCTCAGTGTTCTTTAGCCCCTCCTTAAACTAAACATTTGCTAATTGATTAATCCTCCAGGCTCAAGTGCCTGTGAAAAAGCCTTTTTCCTTTGTGATGTTCAGTCATTGAAAGTAAATAATGAACATAAGAAAACTATATCTTATTGACTGATAAATGTATCATTAAGTGATGCATATAGGGTTACTAGATATGTAAATAGGCAAAGGATGATACGAACTGTTGGAAAGGAAGGCAATGTGGCAATAAAAAGACATACTAACTTTGTAACATTCTTGGTGTCACAACTCCAAAGCAGAATAACATGGAGCTATTTTGGATTGGAAGACACCACAAACTTGGAATCAGGTACAAAGTTTTTTGGGATTTGCCAATTTCTATTGGCAGTTTATACCCCAGTTTGCTCACCTCACTCTACCTATAACCAAGTTATTAAAAACGGGAAACCAAAAAGAAAAGCCCAAACCAAATCAGACAATTATATGGACAGAACAATGTCAACATGCATTTGATACATTAAAATTATTATTTTCCCAGGAACCAATTCTACAGCATCCTGATCCAACAAAGAAGTATGTAGTGCAAGCAGATGCAAGTGATGTAGCTGTGGTGGCTGTTCTACCATGGCAATTTGGAAGTGTTGCAAAAACCCAGACAATTATCCCCTAAACAAGTTAGATGGGCTCTGAATTTCCAAAGGTTTAATTTCACATTGAAATATATACCTTGGGGGAAAAATTTCATGGCTGATGCTCTGTCTTGATTGCCTCAATATCAGTCAACAAAAAATAATATTATACAACCTTTGATTTGCAGTGAAGTATTTGAACCTACTGGAAGAGTGGCTCATTTATTAAATTAATTAAACTACGAGACATTAACAAAAAGAGACAACCAATGACAAATGGTTGAAAAAGAATCCATGCTTGTGTTCCTATAAAGATGGGATGGCCTGGAAAGGTGATAAAATGTATATACCTGGTGCGTGCAGAAGTGAAATACTTACCAAATGCCGCGATGTGAAAATTTAAAAATTTTGGATTTTTAAAAACATTACATTTGGCAAGATGGCAATTTTGGTGGCCTAAAATGAGGTCCGATATTGAGAAATATATTAAAACATGTCATGTATGTGCAATACCTAAACCACACATAGGTAAGGCATTGGGGTTACTACAAACAGTGTCAGAGCCTTCAAGGCCATGGCAAGACATTGCCATGGATTTTATTGTAGAATTACCAGATAGCAAAGGATATAATGTCATATGGACTGTCATCGATCTGTTTTCAAAACAGGCACACTTTGCACCACGTAGGGGCCTTCCATCAGCTGGAAAGTTGGCGGAACTTTTTGTCAAACACTTATACCAGTTACATGGGTCTCCTCGAAGGATAATATCTGATAGGGGAGTCCAATTTACAGCATGGTTCTGGAAAGCTTTTATCACGTTATTGGAGTCGTCGCAGGGGTTAAGCTCAGCCTATCACCCAAGCACCAATGGAGCAGCAGAATGAGCCAATGCTATGGTCGAACGATATTTACGAACATATGTGGCTTACAAACAAAGAGAATGGGTGAATCTCCTGCCATTCACAGAAATAGCTTACAACAATGCGATCCATAGCAGTACAGGATACACTCCGTTCTATATAGTGAATGGTATTGAGTTTGGTCCCATTTTGTTTGCATGTAAACAAGATGACCCAATTAGTGTTAAGGGATGGTCAGAGACGATACAAGAATGTTGGAATCAAGTACAGGAAACATTAAGAAAAATGGTTACAACATATGGAACCCAAGCAAATAAAAAAAGGCAGCAACCTAAACCAGTGGTAGTAGGAGACAAGGTATATCTATCAACTAAATACATTAAATTAAAAATACACAACCGTAAACTAGGACCTAAGTATCTTGGACCTTTCTCTATAGTCAAGGTCATCAATCCTGTAACAGTGAAACTCAAGTTACCAACATGGTTAGGGCACATTCACCCTGTGTTTCATGTTAGTTTGCTAAAAATGAGTGACACTAGAGACAATGACATGCAAATAGGACACACAGAAGTAGACCAAGTGGAAATAGATACAATATTGGATTCAAGAATACGGAGACGGATAACTCAATACTTAGTGCGTTGGAAGGGGTATCCTAAAGAAGCTGCGTCTTGGGTTAATGCATCAGATATGTGTGGAAATAGACTCATAAAACAATTCAACAAAATGTACCCCCTTAAGCCAGGTTCCAATATATAATCCTTTTTTGTACGCTTCATATGCTTAATATTTTAAATCTGTATTCATTTTGCAGGCAGAAGCCTGGTAGGAGGGGCCGCCTGTCATGACTCCAAAGCAGAATAACATGGAGCCGCGACACCTGAGAGCCATGTTAAAAACAAATTCGCACAATAGAGGAAGCTCCTCATTTTGTATGATGACCCCACTGTTTTAAATATGAGGACAGAATTACCATTGGACTATGGATGGGGGGGGGACACACTGGAGAAGCCGAATACAACACATGAATTACTCACTTGAATACACACATGGTGGTGGTACATAATGGGTGTAGAAAAAGGGATAATTAGAAGCACAGGTGCAACAATGTGGGAATGTTGGATCGTTATCTTGACATTATATATAATCACCCCGGATGTAGTGCAGTAGCAGCATCCGGAAGGTAACACTAATTATTGTGATAGTAACTAATTAGAGTTAACTGTATAAATGCAGCTCTGGGTTGCAAAGCAAGTCAGAGCTGACTTTAATTGTGTTTTGATGGTTGTTATCCACATTTTATAGCGTAAGATGAATAAACCTTTCACTGGCGATATCCTAGTGAATGGAGTTCTCTTAACCTGCCTAGCGTTGGAAAGAACAGCATTGACACTTGGCATCTGTGACAAAGATTATAGCAGAAAGTGTACCCAGGCTACAAGTGCATTGAATTACTTTTTCCAGCATCAAAAAGACTGGTTTTTCGATTGCAATATTTTTCCAACAAATCTTTATTTTCAAGAACATATGCCAGTGATAATGTAGAATCAATGATGATGTGCTTTTCCAATTTCACCATAGAAACATATGAAGGGGCATATGAACTACAGACTATATTGAGCATAAATTGGAAGGAACTGGATTGAAGCCGATTGCTGAAATTAACATAAATCTAGGCTGTTGAATCTGCTGATGGACAAAAGAAAGAAAGAAGTCAATCTACAAGGCCACAAGACATTTGAAAGGCAATTGTGAAAACAGTCAATTATTTTTTAAAGAGACAGAAAGCTGGACAATTTTTCATTATAAGGCTATGTCAGCCAGATGGGGGCATGAGGACAAAATGGAGGACATCTCCTTTGGCTGGAGGTCTGGTAACCATTAATGCTTTCAGGACTTGGGTGGTTTTCCAAATCTGTGGAATTACAATGCCCAGAATATTCAATGGACATGGAAACACTGGAAGGTCTTGGGTTGGGGAAGCTTATATTAATGCTTTGAGGGACATTTTACCTTGACAGTCATTCCTTGTGTGGTAGGCCTCAACTTCAGGGACTTCAATCCGACTTCAATAATTTTTTTGTCCCTGATTGGCTACGTCAGATGGGGAGTTATGACAGCAAAGGTGTGTCATATCTGAGTGGTGCCCAGTGGAGGAAAGCTGAGTAACTCTATTTGATTGGATTTATCACAAATATTTTCCACTGGAAAGCCAACTTGTAAAGTATGCATGCCTACTTGGAAATTAGCTCCACTGAACAGGGTGGAAATTATTTCTGAGTAATCTGAAGAGCATTTCATTACATAGCTACAAATAAGAAGTATACATGCTTGAATGTGTCTCTTCTTCCCCTCTCCACTTGCTGCTCAGGTAAAAACAAAAGTAAAAATGAAGGCTTGACTGTATTATTACTTTATGCAATGATTGTTTTCCAATTGCAAATAAATAAGGAATATAAAATAACTTAGCACTTACTAAAGGGCTAAAGTTACTAATGTAACAGTGCTAAGTACTGCTGAAAGTACTACTGTATTTTCCAATGGAGGGCTCCTAGTGCCAACAATTAAAAGGTAAATTGTGCTTTGGTTTTTGACCAAAAGGGTAGAGGAGGAAAAAGAAGAAGAAATAGGATTTGAAGAGTTATAAATGAAAGGGAAAATTGCATCTATGTCTAGGGAAGACAATTCACAGAAATGTCTCCCCCCCTGAATCAACCCCAAATCCCTCCTTTTTTAAATTCCAAAAAGTGTAATTTTCAGAATTCTTTTAGACTATAAAATAATTCTCTTTTTTTTCTGGGAAAATATTGTTAGCAATATCTGAGAGAAAATATTTTATATTTTTTATCCTGCCTGTATTTTTTAATAACCCAAGGTAATGAACATATCTAATACTCCTTTCCCTTCTTTTTTCCCATGACAACAACCCTGTGGAGTGAGTTGGGCTGAGAGAAAGAGATTGCCCAAAGACACCCAGCCAGCTTTCACACCTATGGCAATATTAGAACTTATATTTTCCTGGTTTCTAATCTGTTGCCTTAACCACTAGATAAAACTGGCTTAAAAGCTAAAAAAAAGTGTGTATTCCTGTTTGTTTAATTATTTAGAATGTCAAATGCACATTAAATACAGTGTTAAGTACTATAAATGTTATTACATTATAGCTAAAGTAATCAGTGGCACATTTAATGTGTTGGAAAAATTGAATATGAAGTGAATAGAACTCTTTTAGCATTTTAACACTAATGAAGTCAATGCAGTTATTATTTTGGGGGTGGGTATTTCAAAAAGTAGCACTATAATAAGTGACCCTTGTTTTCTGGTTGATGTCAAACGAATTATGTGGAATTCTGCTTGCTTATATATAAAACTAATTGAACTTAAGCCTCAGCTCAGAGCTTCACTGATTTGTTTGAGAATACGTTAGGGTGGGCCTTGGAAGATTGGAAACCATCAATTACCATTTTGGGAAGGAGGTTGAGAAGGTAGTTCATAGCTTTTCCAGAGAACTGGTCTCCCTTGAGTTAGGATTCAGGGTTGGGAACATTTTCTTTAACCTGGTTGCTATTTACATATGTATTGAGGTAAAATTTTTATTTTATTGAAATACACAAATAAAATATATCTATGAACTGCCCCTCAAAACACCACTGTTTGCAATATTGTGGAAGTGAAGTTAAGAGCAGTTCCAAGAAGGCTCTACACCCATTTGCACTACTAAAGTGACCCTGAGGATACAAATAGATCTCCAAGTGGCCTTCTTTTAGAACTCTCTGAAAGGATGCAAATGACCAGCTGTCTGCAAGGAATATAAATCCTTCTATTCTATGGGATTTTTTACTGTTTTAATTATTTTAATTAATGTTTTAATGTTTTATTGTTATTTATTCAGACTTGTTATATTTAATGCTTGTTTTATGTAAATTTGGTCCTGTTTTATTGTTAAACTCGCTGAGTCCTTAGGGAGAAGGACAGCATACAAGTCGAATAAATTATTATTATTATTATTCCCCACAATCCAGTTAGAGCTGAAGAAGCTTTCTGGATGAGAAGAGAAATGTCTTCAAAGAAAAACAAGAAAGTCCAGTTGCTTCTTGAAAAAAAGTACATGTGGGACAATACCTGGACAACTGAGAATCTCCATAGACACTGTGGAACAGAGAAGTCTCAGCACTTCTCTCAATGATGATAGTCACTGGAAAATAGTAGAAGACCATAAATGGGTTTAATCAAATAGTGATTACATAAATTGTTTTATATGATTGACAAAGGGATTGTGACAGGAGTTCCAATAAATAGGCTTTTGTGCAATAATGCTGGCCTGGCAGGTGATTCTGTGGTACTTATGGGTACTTTATGCTAGCCATTAAATGTAATTAAAAATAATTGGAGCAAAAATAATGATTATTAGTAAAAAGGAAACTTGGAACAACATTGCTTTTTTTATTCGCATTTATATGCCGCCCTTCTCCAGAGACTCAGGGCAGCTTACAATTTTTTGGAGCACAACCCAATGTGCTCAGCAATAGCCTTCATTCCATTGTATATGCCTGCTTATTACTAAGTGGCATTTTTACAAAGTCAGCTTATTGCCCCCAACAATCTTGGGTCCTCACTTTACCTACCCCAAGAGTATGGAAAGCTGAGTCAACCTTGAGCCTGGTGGGATTCGAGCCTGCACTAATTGCAGGCAGCTGGAACTAAGTGCTAGGCATTTAACAGCCTGCACCACCAAGGCTCTTAATAAATATTTTAATAATATTTAAAAATATTTTGCCTTCTATCTCTGTCTCTGTCTCTCTCTCTGTCTCTCTCTCTTTCTCTCTCTCATCTATCTATCATCTATCTACATATTGATTATTAGTGAAAAGAAAGCTTGGAACAGCTTTTTAAAATATTTAAAAATATTTTGCTGTGTCTGTCTATCTATCTGTCTATCTATCTATCTATCTATCTATCTATCTATCTATCTATCTATCCATCTATCTAATATTGAGAGACAGAGATACAGGGCAAACTATTTTAAAATATTTTTAAAATACTGTTCCAAGTTATAAGAGAGAAAGAAGGTAGAAATCTGGTATCCTACCTGTATCTTCTTCCCACCTTTCTACTTTCTCTACACTGACTTCTTAACAGTGTCAGTTGATCTTTGCTCTTGTGCTGCCTGTTTGACAGTTCTGATCTTCCTTCCTTTTTGAGGGAGCAGAGGTCTTGTAGCTTTTGATCTATCTGACATAGTACACAGATGGAACTTTGTAGGTGCCAATCAAACTCGCTTCTGGCATTGTTTCTTGTCACTGGGATGTATGAGAAGGTCTGTCTCCAGCACATTTTCCTGATTGAGGTCAAACAGGATTTTTTCCCCTTCCTCCTTGCCCACATTAAGGAGCACTGTGACTAAAGTTATCTTTCTCCAATGAAGCAGAAAATCTCACAAACACCTCTTTCTGTCTCAGGTAGTAAAAATAAAGTACTATCTAATGAAATAACACACCGTTTGTTATTCTTTCCTTATACCTCATATATTCTCTTTGTGGTGCTATATTACTCTGCTTAAAAAGAGGGCCTCTCCTCCATACCAATGTTGTTGTTCCTTTGGAAGATAAAAGCATTCCTTGCTCACCTTCCACCAGTTATGTGCACATTTGGCAGGAACTTAATGATAATAAATTCAACAAAAGAGTCCTTTATTTTGCTAGATTGTTTTCATATCTTGCTTAACCCAGTTGACTGTTTTTCATGTTCCCAGTGAAGGTGACAGATACTTTAGGTTCCATTAGAAGTCTGTGCCATGTTTATTCCACCTCTGTATAGGCCATAAGCTCACCAAACTGTTGTGCTCCAAGTTAGCCACCCTTGGCTTCTCATTTCATTCAAACAGTGTAGCAAGTTATTTTGCAAATGAGGAGGCTGCTGTCCTTAGTAACATAATTGTGATTTGACATATTGGGTACTGCATGGAAATCTCAGCTGAACAGATGGTGTTAGGATTTAACTAAACACTTAGGAGATGTAGTTAACCCAGGCGCTGAACTTATGTTCTTGTTATTTTTACTTCAAGCAGGTTAGGTATAAATTAGTTGATGGTTACAGTCATTACTGTGGTCCTTGCCAATCTATGACATTTGTAATGTATTCCTTTTCTTTGAAACCTATTGTCAAAAGACTGACGGTACATGATTTTCTGATTTTTGTCTACATAAAAATTATATGGGACAAGGAAAAGTGGGGAGGGGGTTGTTTTATCCCTCAGCCAAAGTACTGGGACAAGGAATCATCCAAAGCAACTGATTGGAGGAAGGTTTACCACCGATAAAAGGACAATACATAATCCCAGTGTGTCTGGAGACTGTGAGAGTTTAGAACAGGAAGAACAAACTCAGGTTTAGTTCCAGTAAGTCAACATGAGTTCAGAAAGCAGCTGTAATTTGTAGTAAGCAGAAGGAATAACCCTGAGAAACAGAAAGAGTTGCAACCAAGACAATAGTCATGTAAAAGAAATTTGAGTCCAGACCAAAAATGTAATGGGATAAAGCATCTCAGATATGACTTTTAAAGTTTTCATGGAGATAAATGGAGGGAAGGGGAACCACACTCAGGCCTGCAAGACTGATATCAGCCCTCCAAGATAGACCAAACCTGGAAATAAAAGACACATAAGCTAATACTGTTTTTATTGTAAAGTTATAGTAACAGAATATTACATTGCATATTTTTGGGCAGGTGTCTTCAAAATCATTCTTGACTCCTGGCTGCTACCTGCACAGGTCCATGAAGTTTTCTTGGCAAGTGTTTTCTTCCTAGGCTATGGGTGACTAGCGTAAAGTCATCTACCTGTCTTCATGCCTAAAATAACCCTTGCACTAAACTAGTTTTCTTTGTGGTCTTGGGCATCCAGACAGATATAAGTAATCAGAGAACTCTTTGAGCACCATATGTTAGCAGGGTCTACAGGGCTGGGTATCTTCTGTTACTGACTTTCTCCTTTGGAAAAAGTATTCTACTCAAAAATTAGATCATGCCTGTGTTTTAAACAGCTGCTAAGATGTAGCTAATTTTTCTTACTGTTTTGTTGCTAATATTTATTAGATTATTCTTGATTTTGTTTATTAGATCATTGTAGTCTAGGCTGTTGGTTTGGATTAATATTAACTGTTTTAATATTTTTTTCTAGATTTGTCCATTTCACTAGAGTGGAGTGGCCAATGAATGTAAACAATAAATAAATATTTCATAGTTTCCAAAGATATTATTGTTAGGTTCCTTCATTGTGTTATATGATTGTTATGCTATAGAGAATGATATTATATTTTTTGATGTGATGGAGCTGAAGATTATCACTACTATTGCTTTTGTACTGTATTGGCATTTGTTGTTTTAATCTTTGTGCTATATCAGAGTTTATAATGTTTCATGTATTTTGCCACTAAAGTGGCCTATAAAACTAACTAAATAAATCACCAATTAATGGAATTTATTACCATTAGACAAAGTGGTGGTCAATATTTTGGAGGGTTTTAAATTGGGTAATTTTGATGGAGAGTATCAAGAATTGTTAATCATTCAGTCTATCGTTACCCTCAATAGTAAGGCTTTATGCTTCTAAACACCAATTGCAAGTGAGAAAACTGAATATATTTCCATTTCCTGTTTTTGAGTACTCAGAGACACATGAGAAACAAAATTTTGGACTAAGATGGGACTTTGTTCAATCCAGCAGATTTTATCATGTGGCTCCTCTCTCTATTTATATAATTTACACACACACACACACACATACACATTTTTTTTCACCTCTTCCCCTGACTTGAACCTTCTACAATTTATTGTTCAATTTCCATCCATTTGTGTCACTGGACCGTTTGAACCCCCTGCAGTGGTAACTCTAGTGGAGGACCTGTCTGTGACATTTGAAGTGCCGTAGTTCTCAAGGTGTAATATATTTCAATCTTCCGGAAAAAAAACCCCACATACTTTATTGTCAAGAAAAAAAAAATCCTGCCAGGCCTTCTGAAATATTTTCAGGGTACTGCAACTGAAGAAAAAAGCCAAATGCTGGGAAGACAGATGTAAAGAAGGCTTTTTCTGATACATTTCTTTTGACCATGGAATAAAAATGAAACAAACTCATCCTTTATAGGGAGGTGGTCTTCAGCTGGAGATCAGAGCAAACATAAAATGAGAATTGTGGTGCACAAATTTCAAATTGTTTTAAAATCAGATGTCTCATTTCAGGCCCAAGGATTTCTCTGTGCTTGGATTAAACCCTTTCTATCAGTTGGGACTATTATTTTGAACTTGAAGCTACTATTTTGAGTTTGAAATCTTTTGCATAGCTCTGGTTCATGGCATCCTTTTTTCTCAAGAGCTTGCTCAGTTCACAGTTCACAGATATAAAATAAGATATACAATAAAAAGGAGCTTTGGGGAATTCAGGTCTGATACTGTTCTCAGCATCAGTAAGTTAGTAATGGTAAGCTACTTCACTGTGTAAGGTCTTGAGCTTTGTTTCCGTATTAGCTATGCAGCTATTTCAGTTCACACTTTTCCTCCACAACTGCAAGAAAGAATAATTGCTATCCTACATTATTTTGCAACACAAAGGGAGAATGAAGGATTTGGCTTTTCAAAAAGATATTCTCTTGTACAACTTCCATCTGAAGGGCAGTAATAGACACCCTTATGTTCCTGAATCATTTGTGCTCAAGTATCCAAGTAAAACTGTAGAAAGTAACAGGAATAACTTTCAGCAGTGATAGAATAATGAGCTGCAGTTGATTTAGTTTGAACTGCAGTGGCAGGGAGACAAAAGTTCTAGCAGCGAATACACACAATATACAACTCTGTTCTTTACAGCTTTTAAAAAAAAACATCATTCAAAATGTGACAAATTAAATTTCAAGTGATACTGCCAAGTGCTAGCTTATAGTATAAACATTCAGCGCACATATAACGAGAAAGCTCAGAACCTTACAGTCAGCTTCATTTATTTAAGCTTAATTAAACTGGAGTCCTGTAATCCCCAGCACAGAGAATACACACCATTCCTCATTAAGAGTTTCCACTTGGTATAGCTCCTAATTGTAGCTATTGCATGTTTTAAAGGGACTGACATACAGAACTCATACATCCAAAACAAGAAATTGATCCACTTAATTCCTAGCAATATTTATTGGCTTATTTGTGTATGTATTTGAGTGGGAAAATCTTCAGCAGAATAACAGAGTTGGAAGGGACCTTGGAGGTCTTCCAGTCTAATGGAAGACCTCTAAACAGGAGACCCTATACCATTCTAGACAAATGGCTGTCCAGTCTCTTCTTAAAAACTTCCAGTGATGAAGCACCCACAACTTCTGAAGGTGTTTTACTGGTTAATTGTTCTCACTGTTAGGAAATTTCTCCTTAGTTGTAGGTTGCTTCTCTCTTTGCTTAGTTTTCATACATTGCTTTCTGGTGCTTTGGAAAATAGGTTGAAATCCCCCCCACCCTCTTCTTTCTGGCAGCCCTTCAAATATTGTAACTATCATGTCATTCCTAGTCCTTCTTTTCACCAAACTAGACATACCCAATTCCTACAACTATTCTTCATATGTTTTAGCCTCCAGCCCCCTAATCATTTTGTTCTGTTTAAATATTTCTGTTTAAATGTTGCCACAGTGGATACCAAGTGAGCTTCTCCAAGATCAGAGATAACCATTGAAAGGCCTTCTTCTCCTACCAACAATTTGTCAAACCTAACTTTTATGCAGCAGAATAAATTTCATTCATTCAGAATTAAATAGTAAATTTTATTTTTATTTTATTTTTATTAGACTTGTATGCCGCCCTCTCTCCCTAAGGACTCAGGGTGGTGAACAATAAAAACCCAATACAAATTACAATAAAAAATCATTAAACCAATACAAGCCTAATCAATCATTATAAAATTTAAAAATTAGAACAAAAAGTAAAAATCAACCCACACCCCTGAAGTCTATTGCTGAGTACACTGGGTTGTATCCCAAAAAAATTGTAAGCCGCCCTGAGTCTTCGGAGAAGGGCGGCATATAAATGTAATTTAAAAAAAAAAAGTCAGTCCAGACCGGCCTGTTGAAACAACCAGGTCTTCAGGTCCTGGCGGAAGAAGCGGAGATCAGGGGCCAAATGGAGGCCCACAGGGAGTTGGTTCCATAGGGCGGGTGCTCCCACAGAGAAGGCCCTACCCCTGGGCACCGCCAGTCGACAATGCCTAACTGATGGTACCCCAAGGAGGCCCTGCCTGTGGGAGCGTACTGGACGATCGGAATGTGATGCTGGCAGAGTATCAGAGTATATGGTCTGAAGATACAACTGATTGATTGATTATTTGCCATCAAATTGGTGTTGACTCTTAGTGACTGCATAGAGAGATTTTCTCCATGACGATCAGTCCCTAACTTGGTTTTTCAGGTCTTCCAATGGTGTTCCCATTACCACTGTAACCGAGTCCATCCATTCAGATGTAGTATGTAGTATAATTTGTTTCATGAGAGATCTGGGGTGTATAAGGAAACCCGGGTTCCCATGTGGAGGTAATATTCTGGCACTGTCAGGACTCCGACATGCACCCCCATTCAAATCATAAGTCTCTAGCTGCATCTCTCAGAGTAAAAAAGATTGATTTATTAGGAGTTGACATGTGGTGTTTCCCAGTTGCAGCCGACTCTGACACATCATTCATTTCACTCTTGACCCTGGTCTTCCCCCCACCTTCTGGATGTATATTTTCCAATGAGACACATCCATAGCCAAGAGTCATCAATCATGCTCTCCAGTAATAATTTTGCGTGCCAGAAGCTTCGGTTTCCAGAGCAATTATCTCAATTTAAGGAATGCACTGCTTTTCCCCCTCCCCTTCTGCTGACAACTAAAAAGACCAAAGAAGTAGTTTTTAGTTCACAGGCACTTTTACAAAAGACGGCTCTCTCCCCCCCGCCCCAAGCCTAGCAACCTTAAAGGATCATAAATTTGTAGCACATCAATTTAACATGAGCTTCTCTTCACTAATTTTTTTAAAAATATTGTATTAATATCTGATTTCTTCCTTGGGTCATACAACTTCAAGCAGTCGATCGATGCTACAGTATTCATTGGGTTAAAAACCAAGTTCTTTAAATTTCCTTTGATAAGAATCTGCACAGCTAATGGGCTGTTAAGGCCAATTGAATAATTAATATTTCTAAATGCCCTTTTGAAGATTCTCTTTAAATGCTAATCAGAATTTGCTACTTTCTCAGATTTTAAAACCTTCAGCTTTGTAAGAAATGCATTGGACACAATTGATAATTAGTGTTTCTGACTGTTCCAGCAGTTTCTTAGTCTCAGCTTCTGAATACCTATTCAAACTGTAATGGTTGTCAGAAAATGATTTTTAACAGAGCCATAACACTGTAATTGATGAAAATAATGGCAATAGGGAAGCATTGTATAGAATCAACACAGGAAATGCAGATATAGGCAATGCTTTGAATTTGATTCCCGAAAGATTCTTCTAAACACATAGGGTGTGAATTTTATTACCTGTTTTGCTTCTTTAAAGCAGTTGTGCCTTTTCCAGGGTTCACATCAGTGTCCAGGAACAGTGTAGGTGCTATGCAACATAATCCTGGAAAAAGATGCAGCTGCTTTAAGGTGTAACTAATGGATGTTACATGCATATTCCTATGCATGCTGAAGCACTTTGGGGAGTTCAAATCCAAAGAAATGTTGCAGGGACAAATATATCAGAATAATAGTTATTCCCAGACCCCTTGATATTTTGAGCTAGGCTACAATGCCTTGTTGGTTTGTTTGTTTGTTTGTTTATAAAATGTATTGACTGTCCGTCTTGCCTCAAGGTAGCTCTGGGTGGAGAACAGAGTTCAAGGGACAGCCTTTCCAACTAGTTATAAGTACTTGTAGACTCTAGTGTCTCAGTTGCTGTTATCATTGGTTGGAAAGGAGCTGCAGAGCTTTCAGAGTTAGGGGAGGAATCTTACTCAGATCCAGAAGTGCCTGGCACATGGGTTTGGAGATCTACTGTTATTCATGTTTGTCTGCATTTGACATCTTTCTTACATTCTTCAGTTAGGTTAGCAAAATCAAAAGCTACAGTACAGTAATTTCGAATATATTACAATGCTTCTAACTGTAGAGAGACTCTGATGCCTCTTCCTGTTGTGCATAAGATGCTGTCATTTTGTTCTCTTCTTTTGGTAACTCTACATCTGAATTTTTATTGAAAACATTAATTTTATATTTAATATCTGTAGACTCATGGAGATATTCTGGAAAAAAGAAGCTCTCACTCTCTAGCTAATGCATTTGTTTAGCCTCAAAGAATTGAAATAGATGTCCTATTTTTCAAAAGATATTTTTTGTTATGTATGCAGGTTTGAATGTCATTGGTTAAGTTTGAACTGTTCTTGTAAAATGTCAGAAATGATTGGTTTAAAAAGTGCGGGAAAACCCTGCACTCTGATTGGCTGGCAACTGCGGCTGCTGGCTATAAGTAGCAGCGCAGTCCAGCCAAATGGGGTCTGTTATGAGCTGTAGTCACTAATAAACTCTTCACTGAAGCACTCCACGTCTGACTCTTCATGCAAATCTAACACTGGCGACGAGGATGGGATCTTTCCCGAAGAGAAGACAACGCAGAAAAGAAGCCGAGAGAGATGGCTGTGCTGAACACCCCCCCAGCCCCGTTCGATCCGACGGCAGAAGACTGGGACTCATATGCGGATCATTTCCAAATGTATTTGGAGGGAAACGATCTCGCTGACATTTCCGACAAGCGGAAGAGGGCGGTCTTTCTTACCCACTGTGGTCCGGCCGTTTTCAAGATGGTGAAGGCATTGGCGGGAGCTGCAGACGTGAAGGTAATGGACTGGTCCGACTTAGAAAAGTTATTAAGAGCCCATTACGCGCCACAAGTATCGTGCCTCATTAAGAGACACGAATTCTACCGTCAGGATCAAGGGGAAAGCGAAAACGTTAATGACTTCATGGCAAGTTTAAGGGACATTGGGGGTGCATGTGAATTTATCAACTTAGAAGAGGCCATGCGCGATTGATTTGTTCTAGGCCTAAAAGACAAGGTTTTGCAGAGCAAATTATTAATGAAACCTAAGATCACGCTTAAGGAGGCCATAGAAGAAGCTTCTTCAGTGGAAGCTACCAAGTCCTCAGCAGCAGCCATGAAGAAAATTAACAAGGCCGCAAGCCATCCTGATGTGGAAAAATCCACAACAGCCCATTGCGAGCAAATAGATTCTGATTCAGACTGTAGTGAGGTGGAGGAAGGAATGTATAGACTCAGAATGGAGAAGAAAAGAAAAGACCTTGGAAGAAAGAGGCAAGACTTTTATTGCAGAGGTTGTGGGGGGGGCACCCCCACACTGAATGCAAGTTTCTTGATACCATCTGCCTCCGTTGTGAAAAAAGAGGTCATCTAGCAAGAGTCTGCAAATCATCCAGAACTCCACCACACAGAAGGAAGTTTCCTGACAAAGAATTCAAGCCTAACAACTTCAGTGAGAAAATGGGGTGCAACAAGAAGCAAATGGGAAGAATGAAACTCATCAAACAGTCACCATTGGTCATTCTTCACCCTTAAGAAGCAGAAAAGTACATGTGAAGGTACTAATTGAAGGAAGGCCTTGCCAAATGGAAGTGGACTCAGGCTCCTATTTATCTATGGTGTCATGGGACACTATTCACAGGCTACTTCCCAACATTCAGAAGAAACATTTCCAGAAGCAAGCACTGACTCTTAAAGACTACCAAGGGAACAAGATTCCAGTAGTTGGAACAAGAGAATTCAACGTGAAGTTCAAAGGCCACACCAAACATTTGCCCCTGACCATCATGGACAAGGACCGCCCAAGCTTGCTGGGACTTGAGTGGTTCAAGCCACTAGGCATCGAGGTGACTGGCATCAATCACGTGAGCAATACTGAATGGGAGGAGGCCTTGAAGTCTGAGTTTCCAGAGGTCTTCAGCGACAGATTGGGGAAGTATATGGGGACCCCTATCACTTTCAGCCTAGATCCCAAGGTGTCCCCAATTCGTTTAAAGCCCAGAAGGGTCACATTTGCCTTACAGGAAAAAATTGATGCACAATTAGATAAACTAATAGCTCAAGGAGTTTTAGAGCCCACTGACCACTCCAGATGGGAGACACCCATAGTCACACCAGTCAAGACTGATGGGTCAGTAAGAATCTGTGGAGACTGTAAGGGGACATTGAACCATGCGCTTCAACGGAGCGCATATCCAGTTCCAGTCGTGCATCATTTATTACATTCACTTGGCAGGGGTACAGTCTTTACCAAATTGGATCTGGCCCAGGCATATCAACAACTAACAGTTGATGATGCCACTGCAGAGGCCCAGACCATTGTGACTCATAGAGGTGCCTTCAAATGTAAAAGGTTACATTCTGGAGTAAGCGTGGCACCAGGCATCTTCCAAAGCCTTATGGAAAGGATGCTCCAGGACTGCCAGGGTAGTGCCTTACTTTGATGATGTATTAATCTCTGCTGAAAATGACACTCAATTACAAGAGAGACTCAGAGAAGTCCTTACCAGATTCAAGAAAGCGGGGTTAAAAGTCAAGGAAGAAAAATACACTCTTAGAACTGACAAGGTTGAGTTCTTGGGCTATATGATTGACAAGCATGGCATCCACCCTACAGATGCCAAGGTTCAAGCAATCAAAGAAGCCCCTAGACCAAAATGCAAAACAGATTTGCAAGCCTTCCTTGGACTTATTAACTTTTATCACATGTTCCTACCTCAGAAGGCAACCATTGCAGAACCATTACACAGATTATTGGACAAAAAATCTGCTTGGGTCTGGGGCAGGAAGGAACAATCAGCATTCAACAATATTAAAAGACTAATCACGTCTGATGCTGTACTGATACAGTCCTCTGAGAATTTGCCTGTTGTACTGACTTGTGATGCATCCCTTTTTGGAGTGGGGGGGGGTTTGAGCCACAGGCTTCCCAGCAGGAGGGAAGCCCCTATTGCATTTTACTCTCTCACCTTGACCAAAGCAGAGAGGAATTACAGCCAATTGGACAAGGAAGCATTGGCAATTGTTGCAGCTGTCAAGAAATTCCATGAGTCTTATATGGGAGAACATTTACCATTGTCACAGATCACAAACCTTTGTTAGGCATTGTGGCAGGAGACAAACCTACACCCATTATCCTGTCACCAAGAATGCTGAGGTGGACTGAATTTCTTGCTGCTTATTCATACAAGCTCATCCACAAGCCTGGCAAGGACATTGGACATGCTGATGCTTTGAGTCGCTGCCCACTTCCGTTTCACACTGAGGACTTTGAACCTGAGGCACACACCTTTTTCCTAGAAACTGTTGCCAAGCTTCCAGTACACGCTGCTGAAATTGCCAGAGAGACTGCCAAAGACACTGTATTGGCTCCTGTTATAGGCTGGATTAAGAAAGGTTGGCCTCTTCAAGATCTACCTCAACTTGCCCAACCTTTTAAATCCAGGCAAACTGAATTATCTGTATTAAGAGGATGTATTTTGTGGGGTAACAGGGTGGTTATTCCTGCAAAACTGCAAAGGGAGGTTTTGGAAATGTTACATGAGGGTCATCCAGGTATTGTAAGGATGAAGGGATTGGCCAGGAGTTATGTATGGTGGCCAGGTATTGACAAAATGGTTGAAAACTGGGTTGCATCTTGTCCCAACTGTCAGGTAGTCAGGCCTGCCCCACCTCTCGCCCCCACACAGGAATGGGAATGTCCTAGGGGCCCATGGTCTAGGATTCACATTGATTTTGCTGGCCCTACCAGAGGGCACAGCTTCCTTATTATAGTAGATGCATATTCCAAATGGCTAGAGGTCATTCCTATGGCATCCACCACAACTGATGCTGTCATCAAGCAGCTTAAAAAACTTTTTGTAATCCACGGGTTACCTGATGTTCTTGTCTCTGACAATGGCCCTCAATTTATATCCAACCTTTTTGAATCCTATCTAGCACAACAGGGTATCAGACATGCCCTGACTGCCCCTGGGTACCCTTTGGTTAACGGCCGGGCTGAACGAATGGTACGTTTTACCAAGGAAAAGCTTCAGCAATTGGGTCCTGGGGACATCACTGAGAAAGTTGAAAAACTTCTTAGTGTTCAGCACATCACTCCTAACCCATCAACTAACTTATCCCCAGCAGAGTTGTTGATGGGTAGGAAACTTAGGTCTCCCCTTGACCGCCTTCATCCCACTTACACACCCAACGCACCACCAGATTCCACTAGCAAAGTTCGCATGTTCAGTGTGGGTGATTCTGTTTATGCTAAGAACCTTATGGGTGAGCCTTCATGGATTCCTGCTGAAATACCTCAAGTCACAGGCCCTCGTTCTTACAGGGTGCAAACAGAGGATGGAGTCCTCTGGAGCAGGCACATTGATCAGCTTAGATCCAGGTTACCTCAGGAACATCGCAATTGTTCCTCTCTAGTTCCCATACCTTTCTTACTTTTTCTAGGGGGGAAGGGGAGGAACATGAGGATAATCAACAAGCAAGAATCAACCCCATGTGTAACGAGCCATTACAACAGGAACCATCCCAAAACCTGTCACAATGCCAAAATCCATCCTTACAAGTGGAAGATTGCACATCACTACCTGACTTGGGTGCCGACATTGGGCTGGAGATGGGTTGGGAAGAGAGACCAGATTCTAACAATCAAACAGGGTCTTCTTTCACAGGAAATCCAACTAGGGAAATGTCAACAGACACATTTCCCCTCTCACTGGGTGAGAACGTTAAAACTTCTGAACCATGAAGGTCTCAACATACACGTAAGAGCCCCACCTATTTAAAAGAATACATTAGATAGGTTGGGGTTTGAGTATGGACTGAACCTAGTGGGGAGAGGTGTTATGTATGCAGGTTTGAATGTCATTGGTTAAGTTTGAACTGTTCTTGTAAAATGTCAGAAATGATTGGTTTAAAAAGTGCGGGAAAACCCTGCACTCTGATTGGCTGGCAACTGCAGCTGCTGGCTATAAGTAGCAGCGCAGTCCAGCCAAATGGGGTCTGTTATGAGCTGTAGTCACTAATAAACTCTTCACTGAAGCACTCCGCGTCTGACTCTTCATGCAAATCTAACATTTTTGGTTATTTAATTATTGTGTACTGTGTATTCAATTCCTATAGCCGCCCAACCCAACCAAGTCCAAAGTCACTCAACAGGCTTTCATGCCTCAGGAGGGACCAGAAGTTATAATCTGGTGCCTTAACTATTAGAACTTTTATCTTGGCTCTTTTGCTGAAGCCAATAGGCAATTCTTTTATTCCTATCATATTTACAACACTGGGGTTTTTTAAGAAGACATTGGACAACCATTTGTCTGTCATGGTATAGGGTCTCTTGCTTGAGCAGGGGGGTTGGACTAGAAGACCTCCAAGGTCCCTTCCAATTCTGTTATTCTGTTATTTGGAAACATACCAGTTGTTATTCTGTATTTAATGTGATTAGCTGATTAAAATTTGCTCTTTGGATAAATTATTCTGGTGGATATCTTTTTATCCAAGAGAATACAACTCAACACTTGTATACATTTGTACAGTACTATGGATGTTTTCAGATCCTAATAAG
This sequence comes from Naja naja, assembly GCA_009733165.1. Classification (NCBI taxonomy): domain Eukaryota; kingdom Metazoa; phylum Chordata; class Lepidosauria; order Squamata; family Elapidae; genus Naja; species Naja naja. The sequence continues at coordinate 105,943,734 of CM019149.1, forward strand.
AAAAATGGGGCATTATAAACATTGGTTGTGTGTATGAACATGCACACACATACAAATCTCACTCTCACTTCCTCTGTAAATTCTTTCTAGTTGTTAGCTTACCTGGAGGGAATAACAAATTATATACCTAATTCAGTGTGCCACAATTTCCACTGGATGTTTGAAATTCTAAAAATATGCTTCTGAACCACTGTATTAAATAGCTATGAAATATCAAATGTTTTCTTTTAATATAGAATGAATATTAACAGAAAACAAATGCATAGTTCTGTGAAATAAAAAATATCCTTTCAAAAGGTTGGTTTCACATTAAAAAAATAGAAAGTCTATAATGTGGATCTCTATAAGCCCCAGAGGAAACTATATGCACAGCAGAATCAACTATGTATTTAAGCCAAATAAATAAACATCCCCAAATTAGTGGAATGTGGCTTTTCCTAACAAATCTTGAGACGTATTTAATGTACTTTGCAATATTGCTGATAATTTTGTAGTACAGCTCAGTAGCTATTAAGAGAACTGTAATTCCCCAGGCAGTGATTTAATTTAGCCTTTAGAAACAAGGAGACAAATTCAGAGAGGATAAGGTTTAATGTTATGTAAGCAAGTTGGGTCATATGATCTTGTACTTCTGCCTGTTCTGAGCTTTTTGAAACAGAATGCTGAAAAAGATATAGGATTCCAGCACAACTTAAACAATCATAGAGTTGAAGGAGTCCATTTAGGCTGGTGAATCCAATCTCAGTGCAGGAATCCAAATTAAAGTATCTCCAAAATGTGATACTCAGAATCCAATATGTGCTTATAATGGACGAGGAACAGATAATTTCATTTTCTGTTAGAAGAAAGCAAAGGTATGAGCTGCTGAGTTTCAAATGGTTGAACTCAGAATATTCTGGTGATCATTTATCCCTTGGTATTTTTTCCTTTTCTGTGTAATAGCTAGACTAGGGCTGTCAAACATCTGGCCCATGGACCAGATGCATCACGTGCTGGCCACACTCCCACCCGGTTTAGCAAAGGGAAAAAAAGTCCTGATACATCACGTGATGCCACCATGATGCCGTGAGTTTGACATCCCTGAGCTAGATCATCTTAATTCCAAAATAATCTTATTGATGTCAATAACAAAACTAAAAATAGGAATGAAACCTGACCTTATGCAGATAGATTTTTGCTCATCCCATCAATATTTTCTTCTCTCTTCCCTTCCACTCCAAAGAGCTTAGGAGACCCTCCAGAGCACATCTGGGGGCATTATAAAATATGATGAGTTGACTAGCTTTATTATTAGAAAGAGGACACTAGATCTCATTTTTGCTTCATCCTTTAAGTTTCACTTCACCATCATCCATGCACTGATATGTGACAGCAAAGAAAGAACCTACAGGAATGCTTGTGCTTAATTTTAATTATATTATGGCTTACCTAGTTGGCTCTAAAGAGTTTTGAAATTAGATTGCAGATGACTAGAAATCTACCAGTGTTCCTATTAGGAATGCTTTGTACATTTTGTTATTTATTTATAAGGTTTATATTCTAGATAAAGAAAATGTTCCACACAAAAGATATATGTAGAAGCAAACGGTTTACTGACTGCTATACAACCTGGTTGATTATTTCACCCTAAAGTGGATTTATAATGGGCCAGAACACCTCGTCAATACTTGCTCATTTTTCATAGATAGAGTTTTCTATCAATCGTTTCCATCCGGCTGCAGGAAGTGAAAGGTTCATTCATCTCTTCTTTCTATTTGATGCCCTCAGTGCTTCCAACTAATGAGATATGAGATTGAAAAGAACCATGACTGGAAATAAAATTCCTTGTTACAGTGACAGGCAGTGTAAAACAAAGCAGGAGGGACCAGGTGGGCAAAAATGGGGTGACACACAGCTGTGTAACATGAAATCAAGAGAGAGACAGAATAGAAGCAGCTGCAGCAACATTTAGGAAGAAGAAGGGAAAGGCTTAGAAAACACATGTCCCAGAGGGCAATTTCCATTGTTTTGAAATGCTTCAAAGTGACCAAGTGGTACATTTACCTTCTACTTTACTTTTTTGCTCTAAGTAACATAGAACCAGCTATAACATTTGCAAAGAATCATTTGAGAATACTTTGCCTTTAAAACTATGCTGGGCCATCAAGGCCTTTTTAAATTTATATGCCTGCCTTCAACATTTTGGGCAACCCAATTTATATATTTATCAACATGCTTCTTATTATTTCAGCAGCAGACAATCCCGTATGTAAGATCACAGCCTAATTTATTATTTCAAGATATGCATTTATTAAAAGCCCATTGGGTCAAAAAGGTTTCAATTGCACCTAAAGTATGAGTAATGAAAGCAATAGACCTGACACAAAAGAAAAATGGGATGAGAAAGGAAAGGGAAACTAGTATTCTCTGGCAGCTATTTGAAAAAGCCCATGCTGATTAGAGTAGAATGGGATGAAAATGGGCTGTCTCAACAGCTCAGTTCTTGAAGGTCAGCAAAACGAAAATGATCTTTGAGCCATGGTGGTTAGAATGCAGTACTGCATGCTAACTCACTGCTAGGAGTTTGATTCTGACCAGCTCAAGGTTGACTCCTTCCATTCTGTTAAGTTCGCATAGAGAGGCAGGACGCGGAGTGCTTCAGCTCTTAGTTTATTGTGACTTCAGCTCAGAACGGACCCGAATGGCTCAGCCGTGGCAGCTATTTATTGCCGGCTGCCGCGGCTGCCAGCCAATCAGAGTGCAGGGTTTTCCCGCACTTTTACAACCAATGCTTTCAAACACTTTACAACAATAACCAATCATTTCAAACTCTGCATACATAACACCCCTCCCCACCAGGTTTGGTCCATACTCAAACCCCATCTATCTAATATACTCTTGTAAATAGGTGGGGCTCTTGCGGGTACGCTGAGACCTGCGTGGTTCAGGTGTTTTGGAAATCTCACCTTGTGAGGAAGGAAATGTATCTGCCAACATTCCCTTATTAGGATTTCTTGTACTGGTAGAGCCTGTTTGGTTACTACAACCTGGTCTCTCCTCCCAATCTATTTCCAACCCAGTGTTATCCTCTAAGTCAGGTAATGATGTGCAATCCTCCAGTGGTAAAAATGGTTGTTGAGACTGTGACAGGGTTTGGGATGGTTCCTGTCGTGTTAGCTCGTTACACATGGGGTTGATTCTTACTTGCTCATTACCTCCATTATCTCCCCCTTCCCCCCTAGAAAAGGCTGTGGGAATGAAATGCAGAGAGGAGCAAGGGCGATACTCCAGAGGTAGTCTGGACCGTAACTGGTCTATATGCCTACTCCACAAGGCACCATCCTCAGTTTGAACCCTGTAAGACCTGGGGCCTGTAACCTGGGTGATCTCTGCAGGAATCCACAATGGTTCTCCTACAAGGTTTTAGCATAGACAAAATCACCCACGGAGAATTGGCGAGTTTTGCTAGTGGAATCTAATGGTGCATTGGGTGCGTAAGTGGGGAAGGCGTCCAGGTAGATCTGAGTTTTCTACCCATCAAAAGCTCGCTGGAGTTAAATTAGTGGATGGGTTAGGAGTGATGTGTTGGATACTGAATAGTTTTTCAACTTTCTCAGTGATGTCCCCGGGACCCAATTGTTGGAGCTTCTCTTTGGTGAAGCATACCATGCGTTCAGCCCGGCTGTTAGTCGAAGGATGCCCAGGGGCTGTAAGGGCGTGCCTGATACCCAGTTGTGCTAGATATGATTCAAAAAGGTTGGCAGTAAATTGAGGACCATTGTCATAAACAATAACATCAGGTAACCCATGAGTTACAAAAAGTTTCTTAAGCTGCTTGATGACAGCGTCTGCTATGGTGGAGGCCATAGGGATAACTTCCAACCATCTGGAGTATGCATCTACTACAATAAGGAAAGTGTGCCCTCTGGTAGGGCCAGCAAAATCAATATGAAGCCATGGACCCCTAGGACATTCCCATTTCTGTGTGGGGGTGAGAGGTGGTGCAGGCCTGACTCTCTGACAGTTTGGACAGGATGCAACCCAGTTTTCAACCATTTTATCTATACCTGGCCACCATACATAACTCCTGGCCAATCCCTTCATTCTGACAATACCCGGATGACCCTCATGTAACATTTCCAAAACCTCTTTCTGCAGTTTTGCAGGAATAACCACCCTGTTTCCCCACAAAATACATCCCCTTAAAACAGATAATTCAGTTTGCCTGGATTTGAAAGGTTGGGAAGACTGAGGTATAAGTTTCAGGAGCTGGGTCCTCAGTGTGCAGAGGAAGTGGGCAGCGACTCAGTGCATCTGCGTCCCCAATGTCTTTTCCTGGTCTATGGATGAGTTTATATGAATAAGCAGCAAGAAATTCAACCCATCTCAGCATTCTGGGTGACAGGATGGTTGGCGTTGGTCTATCACCTGCCACAATGCCCAACAGTGGCTTGTGATCTGTGACAATGGTGAATCTTCTCCCATAGACGTATTCGTGGAACTTCTTGACTGCTGCTATGATTGCCAAAGCCTCTTTGTCCAGTTGACTGTAGTTCCTCTCTGCTTTAGTCAAAGTGCGAGAGTAAAAGGCAATAGGAGCTTCCCTTCCACTGGGAAGCATGTGGCTCAACACCCCCTACTCCATAAGGGGATGCATCACAAGTTAATACTACAGGTAAAGTCCCAGAAAATTGTATCAATACACAATCAGAAGTGATTAGTCTCTTGATATTGTTAAATGCAGACTCTTCTTTTCTGCCCCAAACCCATGCAGATTTTTGTCCAGTAACCTATAAGGGTTCTGCAATGGTTGCTTTCTGAGGTAGAAACATGTGGTAGAAATTAACAAGTCCCAGGAATGCTTGCAAGTCAGTTTTGCATTTTGGTCTGGGGGCTTCTTTGATTGCCTGGACTTTGGCTTCTGTGGGGTGGATGCCCTGTTGATCAATCATATATCCCAAGAATTCTACTTTGTCAGTTCTTAGTGTACACTTTTCTTTTTTTACTTTTAACCCTGCTTTTCTGAACCTGGTCAGGACTTCTCTGAGTTTCTCCTGTAATTGAGTGTCATTTTCAGCAGAGATTAAAACATCATCAAAATAGGGCAGTACCCCAGGTAACCCTTGTAGCATCCTTTCCATGAGGCTTTGAAATATACCTGGCGCCACACTTACTCCAAATTGTAACCTCTTGCATTTGAATGCACCCTGATGGGTTACAATGGTTTGGGCTTCTGCAGTTAGATCATCTACTGTTAACTGCTGGTATGCTTGGGCCAGGTCCAATTTGGCAAAGACTGAGAATGTAATAAATGATGAACCACTGGAACCGGATATGCGCTCTGTTGTAGCGCATGGTTCAATGTCCCCTTGTAATCCCCACAGATTCTCACGGAACCGTCAGCCTTGACCGGCGTGACTATGGGTATCTCCCACCTGGAATGGTCTGTGGGCTCTAGTACCCCTTGGGCTATCAGTTTATCTAATTGTTCATCTATTTTTTCCTTTAATGCAAATGGTACCCTCCTGGGTTTTAAATGGATTGGTTGTACCTTGGGATCTAGGTTGAAAGTGATAGGGGTCCCCAAGTACTTGCTTAATCCATCACTGAAGACCTCTGGGAACTCAGACTTCAATGATTCTTCCCACTCAGTGTTGCTCATGTGATTGATGCCAGTTACTTTGATGCCCAGTGGGTTGAACCACTCTAGTCCCAGCAAACTTGGGCGATCTTTACCTACAATGGTCAATGGGAGGCGCTTGGTGTGGCCTTTGAATTTCACGTTGAATTATTTTGTTCCAACTACTGGAATCTTGTTCCCTTGGTAGTCTTTAAGAGTTAATGCTTGTTTCTTGAAATGAGTCTTCTGAAAGTTTGGTATCAGTCTTTGAATAGTGTCCCATGACACCATGGATAGGTATGAACCTGAGTCCACTTCCATTTGGCAAGGCCTTCCCTCAATAAATACCTTGACATGCACTTTCCTGTTATTTAATGAAGAGGAATGACCAATAGTTACTGTTTGATGAGTTTCATTTTTTCCATTTGCTTCTGTGCTGCGCCCCATTTTCTCGCTGGTGTTGTTTGGCTTGACTTCTCTGTCTTTGTTGTTTGCAGCAAACTTCCTTCTGTTTGGTGGAGTTCTGGATGATTTGCAGACTCTTGCGATGTGCTCTCTTTTTTCACAACGGAGGCAAATGGCATCCAGGAACTTGCATTCAGTGTAGGGGTGGTTCCCCCCACAACCTATGCAGTGGAAATCTCACCTCTTTCTTCTCAGGTCGTTTCGTTTCCACTCCATTCTGAGTCTGTTAATTCCTTCTTCTTCTCCACTGTATTCTGACTCAGATTCAAGCTCATCAAAATGAGTTGTGGTGGTCTTTTCCCCATCAGAATGGCCCATAGTCTTGTTCATCTTTCTCATGGCTGCTGCTGAGGATTTGGTGGCCTCTGCTGAAAATGCTTCCTCTATGGCTTCTTTCAGCATGATTTTGGGTTTCATCAGCAATTTGCTCTGCAAGACTTTGTCTTTGAGGCCCAATACAAAACAATCGTGCATGGCCTCCTGCAAAACACTGAATTCGCACACACCCCCAATGCTCCTTAAACTTGCCATGAAGTCACTGACACTTTCGTCTTCTCCCTGATCGCGGCGATAAAACTCGTGTCTCTTAATGAGGCACGATACTTGGGGCATGTAGTGTGCCCTTAAAAGTCTCTCCAGGTCAGACCATGCCATCACCTTCACGTCTGCCAAGCCAGCCAATGCCTTCGCCATCTTGAAGACTGCCGGACTGCAATAAGTGAGGAACACTGCCCTCTTCCGCTGCTCAGAAATGGCGGCCAGATCATTTCCTTCTAAATACATCTGAAACTGATCTGCATATGACTCCCAGTCTTCGTTCTTCGGATCGAACGGGGCTGGGGTGGTGGTGTTCAGTGCAGCCATCTTGCTCTTCTCTGTTCCGCGTTGCCTTCTCTTTGGGAAAATCCCACCTTCGTCGCCAGTGTTAAGTTCGCATAGAGAGGCAGGACGTGGAGTGCTTCAGCTCTTAGTTTATTGTGACTTCAGCTCAGAATGGACCCGAATGGCTCAGCCGCAGCAGCTATTTATAGCCAGCTGCCGCAGCTGCCAACCAATCAGAGTGCAGGGTTTTCCTGCACTTTTACAACCAATGCTTTCAAACACTTTACAACAATAACAAATCATTGCAAACTCTGCATACATAACACATTCTTTTCTGAGGTTGGTAAAAGGAGGATCCAGATTATTAGAGACAATATGCTGACTCTGTAAACCGCTTAGAGAGTGCTGTTGTGGTGCTATTTCTAGTTGTGATGCTTCCTCTTTGCTTCAAGTCCCGAAGATTTTGGAGATAGAGTGTAAGGAGGGCAAGTCAGAACTCACTAAGATCCATGAAATGTTCTCACTTCCCACCATGTCAGATTCACAGTAGTCTAACTTAAGCATCATTAAATTCTCCCTATTGCTTTCAGAGGGGAAGATTTAAAAATCATGTTGAATTAAAATCTCCACAAAATGCTGTATTTTCTCTTCCTCTATCCTGAGTGAAGTAACCTGCTAGGACTTTAGATGAATGAAAATGTCTTCTTTCTTGATCTTTCCAAACCTGACATAAGTGTCCACCATTTCTAATTCTGAAAATGACTACCAGAATCAAGATAGCAACCTCAGTGTAATTGCTTCTTTTCCTCTGCTGTTGCCTGATGAAATAGAAAGGGGCAGGTCTTGATATATGGCTGGATGAGGTTGTACAATAACTCTCATGGGTCCTACATCATACATTAAAAACTCCCAAACAATGTGATGTTAATAATTCAACCCTCATCATCAATAGTTTGTTTTCTCAAATAAAAGTCCTGGTCCTTATTACGTGAGACAATCATTATGTGAGATAATAATCATCCTTATTATGTGAGACAACATACCATATTATGTGAGAAATAAAAGGAAGACTCCTAAGAGAAGACAATGGTAAAATGCCCCTACACAGCTACAATCAGGAGAGTCAGGCTTATGTGAGGCAACCAGTACCATAAGTCTGCGAGTTTGTTTAAACTGATAAGAGAAACTAATTGCATTCCGTACCACATACTGTGTTATCTTTACAGGTTAATTGCTCTGCTGGTTGCTACTTTTGAAGCTGCTGTTCTCTAGATTTCCTTTGCCACCTTTTACAAAATAAGCTGTTTTAAGATTCTTCATTCTTCTGGAAAATCACAGGGCCCCGCTTGTTAACTTATCAAAGTTGTCAGGAAACCATTTTATTTTCATTATAGTATAATAATAAATTTCACCTTCTGGGTCAATTTTATTGCCTCTTAGGAATATGACAATGGTGTGTAGCTTCTAAAGTGAGGTGCAAATATGTATAATCTTTTATGTTTGGCAGTAGATTGAATTGAGGACACCTGTAAAATGAACCAACAACGCTTTTGTGAAAATACCACGGGACTTAAAAGTTTACCTCCTTCTTATTTTACAACAAACAAAAGCAGCTGCCACATACCAATTTCCTTGTAAAGTTTCCAAGAGATTTGGTTGGTAATTATTTAAGAGTAAGTATGTCCATCTGACATATGTCAAAGTTAGGTCAGTAATGTGCTTTTCCTTCACTACAAGATGATCAGGCTTATCTTGACTTTGGCAGATTTAAACAAAAAACAAAAAGCTAATCATCAGATATGGTTCATGTTTGAGTGAAAGAAATATCAGGAGAAAGGAAAGGACCAATCAGGAGAATGTAAAGAAAGAACCAAAGTGTTAAGTTTGCATGAAGAGTCAGATGCGGAGTGCTTCAGTGAAGAGTTTATTAGTGACTACAGCTCATAACAGACCCGATTTGGCTGGGCTGCGGCTGCTACTTATAGCCAGCAGCCGCAGTTGCTTCCCCCACAACCTCTGCAGTAAAAATCTTGCCTCTTTCTTCCCAGGTCTTTCTTTTTCCTCTCCATTCTGAGTCTATAAATTCCTTCCTCCACCTCACTACAGTCTGGCTCAGAATCTATTTGCTCGCAATGGGTTGTTGTGGACTTTTCCACATCAGGATGGCTTGAGGCCTTGTTAATTTTCTTCATGGCTGCTGCTGAGGACTTGGTGGCTTCTGCTGAGGAGGCCTCTTCTATGGCCTCCTTCAACGTGATCTTAGGTTTTAATAATAATTTGCTCTGAAGCACCTTGTCTTTGAGGCCTAGAACAAATCGATCGCATGGCCTCTTCCAAGTTGTTAAACTTGCATGCACCCCCAATGTCTCTTAAACTTGCCACGAAGTCGTTAACGTTTTTGCTTCCCCCTTGATCCCGATGGTAAAACTCGTGTCTCTTAATGAGGCACGATACTTGTGGGGCATAATAGGCTCTTAAAAGCTTTTCTAAATCAGGCCATTCCATTACCTTCACGTCTGCAGCTCCCGCCAATGCCTTCGCCATCTTGAAAACTGCCGGACCGCAGTGTGTGAGAAAGACCGCCCTCTTCGCTTCGAAATGTCAGCGAGATCGTTTCCCTCCAAATACATTTGGAAACAATCCGCATACGAGTCCCAGTCTTCTACCGTCGGATCGAACGGGGCTGGGGGGGTGTTCAGTGCAGCCATCTCTCTCAGCTTGTTTTCCGCGTCTTCTCTTCAGGAAGGATCCCACCTTCGCCAGTGTTAAGTTTGCATGAAGAGTCAGACGCGGAGTGCCTCAGTGAAGAGTTTATTAGTGACTACAGCTCATAACAGACCCGATTTGGCTGGGCTGCGGCTGCTACTTATAGCCAGCAGCCGCAGTTGCCAGCCAATCAGAGTGCAGGGTTTTTCCCGCACTTTTTAAACCAATCATATTTGACATTTTACAAGAACAGTTCAAACTAAACCAATGACATTCAAACCTGCATACATAACACAAAGGACCAATCAGGAGAATGTAAAGGACCAAGCAGTAAAAGAAAAAGACTCCTAAAGGAAGACAATGGCAAAATACTCCTTACAGCTAAAAACAGGGGAGTCAAACTGTCAATCCCGAGGAAGCTAATAGATAGTACCTACCAAGTTTTGCTGAAGAGAAGAACAAAAATGGTACCAGTTTATTAACTAAGAGAAATAACACAGTTTTAGTTAAAACCATCTTCTGCAATATTCTAAACTGATAAACCAGATTTTTTTTTCCTGTTGATTTTTCTTTTAGTTCTTTTACATACGAAAACTTGTGTTAAATTATTCAGGCTTTTTTGTATGAGGAAAACCTTGTATTTTAATTGCCTGTTCCTTTGCAAGGCAAAGGAATCAATAGGCAGTGATGAAAACCCTTCTATAAATACTAAACCGTGTATGTCCAGTAATAATCCAATGGTAAAATGTTAACATAAAGGGCTTCTGGCACCAGAGTGATTTATTTCTCAGTTCTGTGGGAGATGCAATCAGTTGGAACCTACAGTTGGAAGTGATGGCTGCAGCTTCATCTATGCATCGCTTCAAAACTCACCTCCCGTTCAAACTTTAATATGTCATATATCGATTGGAGTTTGACTGTTAGCCTGTCTTAAATCTTGGACCCAAGGGGGGCGACTTACTGCCATTTTAAAAGATGCCTAAAGTAGATTGAAATGGATTACACTGCTGCTAAAAAAACCTCTGCTTATTCCCTAGTTAAAAAATTCCTCTCTGAAATAAAAATAGCTTATTTTGGGCCCTGGACTTCAGCAGCAACAATAGGAATACACTGGCAGGCTCCATTTTCTTCACATAGTTTCTACACCATTGGCTGGAGAGTTACAATTACTCATACAGGGCCAAATGCAATGTTTCTGAACTTTGGTGATGTTAAGATATGTGGACTTCAACCTTTTTTTAAAAATAAAGTGGGGGGAAGACCCAGAAGGTGTGTGTGAATCAAACTGGCATTTCTATACTGGCGGTAATTATGCAATAGGGGAAAAATAACTGATTTGTTTTTTCTCTGCATGGCAAATGCCATCTGTGCAAATCTTCTCTATTGTGACCCAATTAAAGGTGCAGGAATGTATGTCATAGCTGGGATGCTACAGACTTTACCTCTGCAATAGCCCACGTAATTGTAAAGGAAGTCATTGTACAGACATCCCTGAAGGCCTATGTGTTGTCTGAGCCTGGTGCCAAAGCCAATGATAGACGCCAGACATGAGGTGCAGGTTTTCTGATTGCTTTTTATTGGAGTACTCCAAGGAAAAGGGCTGGTCAAAATGCCAAGAGCCAAGAACAAAGGATTAAATAAATTGTATACATTTTTCACTAAAGGAGAAGGTGGGACAAAGCATGATAATAAGAAATATCATCTAATAAGCATTTTAGTAATAATTCTACAATTTGTTCTATTGGTCTCTAACTGTCCCTATTCCTAAATCTTAGCTAATGAATGCCCTAGGAGTTACCTAATACACATTTGATTTGCTGCAGGCCATCTCTATCCCTAACTATTAGCTGAGATCTGCAAGTTGGTTAACTTATGTTACTTTTATCAGCTTTCCATTTAGCCAGGATTATGATTTACACATGCATATCTCCTGTGGATAAGCATTCTTTATTTTTGCCAGACAGACTCCACAATTACAGGCTTCCTGATTTACTTTGAAGTGTGTGCCATGACCTGGCTTTATTTTAGCAGATGGCCCATCATATGTGTATCTATCAGTATGTATAGGCACATATGCAGGCATGTATGTGTTTTGAGGTTGTGAATTTCATGTACAATTAAAGAGGAACCTAAACACTAAAAATTGAAAGTCACTCTTCTATTTTGTTATCTAAAACTAAAAGGTAATTCAGAATTCAGGTTAGAGATCTCTGACAGAATTCTCACCACAGTTACAGTTTCCAAGATTCATTATAAGAAACTATGATTAGTTAAATTATTAAAAAGCCAATATAAATGTAGTTTAAATTCCCCATGTTCACTCCTTATTGATACTCAGTATAAGGAAGCATTTTCTGCTTACCAGAGAAGCTGTAATGGAATAGGAATGAGCAGTTAGTTGTGGACTCATAAAATGGGTCCTTCTCTCCCCCACAAATCCCCTCAACAAACCTTATATGAGAGCAATTGGTTTTTAATAAGTCTGTAATTGACCCTGTCTCAAATATCACTTCAGATGTGGCATTAATGTTCCATTGTGCTTTTAGTATTCTTTAGTTGAAGAGACTGCCAGGTCAATGAGATTTGCTGCTGTTTACCCAAAATCGGGAGGGAAGAGGAAGACATAAACTCACGCCCTTGTTCTAAGCGCTCTTTATGCTGATCCATTTGAAAGACAACCACTCCACAAAAGGACTACTACTCTAATGAAGTGGCTTAGTTTCTCAGATGAGCTCTTCTATGATGTTCTCATTTCATCTCCCATTCCCCACTGCAGAAAAGTGACACTTAAAAGTTGGCAGCTGAGGGAAATATTGCTGAGAAGATTAAGAAAATAACACCCAAATGAAATAGCAGGTATTTGGGGTTGCTGTTATGGTAGCAACTGAACTTCCAACAATGTGTAGTAAATGTAAATGTGTTGTATAGTGAGTGTTATTCAACAGAATGGTTCCACAAGTTGCGCAGGCCTTGATTAGTTGAATGAGAGCTGCACAATGCAGGGTTTCTGCTCATATGCCACCTCAATTTATTTTAATGGCGGTGGTGTTTGGCAGATATCCCAGCAGATTATAGGCCTGATCTCCATTGCTTTTGATAACTGCCTTGCTTTTGGGCTATACTGGCATCAGTATAAGCAATATAATACATTCTGTGGCTAAGCTCATTATGGACCAGACACCCAGTTTGAAAGCTTGTGCTACAAACGGTGCTGCCTTTGCTTTTTCAATATCAACATTTTTATTATTTTGTTTTGTTTTTCAACTGAGATCTTCTATAAAATAAATCACATGGCCAGTAGTAGAATCAGAAGCTTGTGGAAATTCTCTTGAGACTTCCCTGTACGGCTGACAAATGTGAATTCCTGGGGGAAAATATTCCTGCATTTTTCCTGCCTGGACAGCTGTTGCCTTTCCCAGCGGGTCAGTGTCGAAAACATCTCAAAGTGACTTTTAAATTTCCTCATTATTCACTTGTTAAATTAGAGTTCATCTGACTTGAGGCATTTCACATTACCTTGCCTTTTTTAATCGCTTCCTTCCATCAATTCAGCAGAAAGCCTATAAAATGTGAAGTTTTTTTTTTAAAAATGACCTTAATTAGTCATTGGAGAATTTCTTTCAGCTAAATGTGCAACTATAGTAAGTGTTAAAAAGTTATACAAAAATTGGAGAGAAATAAAATGGGAAGTGGTCTTGATATTGATTTTAATATAACTCACTATTTTCATACATGAGTATTTCCTTTGATCTTTTTACCAAGATCTGTCACTCCCAAACTTTCATGGGCAATCCTAATTATACGTATATATCTTTCTTGCCCTTACTGAGAAAACAAAACTTCATTACTGGTAAAAACAATGGTTTTGTTCACTCATAATGTCAAGTTGGGAGTTATTTTGACCTTGGCTTATTGGAAAATTTACAATATTTTATTTTCATATAGTATTAAATCATGACATTTACTAATGAGCTCATTCATATGGGTTAGCTCATCTTAGCACATGTATCATATAAAAATCTTGTAGTAAATATTTTGTTGATCTTAAGTATTTTATGTAAAGTTTTTTATTGTTAAATTTTATAGTCTGCCTTTATTTTATACAACTTGAAGGTTGTATAATGTCACTGCCTCTATTTTTCCCATGAAACAACCTTGTGAGGTGGGCTGAGAGAGAGTGATATGCCCAAAGTCATCTGTCTGTCTATTGATCTATTGATCATCTCCCTATCTACCAAATCTAGGGATCACCCATCTCCCTCACATAGTGAAGCAATCTACTCATACCTAAAGGAGAACAAGAACTCACAGTTTCCCAGTTACCCTGCATCTTAATCACTATGTCAAACTGGCTCTCTTAGTCAGCCAAGATAACTTAAATTGAAAACAGTTGTTATTTACTTCATTATTTAACTGCAACAAAATACTAAATATTGGTTATTTGATTCTCTGGTTCCATTATCTGAACAGAGGAGATTAATATTGCTGATTGGCACTGATCAAGCATGCAGGCACATGTTGATAAATTAGTCCTATTGGTTGCATTGGCAAACAGTATTATTTATTTATTTATTTATTTATTTATTTATTATTTTGGTTTTATATTCTGTAAGCTGCCTCTAAACAAACAAGCAAGCAAGCAAGCAAGCAAGCAAGCAAGCAAGCAAGCAAGCCATACAATGTCAGGGAAATCTACAAATGCTAGACACAATGCAGTCCTGGCAATCTAAATTGCTAGTTCATTCTGTTCAGCACTTGTATGCTTATCCTTGGTGCTCCACAGAGGGCAAACTAGCTTATGCCAGCTGACTAGTGGCATTCGGGTTGCTGGCTCTTCCAGGCTCCTCTGCCAGTCTCGCCTCACCTTGTGTTGCATTGCCTTAAGTCTAGCCAGGTCCAGCACTGGCTTCTGCTCTTCTCATACATGAATGCAGCTAAGTTTTTCCACCAAAGTGATAACCATTTTATTGGTTGCTTTCAAACTGCTGGGTGAGCAGGAGCCAGGGAGCAAGCAGCGTCAACTCACTCCATCTCGTGGAGCTGGGCTCGAACCAGTGGAATGTAAACCATTTCTGCCTGCCAGTTCCAGTGTCATTAAGCCACTGTGCCACCTTAACAGTAATTAGAAATCTACCAACCATAGAAAGCTCATAAATGCCTCTGAATTTGAACTTTGACTCCTTAATGATTCAAGATCCAAAAAACAACTGTAAGTATTGGCTTCAAACTCTGCTGTGTTAAAAACGTTATTTTGTACTGTTGCTTCCTACCTATTGACATTTATTTATTTGATCTCTTCTCTGTCTCAGATATTTTTCTTTCAAAATTTGCCATATATCTATTTTGGCCTGTCATCCACGGGACTTCTCTCTGAACTTTTTCCAGCTTATTTTTTTTCCTTGAAAAGGGGTATCCAGAATAAATCTCAACTCCATAAGAGATTTAAGAACTGGAAAAAACAGTACTTTTCCCCCCAATATATTTTAAAATGAAACTAGTCACTGGAAAGAGAGCATTGGAATGTCATGATTACCTTGTTAATTTACAGTAGAATTATTTCTAAGATATAACAAACAATAACAAGGGAAATTTCTTCAGAGGACTAATAATATTTTATTTCTATGGTGGAACTATAGCTAAGAGATATATGGTGATAATGGAGATTATGAACTTATTTTTCAAATGTGATTTAAAATTAGATTAGAAATAGTAGAATAACTGGGGCAGATGCCAGACATATTTTAAACATATTTTAAAACTAATTTGCAGTGGGATTATATAGTACTTTATTCTTTTGAAATATTCTGTTTGCTAGAATCAGGTTTTTCCCAAACATAAAACAAGCATGTTGTGCATTGAGTTAAGAAACTGCAAATCTTCTTCAGCATAATTTCTGCAAAATATTACCAGTTAAATAAGAGTTTGGCATCTTGTTTACTGAGATCACACAAGAAGCAGCATGTCTTTGAGTTCAGCAGCAGACCAATTTTTAACATTTGAATGCAAGTCACTTTGATTTAAGCCCCAGGATTGATTTTGGAAATGTGCTAAAAATTAAAACATTACCCAGGTAGACATTTTCATACAACTAGCATTTTATATTCCTACTGGTGATTTGCATGGGTTTATTTCATTCTAGCATTGGCATAGTGGATAGCTTACACATCATTTTGAATTTTTTTGTGTCATATCTAATTCTGTACAGACAATGTACAATCTATCATAGCTACATAAATGTAGGTATTCAGCTTGAAGAAGCTTCTTGGATGAGAAGCGAAATGTCTTCAAAGAAAAATAAGAAAGTCCAGTTGCCTCTTGCAAAAGCACCTTTGGAATGTCTTACGGAGTATCTTAAAGAATTGAAATTATTATTTCAGACAGTGCCATATAAAATATAGTCAAAGAAGTGAAAGTAAATAAAACATAACTGTTAAGTTTGCATGAAGAGTCAGACGCGAGGAGTTCCAGCAAAGACTTTATTAGTGACTACAGCTCGAATGGACCCGTCCAGGCTTGGCTACGGCTGCCTCTTATAGCCTGCAGCCGTAGCTGCCAGCCAATGGGAGTGCAGGGTTTCTTCCCGCACTATTTAAACCAATACCATTTGACATTTTACAAGAACAGTTCAAATAAACCAATAACATTCAAACCTACATACATAACACCCCTCCCACTAGGTTCAGTCCATACCAAACCCCAACCTATCTAATGTATTCCTTTAAATAGGTGGGGCTCTTACGTAATGAGACCTTCGTGGTTCAGAAGTTTTAACGTTCTCACCCAGTGAGAGGGAAATGTGTCTACTGACATTTCCCTGTTAGGACTTCCTGTGAAAGAAGATCCTGTTAGACTGTTAGAATCTGGTCTCTCCTCCCAACCCATCTCCATTCCAATGTCAGCACCCAAGTCAGGTAGTGATGTGCAATCTTCCACTTCAGGTGGTGGATCTTGGCATTGTGACAGGGTTCGGGATGGTTCCTGTCGCAATGGCTCGTTACACATGGGGTTGATTCCTGTTTGCTGATTTTCCTCCTGTTCCCCCTTCCCCTAGAAGAAACATCAGGTGAGGGACCTAGAGGGAGACAGGGGCGATGTTCTGAGGGAACCTGGATCTAAGTTGGTCAATGTGCCTGCTCCAGAGGAGGCCATCCTCTGTTTGTACCCTGTAAGAACGAGGGCCCGTGATGTGAGTTATTTCAGCAGGAATCCACAAAGGGTCACCTATAAGGTTCCTAGCATAAACAGAATCTCCCACACTAAAAGAACGAACTTTGGAAGTGGAATCCAGTGGTGCGTTGGGTGCGTAAGTGGGATGAAGGCGGTCAAGGGAAGACCTAAGTTTCCTGCCCATCAACAACTCTGCTGGGGACAAGTTAGTTGATGGGCTAGGAGTGATGTTGAACACTAAGAAGCTTTCAAGCTTCTCAGTGATGTACCCCAGGACCCAGCTGCTGAAGCTTCTCTTTGGTAAAGCGTACCATGCGTTCAGCCCGGCCATTGCGAAGGGTGCCCAGGGGCAGTGAGGGCATGTCTGATGCCCTGTTGAGCTAGAAAGGATTCAAAAATGTTAGATGTGAATTGAGGGCCATTGTCAGAGACAAGGACATCTGGTAACCCATGGGTTACAAACAATTTTCTGAGCTGCTTGATAACAGCCTCAGTAGTAGTGGATATCATTGGAATTACCTCTAGCCATTTGGAGTATGCATCTACTATCACTAGAAAAGTGTGCCCTCTTGTAGGGCCTGCAAAATCAATGTGGATTCTAGACCATGGGCCCCTAGGACATTCCCATTCCTGTGTGGGGCGTGAGGTGGGGCAGGTCTGACTACCTGGCAATTGGGACAAGAGGCTAGCCAGTTTTCAACCATTTTGTCAATACCTGGCCACCATACATAACTCCTGGCCAAACCTTTCATCCTTACAATCCCAGGATGACCCTCATGTAACATTTCCAAAACCTCCCTTTGCAGTTTTGCAGGAATAACCACCCTGTTACCCCACAAAATACATCCTCTTAATACAGATAATTCAGTTTGCCTGGACTTAAAGGTTGGGCAAGGTGAGGTAGATCTTGAAGAGGCCAACCTTTCTTAATCCAGCCCATAACAGGTGCCAACACAGCATCTTTGGCAGTTTCTTTGGCAATCTCAGCAGCATGGACTGGAAGCTTAGCAACGGTCTCCAGGAAAAAGGTGTGAGTTTCAAGTTCAAAGTCCTCCTTGTGGCAAGGTAGTGGGCAACGACTCAGTGCATCAGCATGTCCAATGTCCTTGCCAGGCCTGTGAATCAGTTTGTAGGAATAGGCTGCAAGAAATTCAGTCCACCTCAGCATTCTTGGTGACAGGATATTAGGTGTAGGTTTGTCTCCTGCCACAATGCCTAGTAAAGGTTTGTGATCTGTAACAATGGTGAATGACCTGCCATACAGATATTCATGAAATTTCTTAACAGCTGCAACAACTGCTAAAGCCTCCTTGTCCAATTGGCTATAATTCCTCTGCTTTGGACAGCTGCAGAGTAAAATGCAATGGGGCTCCCGTCCATTGGGAAGCCTGTGACTCAAAACCCCCCACTCCAAAAGGGATGCATCACAAGTCAGAACAACAGGTAAATTCTCAGAGAATTGGGGGGCGTGTCCATTGGGAAGCCTGTGACTCAAAACTCCAAAGGGGATGCATCACAAGTCAGAACAACAGGTAAATTCTCAGAGAATTGTATCAACACAGCATCAGACGTGATTAGTCTCTTAATACTGTTAAATGCTGACTGTTCCTTCCGCCCCCAGATCCAAACAGCATTCTTATCAAGTAGGCGATGTAAGGGCTCAGCAATAGATGCTTTGTGAGGTAGAAACATGTGGTAAAAGTTAATAAGTCCAAGGAAGGCTTGCAAATCTGCCTTGCATCGAGGTTTAGGGGCTTCATTGATTGCTTTAACCTTGGCATCAGTAGGGTGGATGCCATGCTTGTCAATCATGTACCCCAGGAACTCAACTCTGTCTGTTTTGAGTGTACATTTGTCTTCCTTGACTTTTAAACCCGCTTTTCTGAACCTGGTAAGGACTTCTCTGAGTCTTTCTTGAAGCTGAGTGTCATTTTCAGCAGAGATTAAGACATCATCAAAATAAGGTACTACCCCTGGCAGTCCTTGCAACATTCTTTCCATAAGGCTCTGAAAAATGCCAGGTGCCACGCTTACTCCAAATTGTAGTCTTTTACATTTGAAGGCACCTCTATGGGTCACAATGGTTTGTGCCTCTGCAGTGGCATCATCAACTGTTAATTGTTGATATGCCTGAGCCAAATCCAGTTTAGCAAATACTGTACCCCTGCCAAGGGAATGGAGCAGATGATGCACAACTGGTACAGGATATGCGCTCTGTTGCAGCGCATGGTTAAGTGTCCCCTTGTAGTCACCACAGATTCTCACTGACCCATCAGACTTGACTGGTGTGACTATGGGTGTTTCCCATCTGGAGTGGTCAGTAGGCTCTAAAACCCCTTGAGCAATGAGTTTATCTAATTGTGCATCAATTTTTCCTTTAAAGCAAATGGGACCCTCCTGGGCTTTAAACGAATTGGGGGCACCTTGGGGTCTAGGCTGAAAGCAATAGGGGTCCCCATATACTTGCCCAGTCCTTCGCTGAAGACCTCTGGAAACTCAGACTTCAAGGACTCTTCCCAGTCAGAACTGCTCACGTGATGGATGCCAGTCACCTCGATGCCAAGTGGCTTGAACCACTCAAGTCCCAGCAAACTTGGGCGATCCTTGTCCATGATGGTCAGGGGCAAACGTTTGGTGTGGCCTTTAAACTGCACGTTGAAATCTCTCGCTCCAACTACTGGAATCTTGTTCCCTTGGTAGTCTTTGAGAGTCAGTGCTTGCTTCTGGAAATGCTTTTTCTGAATTTTGGGAAAAGTCTGTGGATAGTGTCCCATGACACCATAGATAAATAAGAGCCTGAGTCCACTTCCATTTGGCAAGGCATTCCTTCAATAAACACCTTCACATGTACTTTTCTGCTTTTAAGGGTGAAGAATGACCAATAGTGATTGTTTGGTGCGTTTCATTCTTGCCATTTGCTTCTAAATTTCGCCCCATTTTTCAAGGAAATTGTTGGGCTTAAAGTCTCTATCAGGAATTTCTTCCTAGCTGGTGGAGTTCTGGATGATTTGCAGACTCTGGCTATGTGACCCCGTTTCTCACAACGTAGCCAAATGGAGTCAAAGAACTTGCAATCAGTGCGGGGTGGCCCCCCCCACAGCCTCTGCAATAGAACCCTTGCCTGTTCTTCCCAGAGTCTTTTCTTTTCTTCTCCATTCTGAGTTTAAAAATCCCCTCCTCTGCCTCACTGCCATCAGAATCAGAGTCTATTTGTTCGCAATGAGTAGATGTGGATTTATCCCCATCAGAATGGCTTGAGGCCTGGCTTGAGGCCTTGTTAATCTTTTTCATGGCCGCTGCTGAGGACTTGGTGGCTTCCGCTGAAACAGCTTCTTCAATGGCCTCTTTAAACGTGATCTTAGGTTTCATTAATAGTTTGCTTTGTAAGACCTTATCTTTAAGGCCTAAAACAAACCGATCACGCATGGCCTCTTCTAAGTTGGTAAAGTCACAAGCACCCCAATGTCCCTTAAACTTGCCACGAAGTCATTAACATTCTCGCTATCCCCTTGATCCCGACGGTAAAATTCGTGTCTCTTAATGAGGCACGATACTTGTGGGGCGTAATGGGCTCTCAAAAGTTTCTCTAAATCGGGCCATTCCATTACCTTCAGCTCTGCTGCTCCCGCCAACGCCTTCGCCATTTTGAAGACTGCGTGAGAAAGACCGCCCTCTTCCGTCTCTCGGGGATGCCGGCGAGATCGTTCCCCTCCAGGAACATGCGGAAACGATCCGCATACGATTCCCAGTCTTCCGTCGCCGGATCGAACGGTGCTGGGGGGGTGTTCAGCGCAGCCATCTCGCTCAGTTGCTTGTTCGTCGCGTCGTCTTCTCTTCAGGGAAATCCCACCTTCGTCGCCAGTGTTAAGTTTGCATGAAGAGTCAGACGCGAGGAGTTCCAGCAAAGACTTTATTAGTGACTCGAATGGACCCGTCCAGGCTTGGCTACGGCTGCCTCTTATAGCCTGCAGCCGTAGCTGCCAGCCAATGGGAGTGCAGGGTTTCTTCCCGCACTATTTAAACCAATACCATTTGACATTTTACAAGAACAGTTCAAATAAACCAATAACATTCAAACCTACATACATAACAATAACCATCTAAAGAAACATGTTTGTCTCAATCTTGACAATCAGAGGGAGAGCTACTTGAGCCTTTTATGGCCTGGTCTCTATATTGGGTCTAAATGGTCCTACTTCTTTTATTTATTTGTTTTGACTTGTATGCCGCCACTCTCCAGAAAGGACTCGGGGCGGCTCACAGATAAAAACACAGAACAATAAATTAGTTAAAAAGAAATTAAACTAAACAAGCCAAAATACAAGTATAAAACCGAATTAAAATCGAATTTAAAACCCACCCTCTCCCCTAGGAGATCAGTCCAGCCCAGCCTGTAAAAACAACCAGGTTTTTAGATCATGCCGGAAAGAGGAGAGATCGGGAGCCAGCCGGAGCTCAATGGGTAGCTGGTTCCATAAGGCAGGGGCCGATGCAGAATAGGCCCTTCCCCGGGTCACCGCAAGCCGACATTGTCATGCGGACAGCAACTCGAGGAGTCCCAACCTATGTGCTCGCACAGGGCGACCGGTATTTGATATCGGCAGGAGACGTTCCTGCAAGTACCCCGGACCCATGCGATGAAGGACTTTGAATGTTAATGTCAAAACCTTGAATCGCACCCGGAGGGCAACCGGTAACCAATGCAGCTCGCGCAGGAGGGGCATAACATGGGAGTATCGGGAGACTCCCATCACAACCCGCGCGGCCGCATTCTGCACCAGCTGGAGCCTCCGGATGGTATGCAAGGGCAGTCCTACATAGAGACCGTTGCAGTAGTCGAGTTGTGATGTAACAAGTGCATGAGTGACCGTGCGAAGGGCATTTCGATCCAGGTAAGGGCGGAGCTGATGAACCAGCCGAACCTGGGCAAAGGCCCCCCTGGCCACGGCTCCCACCTGCTCCTCCAAACTGAGCCATGAGTCCAGGAGAACCCCCAGGTTCCGCGCCCTATCCACAGGGGGGTAACATCTCTCCCCCTATGGCCAAAGGTGGAATATACTCACTGGAGTGAGATGCCTATATGCACAGCCACTCAGTCTTGGCCGGATTGAGCTGTAGTCTGTTCCTGCCCATCCAGATCCGTACCGCATCCAAACAACGGGACATCACAGAGAGGGCATCACTGATTTGGTTTGGGGTGGAGATGTATAACTGGGTATCATCAGCATACTGATGATACCTCACCCCCAAACCTCGGATGATCTCGCCCAGCGGCTTCATATAGATGTTGAACAGGAGGGGCGAGAGGACTGACCCCTGCAGGACCCCACACATGAGAGCCCTTGGGGCCAACCTCTGCCCCCCTGCCAACACCGATAACGCCGAGAGTAGGAGGAGAACCACTGCAGAACAGTGCCCCCCACTCCCAACCCCTCAAGGCGCCGCAATAAGATACCATGGTCGATGGTATCAAAAGCCGCTGAGAGATCTAATAGGACCAGGACAGAGGAAAAGCCTCTGTCCTGTGCCCTCCAGAGATCATCCACCAGTGCGACCAATATCGTCTCTGTACTGAACCCGGGCCGGAAGCCTGATTGATAGGGATCTAGATAGTCTGCTTCATCCAGGAAAAGCAGAAACTTCCTGATCAGATGTGCTTCAGGATTTAAAAAAAGAAGAAGAAGAAGAAGGTGAATAACAGGGATGTGTTTTCCATAGGTAGCATTTATGTTTATCCATTTTGAGTAAATTTTAATTTGAAATAATATAATGCAAGCATATGCTGGATGTATGAGGTAGGCTTTTTCACAAAGAAAGGCAAAATTACAAAGCTCTAATTTTTTAACAGAGAGTTTGGAGACAATACCAGTAGAGAAATAACTCTTATATTTAATAATTGAGTTCATTTAGGCAAAATAATAAGTAATAATACTCCAAATATATTGCTTTAGCTACCTTTCAGAACAAGCAAATAGAGACATAAAGACTGTTCGAAATAATCTGCTGGAGGTTGGCTTGCCAAGGGAGATCTTATAATGTAATATATTCAATGTCATATCAAAGATGTATGATGAAAATTCCAGAGAACTGTGGTTTGCCGAAAATAATTTTATATCTGGGTTATTTAATTGCTGATTATATATTCATTGTGTGCAAATCACACCTAAAACCTCCAGCTGAAATTTGTACTCCCATCACCAGGTTTCTAGGGCAAAAAAAAAAGGAAAAGAAACTCAGCTGATTACCTGAAAATATATAAACCTAGCTGATCAATTTCTGATGAAGGATTTTATAAATAAAAAAGGGTTATGTTTGTGTCTTGATATCAATGTTTCTCATCATTTCAATTACCCATTTTGACCAGATGCTTCAGAATCTATTGAATGTACAATTCAAATTATCCCCAGCCAACCCATTTGAGAATATGGGAGTCAACATTTGACATACATCAAAGTTTGAGGAGTTTATTCTAGAATTATATAGTCTACAGTAGAATTAGCTGTAAATTAAACACACCAATCAGCTGATAGAAATGGAATAATCTGAAAGGAAAGGAACATTGTTGAGGAAGGACTTGTTTTCTAAAAATAAGCACCTCAGTTTCCTCTCATCATTTATTTTTGATAAATGCTTCAGCTTTGTCTCACATTTGTCTGGTAAACATTCATCCTGTGCCATATATCCCACTGGCATTGTCTTTCAAGTAACTTCTTAAAGTCTCCAAGAATTGATCTCATTCCAACGACAGCCATGCTTTTGATAGTCTCTCTCTCTCTCTCTTTCCCTTTTTTCGTTTCCATTTTATAGAATTATATTTTTATCTGCCTTTCACAGCTTACATAACATAAGACATTTCATTTCAAGGAAAATAAATACTGTATTTTACAAGAATAATTAGACAAATAATTGCTTCTAATGATCAAACTGCATTTAGACAGTATCTTGCATGATGATCAAAAAAGAAAAAGGGCGAAAAAGAATTTTTTTAAAAATTACATTTATATGCCGCCCTTCTCCGAAGACTCAGAGCGGCTTACAATTTTCTGGGATACAACCCAGTGTGCTCAGCAATAGCCTTCATTCCATTGTATATGCCTGCTTATTACTAAGCGGCATTTTTACAAAGTCAGCTTATTGCCCCCAACAATCTTGGGTCCTCAATTTACCTACCCCGAGAGGATGGAAGGCTGAGTCAACCTTGAGCCTGGTGGGATTCGAGCCTACAGTAATTGTAGACAGCTGGATCTGAAGTGCAGGCATTTAACAGCCTGAGCCACCAAGGCCCTAAACATACCACAAACCAAGACAGAAGGGAACATCAATTTGCCTGAAATTTATGTATGCTAATTTATATAGCTAATTTATATGTAAAATAAAAACTTGGGAGCCACTGCTGGAACTAAAATGGGATGCAGACATTGTGACCAGATATCCCTCCCTCTTCCTATTGCAATCAGCCTGTTAAAAGGGAACTGCCAATTTTATGTAATTCCTTTTTTTTTTACTTGCTTATCTTAAAACATGCTCAATTCAAAAGAGGACTATTGTCAATAATGCAAGATATATAAGTACCCTATCAGTTACAAAAAGAACCACAGACATGTCACTCACCCTTTGCTTCTAAAATATTATGAGATATACTTCTGTCTCTTCGTTTAAAAAGCTGCAGTCAAAATCTGATGGCTGGGATGGAGAGGAAGATAAATTTCATTTTTGTTTTACTTCTTAGTAAGACTTGGGGAAAAAAAACTTTATAAGATTTGATGTTGCTGCATGATTTGTGAGAGTTACAGCAGTCAACCAAACATAATACACAATTTTGGCTTCTCTCCAGGCATTCTGGTGCTCAGGGACAAGCTTATTGTGGAGGGAAAATAAAGATTAACTCCATGGATTCATTAATAACTCCATGGATTCATTAATGGACTGAGTAATCTGCTGACAGAAAGAAGGGAACAGCTGCATTTCAACCCAATTATTATCCAAATCCTTTCACAATTTTTAATTGTTAAGGTGACCAACCATCCTCCTTTAGGGAGGACAGTCCTCCTTTTGTAAGTTCTGTCCTCTCTCGAAAAGTGTCCTCCTACATGTCCACCTTTTTTGATATTTGAAGACTAATCTATAAATCTCCGTATTTGATCAATGCCTATCTGATCCATTGTGTGTGATGTGACGTATTTGTATTTGACATAACAATTCATCAAGGCTCAGTACAGTGAGGCGAGATGTGATTATGAGATGCATGTGCTCCAGACAGGAGAATTGTTTTGAGAGAGTGTGCTGCGTGCAAGAGGGCGCCACGCGCAAGTGGCTTTGTTTTTTTTCTTCAATTTATTTGTGTCCTCCTTTTCATTGTAAAAAAGTTGGTCACCTTATAATTGTAGATTAATATGTTTATATAGCTTCACAACCTCCATTTCTTATAATCCTGACCTAGCATAACTCTTTGTTGGGCACAATGGTCTGATACAGCTGGAGAATGCCAGCTGAGGAAGAGTTTAAGTTCCAATAAAAGAGAATAATTGTAGCTCAGGGTTGAGTCCTTGGTGCTCTATGAGTTTTGTTGTTTGTTTGTAGACATTTCATTACCTGATTAGGTAACATCATCAGTGTTAGTGTGAGGTTTGTTCCCTATGTAAAGTTACTGTATGTAACAGAGATCAAGCCCTACACTCATTAGCACTGATGATGTTACCCAGTTGAATAATGAAATGTCAGTAAATGAACAACTAAGCTCAGAGAGCACCCAGATGAGTTTTATGTAAGCTAACATTCTACATCACGGGTGTCAAACTTGATTTCATTGAGGGCCGCATCAGGGTTGTGTTTGACCTCGGGGGCCAAAGTGGGCATGGCCAGGGTGAGCATGGCCAGCTCGATGTTACTCGTGTCAGGAGTGCCTGCGGTGGCCCGAGTGCTCTGGCAGCGAAAACGGGCTCCTGAACTCCATTTTCAGCTGTGATGGCCTCCTGCAACCCTCTGCTGGTGAAAACATAGCTCGGGTTGCATTTTTGCTGGCAGAGGAACCACGGGCCAGTCTGCTGTTTCCAGGGTGGCCACACAGCCAGATCTAACCACCCCATGGGCCAGAACCAGCCCAAGGCCTTGAACAAAGCGATAGATTCTAATGCCCTTATTTTAATCTCTATAATTCATGTCCAGCATAGTCTTAAATTCCAATGCATCTGATGTTCTTTAGAGGTTAAGTAGAGAAATAGGTTAACTAGGAAAAAGAAATTATTATGCACTATTCTACTGTAATGGACATAGTAAATTATATTTTGCAGATAAGCTTTTTTACCAAACCATTTGCACAAAAGATTCAAAGATCCTAAGCAGCTGTCCTGGAGGGCACCCCAATCTTTTCATATTACTTTCCCCCTCTGATCTGAATCCTCATGGAACAAAATTTTAGATGAGTTGTAACCACAACTTTTGTATTTCCTTGCGAAACCAGCTGCAGATGAGAAGTCTAGCTAATAACAAAGAGAAATTATGTTTTACTTTATTTAAGGAGTGTGTGGAATTGTCATTAGTGGCCAATAAAAGTGGGATACTAAAGTTTTGTGCTGCCTCAAAAGGAAGAGAATGTGGATAGTGAGTTTTAGACATCTACTGTATGCGCTAATAAATTTACATCTACTGGGCTGCTGCATTGCTCTCTCAGAATAGCTGAAGCCTTTCCCTTTCTTTTTTTCTTATTCAGATAATGTATTCTTTAATTAATTGACCAAAGGGTACATTATGCAAAAAAAATGTGTTATCAGATCACATTTATTCAGAAAAAAGGAAAATAAAAGGAAAACCAGCTGGAAGAAACTCTGAATGTAGTGCAAGCAGTAGTTTGAAGAACAGATGACATTTAATCACTTCTCTTCAAGCTTTCTTTTATCAAATTTAAATGCCACTGCTGAATCTACTGTCAATGTTTTTCACAAGGCAGTGAAGATTTGATTTTTTCCATCAAGTCTAGGGTCTAGTAATGTGGGCAAGCTTGCTTCGATTGTGGATGATTTGCTATGTCATCATGGAACATGCATTTGAGAGGGGTAATCATATATATTTAATGAATAAATATATAACTAAAGGAAAAAAATAATTAGCTGGACAATTATTTGGAAAGAGAAGTGACAAATATCAGTGCAGTGGTGGGATTCAATTTTTTTTTACTACCGGTTCTGTGGGTGTGGCTTGGTGGGCCTGGCAGGGGAAGGACACTGTAAAATCTCCAGTCAGAGGTGGTATTTGCTGGTTCTCCGAACTACTCAAAATTTCCACTACCGGTTCTCCAGAACTGGTCAGAACCTGCTGGATACCACCTCTGTATCAGTAGTAGTTGAATCAAGGAAACTGAGAATGAGGGAAAGTTTTAAGCAGTTTATTTTCTGATGTGCCTGCTGAGACTGAGCTAAGAATGCTGTCCCTCATTTTATTAGAAGTTTTAAAGGTTCTACCAAAATATTGAGAGGTCTTATAAATGCTATCCAAAATATAATTTAGCCTTACATATACATGTAGTATAGAATCATTTACGAGCACATCACTGTCATGAAGGCAATTTTAAAAAGTGGGGGAAGGTGGAGAAGGTGAAAAAACACTGTGCCTTTGAACATCTATATAATTGTAGACATTTCTCTTGGCCCTTTCCACGCTTTTTGACCCATCCAAAGATAAAATGGGAAGCTGGCAAGTTGCAAAGCAAAGAACATTTGTCTTCTTTATTTTTCAAGAATGCCTCTGAGCTTCACATAACACATTCCCAAGAAATAAAAATGATGGATGGCTACAGTCTAGTGCTTTGTTTGAAAGGGTGCCTAAAAAGATAAAAATAAACTAGAGTGGTGTGGAGCATCCTGTGTGTCCATACAAGGAACCATCTTACCAACTTGCTTTGGTAGGTGGCTACTTTGTGACTGACTACACCACTATGGTAACTTGTTGCAAATGTATAATTTCCTCTGATGGAAATCATTTTTAAAAACTGGCTTTTGGGGTGCTTATTGGCCCTGACAAATTGGCTTCCTCTTCCTCTGAATTAGGCTGTAGATTGCTCCTTTAGCCATCAATTCCATGATCAAACATTTTGCAGCATCAAGGTTGACTGTTGTTCTCTTTGAAACTCTTGACTTGGGTCCTACTCTATGAAGCCATAGGAAACAATCTTACTTCATCCTAATAGACCTTTGAAGAAAGCAATGACGTTGTCCCTTTTTCAGGCCAGTATGATTCAACTGGCCTACAAATTCTCTCCTTTTTGTCATCCTTCTCAATTATAATCACAGAAATGAATGGGAAGTATCACTATTTGGAATCCATTTTCAATAGTAATTAGTTAGCAGTGTGTCCAGTGGTATATAAATTTGAATGTTAAATGTTTAGGATTTTTTAAATAATCAAGCAACTTTAAAAAGATGATTCTGACTTCATGCTGCTTGAGGTGCTCAACTTTTTCTTTTACCACCACAGAAATAATACAATAAAGTTATTTATTTGCACAACATTGAGATAAACTAACCCTAATCCTATATAATCTTGGATGTACTTTTTATAAGAAGAGTGTACAAAGATATATCCTTGATGACTATTTTACAGTTAAGATTATTTGTTAACTTTCAGAGACAGGGTATTTTTGGAAAAGTTAAAGATCATATTTTGAATTTTGAATTAACTCAATTTGAAGTTAAGGATAAGGCAGGAGAAGTATTTTATTGATTTATTCATCAAATCTATATACAGTAGCTGCCCACTTTATCAAACAGCAACAAACAATATCTGGATAAAAATCACTAACATAAAAGCAACAGATATAAGAAATATAGAAATCTACTTTAAGAAATAAATAGTGTAAGACAGGAGTGTCAAACTCAAGGCCTGGGGGCCAGATCTGGCCCACAGGGTGCTTACATGTGACCCATGGAGCTGCCCTGGAAACAGTGAAGGACCGCCCTGTGGTGCCAACAAAAATGGAACCCAGGGGGGCATATGTGGCCTACTCGAGCTCTGTTTTGGCTAGCAGAGAGCTGCAGGAGGCTGTTGTGACCGAAACGGAGCTCAGGAGCCCATTTTCACTGGCAGAGTGTTTGGCCATCACAGGAACGCACAGTATGAGTGATGTCAAGCTGGCCATGCCCACCCCAGCCACACCCACCCCAGTCTTCATGGTCAAACACAACTCTGATGTGGCCCTCAATGAATTAGAGTTTGACACCCCTGGTGTAAGAAAACAAATATGTAAATCCCTAGGCAAAAAGATGATAAAAATGGTCACTTGAACAAGGGTGTCATCTAGGCAAATTTCTGGTTCCCAGAGAGACCCATGCCTGATAACATAACCAAATTTTGTGGGCCTTGTGAAATGACAAAAGGGAAGGAACTCTTCTAATTTCAGGTGGAAAGGAAGCCCCATAAGGTGTGCACTTCAGCAGAGAAGGCATGTTTCTTGGGACCCATAAAATGTAGACTCCTAGTTTATGGTATCCGCAGAATGCCTTTTTCTTCATATTTTCCTCACAACAACAAACCTGTGAGGTGAGTTGGGCTGAGAGAGTGACAGGACAGAGGTCACCCAGCTGTCTTTCATGGCTAATTCAGGACTAAAACCCACTGCTTTCTAGTCTGGTGCTTAAACCACTAGAACAAACATATTTTTAATTTTAACTTTACGATACAAATTACTTCTATTTTATTGGATTTTTCTGCAAAGTAGTGTTATCATTCTGAATCCTTGGGATGAGTGGCATAAAAACTTATATATGATATATTCTTCTCCTCACTATTTGTGTTTTTCAATGCAATCCAAAAAAAGAAAAGAGCCTTGGTGGTGCAGGCTGTTAAACACCTAGCACTTAGTTCCAGCTGCCTGCAATTAGTACAGGCTCGAATCCCACCAGGTTCAAGGTTGACTCAGCCTTCCATCTCGTAGGTGAGGACCCAAGATTGTTGGGGGCAATAAGCTGACTTTATAAAAATGACGCTTGGGGGGCCCAAAAATCCTAGTAATAAGCAGGCATATACAATGGAATGAAGGCTATTGCTGAGCGCACAATTTGTTGTTCCCTGGCAAATATTATTATTAGTGATGAAGCACCCACAACTTCTGAGGGCAATGAATTATTGCCCTCAGAAGATGTGGGTGCTTCATCACTGGAGGCTTTCAAGAAGAGACTGAACAACCACTTGTCAGAAATCATACAGTATCTCTTGCTTGAGCAGGGAGTTGGACTAGATCCCTTCCAACTCTGTTATTCTGTTAGGTGAGTTGTTAATGAATATGTATTTTTATATGCCAAAAAATCTGTATTGGTAAATGGAAGTTGGCAAATGGGTTGTTGCTGGCACAACCTGAGATGCTCCACAGCCTGTTGTTTGCTGGCAAATATTATTATCCCTTTCAATTTCTCTGGTTGGTTTGCATCAAAGATGAAAGTCTTTTTCTCCCACTTTTGTCATTCTAGGATGGAGAGAGCAGTTTTGAGATGATAGCAGAAACACTTCTTATAAAAATCTGTTGGTCTTGATGACTGACAACAAAGGAAATTGGGAAACATGAAGAATCATCAACCATAAGCTGCATATTTCATGTAGACTACCTAATGCAGCTTGTTACTAGACAAAGCTAATCTAAGGCAGCAGAGTTGATGTTCTGATGATTCGTCTCTCTCATTATTGCAACTTGATTTATATCCTGGTAATACGAATCTCCAGACAAACCCCACCAATATATGACATTTATACCATAAAGTTTACCATTGTATTATCCTATACTGGAGCTAATTGCCATGCTTGTAACTGAAAGATTAGCAATATCTGCAAAGCTGAAATGTCAAAAGATATAATGTAGAAAATTCATGATATTAAACTTTTATAATATAGACTAGAGTTTGGAAAGCCCATTTGAATTCCAACTTGTTGTCTGACTCTTAGAAATAGAACTTAATACTGAGAGCCACTGCCCTTGAATTATCTGGCCAGAAGACTATGAATCTTTCAGTTAATTAAAAAGATGCTCTTCTTAAAGAGAACTGATAACAGTTTCCCCTCAGACATCAGCGCCTCTCTGCAACAGAGTTTTTATGCAGAGGGATTTGAGCTGAATATTGGAATTTTTTTTAACTAATAGTGAGAAAGAGAACATTAGGATACATGAAGGATAATTTAACAGACACTTTAAAAGTGAAAAATGCAATCATTTGCAAGCTATTCCCAGGTTCTCTGAGTTATTATTCAGTCATTGATTAAACTGGCTACAGAATAGTGAGATCTCCATTCCCCAAATCATCTAGCTGAGATTATAATGTTTAATTTACGCTGGCAGGATCCTAGCTTGCTCCTTTGGTATACTGAGGCTTGCTCCTTGGTATACTGAGGAGCTCCGGAGATGAAGCGCCGGTCAAGGGGGTTAGAGAGCAGGTGGAGGTCCACCTGCCTCAGTCCCACCGGTGCCCAGCTAAGAGCCTTTATTGGGATTCTTTATGGTAGCTATGAGAGAGGCGAGAAGATCTTATCTCTCCACTCTCATAGCGCCCCAGCAGATAACGCCTCGCCGCCTCCCTGTTTCGGGTTACTCGCTCCTCCTTCATTTAGAGGGGGGCCGGACCCGCTAAGGGTAAGGCTGAGGCATTTGTTCAACATCGGATAAGATTGCTCGTATTCGACGGGTTGTCCTCCCATTTGCAGTGGTCTGGGAAGGTGTCTGGCTATTGTTATCTGGGATGAGTTCGATCCGGTTTCCGAGGATGAAGTGGACAGGATTATGCGCTAATGAGTTCCACCACATGTTTATTGGACCTGTCCTCCTGGCTGGCTTATGCCGCCAGGGAGGTCACTATGGTTGTTCGGCAGTTATCAACGCCTTTGGGAGGGTGTCTTTCCCGCCGCTTGAAAGAGGCGGTGAGACCCCTCCTGAAGAAGCCTGCCCTGGACCCACTGTGTTAGACAACTGCCCAGTCTCCAACCTTCGCTTTCACAAGGTTGTTGAGAGTGGTGGCTCAGCAGGTTCCGCTTTCCTGGATGAAGCGGACTACCTAGATCCAGATCAATCGGGCTTCCGACCCGGTATAGCACGGAGACGGCATTGGTCGCTGATGGATGATCTCTGGAGGGCTCGATAGGGTTTTTCCTCTGTCCTGGTCCTATTAGACCTCTCAGCTGCTTTCGATACCATCGACCATGGTATCCTTTAAGGCCGCCGAGGGGTTGGGAGTGGGGGCACCGTTCGGTGGTTCTCCTCCTACCTCTCTCGGGCGGTGCAATCGGTGTTGGCGGGGGTCAGGTCGCCCCTGGTGTCTCTTTGTGGGGTCCTCAGGGGTCGGTCCTTCCCCCTTTTGTTTAACATCTACATGAAGCCGCTGGGTGAGATCATCCGTGGTTTTGGGGTGAAATTTCATCAGTACGCTGATGATACTCAGCTGTACATTTCCACCCCAGACCAGATCAGTGATGCCCTCTCTGATGACTCGGTGTTTGGATGCGGTACGAACTGGATGAGCGGAACATGCTTCGACTCAACCCGCCAAGACTGAGTGGCTGTGCATATCGGCCCCGCCCAGTTTAGATTGTCCATCTTTGGCCATAGGGGGAGGTGTTACCCTGTGGATAGGGCGCTGAATCTGGGGTCCTCCTGGATGTACGGCCCGTTGGAGGATCAGGTGGGGCCGTTGCCAGGGGGCTTTGCCCAGCTCGCTTTGTTCGACAATCTCGCCTTTTCTGGACCGGGACGCCTCGCGACGGGTCACTATGCCCTTGTTACCTCTAGGCTCGACTACTGCAACGCTTCTATTTGGGACTGCCTTGCATACCATCCGAGATTGCAGCTGGTGCAGAATGCGGCGCTGGTGGTGATGGGAGTTACCCGTTCTCCCATATGACCCCCCTCCCGCGCTGGCCTTCATTGGTTGCCGCGCCCCGGTGAGATTCAAGGTTTGGTATTAACATACAAAGTCCTTCATGACATGGGTCCTCAATACTTAAGGGAGCCGCCTTCCAATATCACCGGTCGCCTCTGTGCGAGCTCATAGGCAAGGACTCGGGGTCCCGCTGGCGGGCCAATGCCGGCTGGCGGTTCCCCGACGACGAGCCTTTTCTGTCGCGCCCCTGACCTCTGGAATCAACTGCCTTGGAGCTCCGGGCCCCCTGACCGCACCTTCGGCCAGGAGTTAAAGACCTGGTTGTTTGACCAACCTGGCTGTGACCCCTTTGGGGAGGGATGGTTTTAAGGTTTTATAGTGTTTGAACTTATAATTTAATCTAATTGTTTTTTAAGTATTTATTGTTCTGTTTTGTTAAGTGTGTTGAAGTCTTCGAGATGGGGCTGCATATAAGTTCAAATAATAAATAATAAATAAAATAATAATTTGAGTTTTTTGGCAGTTTAAGAACTAGATTTCTACTTTATAAGAAATTTTATTTCCTACAGACCTCAGCTGTGATGGTTTTCCTATAAGAGCTAGAAAAAAACTGCACTTTCAGTATCATCATTACTTTCAAACATTATCTTTAAACAAACATTTATCCCTTATTTTGGGCAGCAGAGAAGAGAACATATGTGTGTGTGTGTATAATGTGCATATATATGTATGTATGTATGTATGTATGTATGTATGTATATATATACGTATATATATATGTGCTATATATATGCGCTATACATATGCACTCTCTCTATATATATGCACTCTCTCTATATATGCACTCTATCTATCTATCTATCTATCTATCTATCTATCTATCTATCTATCTATCTATATAACACACACACACACGTATGTTCTCTTCTCTGCTGTCCAAAATAGTTAGGGCATGTAAGGGAAGGTAAAAAGATAAAGTTTGAAAGTAATGATGAGACTGAAAGTGCAGTTTTTTCTAGTCTTTTCTATATTTTATTTATTTATTTATTTTATTTATTTATATTTGAACTTGTATGCCACCCCATCTCAAGACTCATGGCTCACAGCTAAAAACACAGAACAATAAATATTTAAAAAGACATTAAACTAACAAGCCCAAATATGAAACATAACAATACAATAAAATATATTAAAAACCCATCCCTCCTCCCAAAGGAGGGTCACAGCCTTTAATCTATTGCTGAACATATTTCTAAGCAAGCTTTTTGCTGTTTAATCCCCAAAATATCATTTTTCAAAAGCTTTTTAAATTGTATTTAAAAATTCTTTCTCTATGGAGAAGTCAACTCACCGTGTGAACACAATGTAACTTCTTGTTACAAAGAGTTTTAATCTTTTTAAAACAGAAAAAACCCTCACAAATCCAAAGTGATTCATAACTGAGGTTCATCTTCCTTAACGTCCTTCAAAAGCCTATGTTAATGACTGTGAGCAAAGATGGCTCCTTCCTTGACTCCAAGCTGCTCAACTCACGAGCAAACCACAAAATGGTGATTCCTGTAGTTTACTCATGAAAAGCT
The DNA here is from genome assembly GCA_009733165.1 of Naja naja. Classification (NCBI taxonomy): domain Eukaryota; kingdom Metazoa; phylum Chordata; class Lepidosauria; order Squamata; family Elapidae; genus Naja; species Naja naja. Next base: position 105,977,921 of record CM019149.1, read on the forward strand.
GCTATAAGGAGTCACAAGGGCTATCTCAAAGATCTCTCCTTAATCCAGAGAGAATTTTGGCAGCCAGAATCCTTCATCCCACGCCAATCTCCATTGTAATGCCATCCTTTGCAAAGAGGATGCTTAATTTGCATTGACTTTTGGAGGCAAAAGTCTCCAAAACCTTTGGAGGATTTTGGAAGTCCCGGAGCCCCTGCACTTTTCCACTGTTGGAAGAAAACAGATACTTGTAAAAAAAGGAGCAAATGCTTCCTATCTTTGTGGGAAGGCAATTAAGGATGTCTGGATCTGCCTGGTATTATAATGAAGCCGAATGCAGCAGTGTGATATCAATGATATTACTATTTATGTTGGATTTTGATGGTAATATACTGAAGTATCTGTTCCACCAGTAGCACCAGGGAGGGTGCCAGTCACCATGGGTGACAAGTGAAGAGGAGAGATAGGTCAAAACAGTGTTGCCATTGGCAGCATTCCTGATGTCTTTGGCTTAAAAGAACAATTATTAGAGCACATAACTCTAGAGCTAGCTGGAGCTTCAAGGTCTATTTCACAGTTATTGTCACATTGATATCTCATCTTTTTAAGAGTCTCAGGACAGTTATTCATGTAAGCAATCTAATGTGATTCTCAAAACAGACTTGTGCAGTCAGTTGAACTGAGATTAGGGTGACTCAGCCAATCCTTCACACATCTGTTGGAAGCTACATTATTGTGCGTCAATTAATTTTCTATCTGAATGTCTATATACAGAGTACAGATATTTGCAACTCTATATACAGACACTTTCTTGCAAACTGGAACTAAGATCATGCAGAGCTCCAGCACCCATGGAAGCTGCTTGCACAAAGGCTTCCTCTCTGGAGACACTCACATCAAACAGCTGGCAACAGAAAGAATAGCTTGTCGATGCATTATGGAAAATGTCTGGATATGGATTTTGGGTATTCATGTTGCTTTGCCATCTATATTGCTAGTAGGACTGCTTTGAAACCAGAGTGAAACCAGATGAGCCATGGGTTTGATAGTTTGCTCTTGAATATTGGCTGATTCTACAGTGATCTGCTGTGGTTGTCTAGCCTCTTGCTTCCTTGTATGCTTATCTAGCTCTTGTGCATAATCTTTCAATTGGGTAAGATGGCTGCTTAATTAGAAAATGGTCTGTACTGATTCTTGTTATGAAAAAAGGGATTCCCTTGTGCTTGCTTTACAAGAGTTATTTGTCACAAAGAAAAGAGAAAGAGGATCTTACCTTGAAGCCTCTTAACCCTTGTACCTAAAATAAATACCCAAAGGCCAGTGTCTCTGTGTGTATGATAGTGCAGACAGAGTTACTTTCCACATCTGTTGCATGAATGGGCTGGGCCAAAAATAGCTGGCAAAAAGGACCACCTGCATAACTGTTTGAAATATAGACAATCTCCCTTTGCTCTGAGCTGGTCTAAGGTATTGGTTAAACAGAATAACTTTACCTCATTGCTTACTGTTCTTAATAGCAATGGCATTTAGACTTATATACTGCTTCACAGTGCTTTACAGCTCTCTGTAAGTGGTTTTACAGAGTCAGCATACTGCCCCCAACAATCTGGTTCCTCATTTTACCCCAGAAGCATGGAAGGATGAGTCAAGATTGAGCCTGGTGAAATTCGAACTGCCAAATTGCGGGCAGCCGGGAGTCAGCAGAAGTAGCCTGCAGTACTGCATTCTAACCAGTGCACCGCCACGGCTCATAAAGTGCCATAAAACTGCTGCCCATTGTTTTAACAAAACCAGCTCATCTGTCCTGGCTGTAAACACAATCTATTGTTTTAGTTCACTGAATATAAAAAGTTCTAAAAGAAATTTTATTCCTGATTGGTGTTACTTAGCTAGTTTTAAAAAGCAGTTTTTTCAATATGCAAAAAACAGCCAAAGTTAGGAAAAATGTATCTAATAATCCAAGGCTGACTACATCATCTCAAATCATGATTGGAACAACTTCATAAAGAGTGCTGAACTCTTTTGAATCACGTTCTACAACATATACTGTATTTGCACACCAATCTTTGGTTAGTTGTACTAATTAAATGATTTTTATTTCTCATTCTTGTGTTCTTATTACCATCACTTCTGATAATGGCCCATATACCTCATGAAAATCAATTTGTCTTCAATATACCCTTTGATGATTTTAATGTAGGTTTATATTATTTACCATACAATTTCTGTAGGAATACTTCTTACAGAATATGATGGTTTTTGGTAAAGTTGGTTAAAATACTTAAATGCCTAGGTATACATGGCTAATAAATGAAGATGAGGATAAATTATCTGCAACATGATGATCACAACCATGCCTGATATTAAAATTATTGATCTGCAAAGATAAGACAGGAATCAGGGGTTTCCCTGTCAGACCTGATAGTTATATAATTTGACAACAACATCTCACCTTTAAGCTACTAATTACCACACCAAATATCTGTTAATTCCCAAGGATAGGAATAGAAACCATGACTTTAAATACCCAAGTGTATAAAAGCCCTTTACATGCTTTACACTGGAAGTTATGAATCACACTGTCTTTGTCTTGCAGCTTCTTGCATGGCTAATTATCTTCCATAGTGACTCCCTCAGGTCCCAGCTGCACAGTACAAGGATGTCTGAAGGCTGAATGACACAGAGCAAATTCCTTCTATTAAAATTTATTCTATGAGCAGATTAATAAAACATAGACACATAGGGCTGGAAGGGATCTCAGAGGTCTTGTAGTCCAACCCCTTACTCAAGGCAGGAGATCTTATACCATCAAAGTCAAATGGTTGTCCAATCTATTTTTGAAAACTTCCAGTGATGGAGCATCTACAACTCCAGGAGGCAAGCTATTCTTGATTAATTGTTCTTATTATAAGAAATTTTCCTCTTACTGCTAAGTTGGATCTGTCTTTAACAAGCTTTGGCCCACGACTTTCCATTTATGGGTAGCTAGCCAGGGTTGAAACCTGGAATGAAAGCAAACAAGGGATTATAAAGCTACTACATATGCTTCTGTGATTTATGTATTGTGATCTGGATGCATGGAATAGTGTGATTAAAAGTTAATTTTTACATTAGATCTCCCTGTTCCTTTTATCAGTATACCGAGTCAGTATTATTACCCAAAGATACTGAGTTCTGAAAAGAAGTGCCTTTTATGTGCCCTTGAATGTAATTCTTAATACAGGATCTGTAACTTAAAGAGGTAAAAGCTAGGAAATTGAAAACAAGCACAAATCTTCCCACTTCTGACAATATGTATATGAGACTCTTTAAAAAAAACTGTTTTATGCAATTGATCTTCCCGGTGTCAGAAAAAGTCAGACCCAAGTGAGATATTTATGGCAATATTCTCCCTATCACTGTATCATATTTAGTATATCAAAGTATCTATACTCTTTTTTCCCCAAATATGTAAAAATATTATTTCTTATTTTTAGACATAATGTTTTTTTTCTGCATAGAATAAATTTTCCACCTTTATTTCTTAATAGCAGCGAGAGTCCTTGGATTTCAGTAAATAAATATATCTATGAGGATTTACCTTCTGAACAAGCCTTTGATTCTATAAACTATGTGGTCTTACCAAGCTAAATTCATGGCCAGAAAAATAGCATTTGAACAAAATGAAGCTTCTTTCTAAATAGGTATATTTAATCCTACTTTGTTATGTTTTAGTTCAGTGCACTCAAGTAAACCTAACCAAACATATTAGATACTGGAAGCCAAAAAGATTTTCAGTAAAGAAATTGCAAGCCAATGAGGATCACTTCTAACAATTGCAGAAAAGCTAATTTTAATGAGCTAAGAGGTGAAAAAATACCATACATTAATGAGAACTATTATCCCTTAATTTCTTTTCAGGGATAAAAGAATCAATATAATTAATTTATTTGCCCTATTCATGAAGCAAAATATATCTCTTATGACAGGAATAGAATCTGTCTACCAATTTCTTTGATTCATTTCATTTTTAAAACTTCTGTCTATGGTAGACAGGTCCTTTAAGTAGTTTCTTGCCATACATTTTCTCAGGTATTAAAACATTCACTGACTGATTATTTTTTTTCTTGACATGCAATCTGTTTCTGTGGAGGATGAACTTGAAGAATGCTGACCTGTTTACTTTTCTTTGAAGCATTTTGTTTATAGAAAGTTTTGGAATTATTTTGACTGACATTCTCCAACTTATTTTTTTTTAATGGTCTGAATTTCTGTTACAAAATATTGTCTTTTTTGAATGAATTGAACTTTTCAGTCCCTTTGGCAGATTAATTCTTTCTTCTCTTCCAAGACTGGAACAAGAAAGATGGATGGGGTAGAGGTTTCTATTGATTAACTGAACTATATCAAGATATAAGATAATCAGACATCTCCTGTATTTGGTCTCATCTAATTTATTCCTAGTCAAGAAATAAATGGGATATACCATGACCACTTATGTAAAGCTTTTACTTATGGTAAAAGTCAAATAGGATAAACAAAAAAGCAAAATAAAGAATGACAATTCTCACTTTTTTAAAGCCATTGAGAAATCTAACAGAACTAAGACAGGTACACTACCTCCATCCAGATCCTGACAAAGATCATCCATTAGTGTGACCAAAAGTTGGTTATATCTGTCACAGAATAAGAGATACAGTCAACTTTTGGTCACACTAATGGATGATCTTTGTCAGGATCTGGATGGAGGTAGTGCATCTGTCTTGATTCTGTTAGATTTCTCAGTGGCTTTTATTAACATTGACAGTAGAATGCTTCTGATCTCACTTCAATAACTGTTTTATAATGATTTTATTCCTCCACCCTTGTAGGTCAACTGCAGTGGTTGATGATAGCAGGGGTTAAACTCAGTTGTTGCTCTCTTGTGGGGGCTACTGTGGTCAATTCTGTAGCTCCTACTGCTTAGTATTTACATGAAATCCCTGGCTGAGATTATCCATCAGTTCAAAATGCAGTACCATTAGTGTCATGATAATAGTCAGTTTTGCATCATCTATTCTGGGTTTGGCTGGTAATGTCCTGGTGATTGGTGGTTATAAATGTCTGGATTCATGAGAGCAAGCTAAAATTGAATTATGTCTAGCAATGTTTGTTCAGTGAGATTCTGCCTGCTTCAGTGCCTGTTGAGGGTGAAGCACTTTCCCTGAAGCTCTATTACTTGGGGGGTCTTTCTGAACTTGTGTGCTGGTGTGTTAATCCCTTGATAGCAATAGCAATAGCAATAGCAATAGCACTTAGACTTATATATTGCTTCACAATGCTTTACAGCCCTCTCTAAGTGGTTTACAGAGTCAGAATATTGCCCATAACAATCTGGGTCCTTATTTTACCCACCTCGGAAGGATGGAAGGCTGAATCAACCTTGAGCCTGGTGAGACTAGAACTGCCAAATTGCTGGCAGATGGCAGTACTGCATTCTAACCACAGTGCCACCACGTCTCTTGATAGTACAAGCCATCTTTAGGACTGTGCTTACTAGCTTGAATTGGGAAAACCAGCTAGTGAATCCTTACTTAGAGGTGTGGCTATCCAAGTTACTGTTTTTGATGTGGTCCTTGGGTCATTTCCAAACTTCTGGAAGATGAAAAATATAATTGGAAATAGATTTTGTCTAAAATCAATAGAATTTGGAAACTTCTGTTTGAATTAAGCATTTGAGAATGTCTAAGGGATACTAATAATAATGGTCTATTTCTTTTTTCTAGCTACAATAAGATAATATGCAGTCAAGATGTCCTGTGTTGAGCTTGTATCTCAACAGTGTCATAAACTTCAGGTGCTACTTCTTACAATAAGTTTAGAACTGAAGAATTGGCATCCCAATACAATGTGTATCTGCACACTATGATTTAGAACAGGCAACCAGTGGTGTAAATTGCTCCTTTCAAAACAGAAATTATATACACACAGTGATCTTGAAGGTATGAAGCCACTTTATGTGTATTATTCAGAGAAAAACCACAATTTCTACCCATGGATAACCTTTATGAATAATGCCATAATTTCTGGTTTTATACTTCAGAATCATTTGCTGGGGAAATATAGTTCAAGAAAGGAAATGTGGCAAATGGAATTGCAATAAATTTTTGTTAAATGTTTGGTAATGTTATGGAAAACTTCATGCTAACCTTGCTGGTGTGTTAATCCCTGATAGCAATAGCAATAGCAATAGCAATAGCACTTAGACTTATATATTGCTTCACAATGCTTTACAGCCCTCTCTAAGTGGTTTACAAGTCAGAATATTGCCCATAACAATCTGGGTCCTTATTTTACCCACCTCGGAAGGATGGAAGGCTGAATCAACCTTGGCCTGGTGAGACTAGAACTCTTGCTGGCAGATGGCAGTACTGCATTCTAACCACAGTGCCACCACGTCTCTTGATAGTACAAGCCATCTTTAGGACTGTGCTTACTAGCTTGAATTGGGAAAACCAGCAGTGAATCCTTACTTAGAGGTGTGGCTATCCAAGTTACTGTTTTTGATGTTCCTTGTCATTTCCAAACTTCTGGAAGATGAAAAATATAATTGGAAATAGATTTTGTCTAAAATCAATAGAATTTGGAAACTTCTGTTTGAATTAAGCATTTGAGAATGTCTAAGGGATACTAATAATAATGGTCTATTTCTTTTTTCTAGCTACAATAAGATAATATGCAGTCAAGATGTCCTGTGTTGAGCTTGTATCTCAACAGTGTCATAAACTTCAGGTGCTACTTCTTACAATAAGTTTAGAACTGAAGAATTGGCATCCCAATACAATGTGTATCTGCACACTATGATTTAGAACAGGCAACCAGGTGTGTAAATTGCTCCTTTCAAAACAGAAATTATATACACACAGTGATCTTGAAGGTATGAAGCCACTTTATGTGTATTATTCAGAGAAAAACCACAATTTCTACCCATGGATAACCTTTATGAATAATGCCATAATTTCTGGTTTTATACTTCAGAATCATTTGCTGGGGGAAATATAGTTCAAGAAAGGAAATGTGGCAAATGGAATTGCAATAAATTTTTAAAATCAGTTATAAAACTGCTTTGGTAATGTTCATGGAACCCAAAGAAAAATACCTTCATGTTTCTAACCTCCATCTCAACATTTTTATATAATCTAAACATTTAAATGTACATAAGATGTTCATACCCTGGAATTGGCTATATAGACCTATAGCAATAGAATTTAGACTTATATACCTACCTGTGGTACTTTACATCACTCTCTGGGTGGTTTACAATGTAAGCATTATTTGCATATTGCCCCCAACAATCTGGATCCTCATTTTACCAACCTTGGAAGGCTGGAAGGCTGGATCAATGGGGAGAGTTTGCACTTAACCACTCTGCTGCCACAGCTCCTTATATATGCCAAGTGAAATTGTAACTGGGAAAAGAGAAGATGCTTTTCTCTGCATTTCTCCTGCATATGTGAGGAGCAATGGAAGAAAAAAAGAGACAGAAAATAGTGGTGGCATAGAGGAACTGAAGTGGGCAGGGCCTTTTCATGGGTATTAAAGACTTTAAAAATCCTGTTATCTGTGGCCCCTTTACTCTGACAGCACCATTAGAACATACAAGTAACAAATTTACTAATAATCTTTTGTTTTATGGCATATACTTTCATCACATCAAGTTTTCAAGATAGCAGACAAACATGGTCTAATGCAGGGGTGTCAAACTCATGGCCCATGGCCTAGATGCATCACACACTGGCCATGCTCACCCCTGGTTTAGCAAATGGGGAAAAAGTTGTAATACGTGATGTTATGATGTGTTGTTGTGAGTTTGACACCCCTGGTCTAATGGGTGAATTAATTTAGACTTACTCAATTTGGTTTCTTAAGTTTTGCTAAAATACTTGGCTCAGAATCCCCACCCAGCATGTCACATCATGTCATATGGGAATTCTGGGTACATCAAGACAATGGAAATGCAGGTTTTTCAAAATTTGTTGAAATCTATCTGAATATTTTGTTGTCAGGTCTTATTAATATCTTATCCTGCTTCCCATGAATGGTAATTATTTGTCTACTAAAATATATATATTTCAAGTCTCCCCAGTAAATAGTATGCACTATCTTGACTACCTTAGTTATAATAGAGGAAGTTGAGACTATCATTTTGTTTGAAGTCATGGCACTCTTTATTGTGCCAGAACTAGCAAAAGAATCCATGGCACTGTGCAACATACCAAACCTTACTAAATACACTAAGATCAAAATAGCCAGAATCATGGACCTCATCAACTTCTGTCTCACTATCTACTTTCAGTTTGATGGACAACTATGCCAACAAATTTAAAAAAAAAACCATGGGTTCACCACTTTAAGGACTCAGCAGAGACCCTAATGCAATATCTAGAAAATATAGCATTCCTACACATATAACCAAAAGTATGAATGTAGTATGTAGATATTAATAAAAAAGAAGACATATGAAACTATGAACAACACCTTCAAAGGAATATAATTCACAACAGTTGGAGAAAACAGTAACATACTAGTTTTTCCGGATATCCTCATCAGCAGAAGAAATAGGGACAAATTACAAACAAAAGTCTATCAAAAACCACCCACATTCACCAAGTGCTCCACTACCAAAGTAACAACCCAACCTCCCACAAAAGGATGTGTACAAGGACATTATTCAGATGAGCACAAACACAGTGTAGCAAGCCAGAAATCAGAAAGAGGAAACAGACTGTCTATATAACATTTTCCAACAAAACAGATACACATAGAACTTTATCAAAAAGTGTCTAACCATACAACTACTGCAACATAACCAACCCAAACTATGAAAAGATAACACTGCCATACATCCAAAACATCTCAGAAATCACCAACAGTCTATCTCAACACATGGTATCTCCATAGCACACAAACCAACTAAAGACCTCCAAAATATGCAAAAATAAACCAAAAAATCCCTTAGCCCAAGAAAAAGCAGGAGTCATTTACAACATACAGTGTAAGGATTATAACAGCCACTATGTAGGACAGTCATAAAATTAGACCAAGTTATAAAAAAATGGTAGAGAATTCCTGAAAGCTTGGCAATGAGACAAAACAGCCATTAATAGGCTCATAGAGATAAGCAACATTTACATACATTTCAAAACAGTACAATAAAAATGCTAAAAAGGAAACCAAGAGACTGGAACACCTCCTGGCAAGTAATCAACACCCTGACAAGCAGAGATTAATATCAGGATTAAGACCAGAGAAGCAATCAAGAAATAAACAATAGGAATAAACAAAAGGAACTACCTCGGAGAAAACATCATCTCCACCCACACTGATAGGAGGTGCTACTGTATACAACTGAAAAAAAACTATACTCCCTTCCAGCACTGAAGATGTTACTTAGATGGATAATGAAACATCTCCACAAAAACAACCACGCTCAGAGAGCACCAAGGAGTCCAGTGTTCATCCATGTGCTACATATATTCTCTTCTACTGCACTTAGTTCTAGCTTTTGTCTAGGGCAAATTTAGATGCAGACAATTATCTGTTTTTTTCTGATTTACTCATTAGTAATTCAAAACTCCTTATTCTCACACACACTACCAACTAGATTAGAACATTTCAATTATTCCTAGATGGCTGGGGATTTTTTTTAAATGTGGATTTTACCTTATTCCTTTTGAGGAATATCCATATTGATGCATTAAAAACAATTCAGTTTACAAAAATCAACTTGCTTAATCATGACCTAGATAATAATGGACAAATGCATTTTGTAGCATATTTTAAGAACATCATTCAGTACTTAGCAACAGCCACTAATTTGACTTTCTAAACTCTAGGGAGAATGATTATGAAGCAAGCTTGGGGAGAAGTTGTCAAAAATTGTGCAATTAAAGTAGATTAGGAGATAAAAGCATCTGCTTAAAATTTTGGAAAAGTGGTGTGAAAAGAAGCCACAGTGTATTTGGTTCAATGTATTCAATCATGTTTGCAGTTATTCAACAATGCAGCTTACATAACATTTGCTTTCCAGCTTGGAATAAGTGGTATACTCTCAAGATAACAGCTGAAAAGCCAGGGATTAGCTTGCTTGGAGATGTAGTGAAGGTAGCAGTCATGACTAATTATGTTGTACCTTCTCATTTGGAATTTTCATATAATTTATAAACAAATAAAAAGACCCCTCACCTACTGCAAGCCAGAGTGTTATTGCCACATTTTGCCATAGTAACAATGATATTGAAACTACAGCAGCTTGGAACTAATTCTTATTAAAGTGCTATAGGATCCACCAAGAATCTTGACATTTTAGGGCAGCAATGCTAGATATACAAACATTTCTTTGCCATGAAATGGGCAGCAAATCAATGGAAGGAAGGGAGGGAGGGAAGAAGGGAGGAAGGAAGGATTTTCTATATGATGATGGCATGATGAGGCCATAAGGTCAAATGCAAAAATTAGATGTGTTGGCTTCCAATTGACATTTGGTTGATCTTCTCTGTCTCTTGCTCTATCTTCAAACCAAACATTTTAACAGGCTATTTCAAATCAAGTAGTATGTAAGTTTGAATCCCATATGGCAAAATTACAGCTGGAAAAATAAATTGCTGTGTTGTTGCAGCTCATTAAATATAGGAATAATCTTAGCAGATTTATATTTTGCAGAAGCAAAAGATTACATTTCAGATGATAGGGAAAAAAATCACATATGCATAATTAAAACTGAACTGGCTTTCAACTATGCTACCTTGAGCAGTTGATACATTATTAGAGGATTATTGTATTTCTTGAAAATGACTAATAGTTAAATAATCTGCTGTCATTAACATTTTTCTTATAGTAGATGTCAGGAATAAATTACATTTTGTTTCATTTACAAAGTCTGATATTAAAAAGAGAAGCAATATCAAAGACAGTCACATTTTTTTTAATACATTTATATGCCGCCCTTCTCCGAAGACTCAGGGAGGCTTACAATTTTTGGAAGCACAACCCAATGCGCTCAGCAATAGCCTTCCTTCCATTGTATATGCCTGCTTATTACTAAGCGGCATTTTTACAAAGTCAGCTTATTACCCCCAGCAATCTTGGATCCTCAGTTTACCTACCCCGAGAGGATGGAAGGCTGAGTCAACCTTGAGCCTGGTGGGATTCGAGCCTGCACTAATTGCAGACAGCTGGAACTAAGTGCTAGGCATTTAACAGCCTGCACCACCAAGGCTTTTAAACATCTATGACTTTCCAATGTCTCCTTCTCCTTTTTCTTTTTCTTGTTACCAATTTTAAAAATGCTGTTGGGGAACAGGTGGCAAAAAATATTACTGTTGAATTAAATATCTATTGGTTTAATTTGACAAAATCAGAAGATGCAAACTTTGAGTCATGTCTCTCCTTGTTAGATCTCTCTCAAAAAAGGGTCTTATTTCTCATCAGTTGGCATTGCCTTTTGTCCTGTCCCAGTGGGCAGGAGTGGCCTTTTCCCCTAACATGCCTCAAAACACAGGTCTGTTAAATGAAGGCATTACATCTACGAATTGGAAATCTGTAATATCAAGGAGAAAACCTTTATGGGAAGATTCAGTCTCACAGAAATCAGCTTGTGTTACCAGTGCCTCGTTTTGCCCTTGTTCTAGGTCCAAGTCATCATTATTTCCAGAGGTGGTATTCAGCAGGTTCTGACCAGTTCTGGAGAATTAGTAGCAGAAATTTTGAGTAGTTTGGAGAACCGGCAAATACCACCTCTGACTGGCCCCACCCCATCTATGCTCTGCCTCCCAAGTCCCAGTGGATCGGCTGGGTCTTCTTTGATTGCCCTGCACAGGAGAATGGAGCAGGAAAGCAGGTTAGTGGGGTGGGGAGGGAATGGGATTTTACAGTATCCTTCCCCTGCCATGCTCACCAAGCCACGCCCACCAAGCCACACCACATCCACCAAGCCACGCCCACATACCAGTAGTAAAATTTTTGAATCCCACCACTGATTACCTCCCTGTAATGCCAATCCTGAACTATGAAAAAGATCAGTTTATAGTATGTTGCTGAGGTTAACTGGAGCCAGTTATTTACATAAGGCTCACTGAGTCATAGCACATTTGAGAGCTTTTTTGCTATCTAGTGCCTGTCCTCTGGCATCAACTGCCAACATTCAAAAGGTGCTAAAACATTTCTGCTTTATAGGTTTCTGTGGAGCTGGTTTAAGCATTAATGCTTTATACAGAAATGTATGTTTACTCAGACAGATGTTCCAATTCTTGTTCTAAAACATATAATACATTCCAATTGTTGAGCTGTGATTCAAAACTAAAGTATTATTGTATTAATCTCTTGATATGATATTTTATTTCCTACTGAGCAAAGTTATAAATGTTAAGCTATTGTTACTTCTACTACTGCAACCTCTACTACTGCCATCACTACTACCCTACTGGTGAGAGTTGTCTAGTCTATTGTTTCTCTGATTCAATGTCTACATCCCAGCTCTCCTGCCCAAGAAGGAGACTTCAAATAGCCATGCTTTTACAGCAACAAGGAACCACCACAAAGACAGGATGGATGTCAGTCATTGGCATAGGCCTGATATGATGCAAACCATATAAATTGGCTAAAGTTGTTGCATCTTGGCTATTAGCAACCAATCTGTCATTTATGGGATGAAGAATGAGCCATTTTGCCAGGAGGTAAAACATGCAAGAGCAGAAGCAGATTTTTTTTTGTCTTGCTGCACTATCTTCGGCCACAGTCTGATACCATTCTGAGCTGTGAAAAGGTGGGGGAATGAACCTGTTGGTTCCAGCTGCTTTATTAGCGGAACTAATAAAACAATTCAATGTGTAGGTTGAAGGCTATTAATAAGGCAAATACTTAGAGATTTTGTCATGAAGTTCTTGTCTAAAATCTGGAGCAAAGAATAGGAGAAGTAGCTGAAGGAGATAAAGCCTAAGCCATTAACTGACATTTGCAACAATCAGAGCCAGAGAACCTCAAGGAACTGAATCCAAGGGTCCAAAGCTGATTATCAATCCACAGGGAGAGGAGTCAGGAAGAACTAGAAGCTTTAAGTCAGCAGAAAGCAAGTTGAAAGGGAGACAACTATTTCCAACAAGGAAAAAGGTCTCAGGAATGTCTTTCTATAGTAAGATTCCCTGGCCATGTTTGATTAATGGAGTTGACACAATTGCCTTCAAGGATTTGAATCCTATGGCTCATTTTAATTGCCATCTTGTTCCAGGGCTGAGCAGTTGGCCAAAGTTTGAATCCATCTCTCCCCCAACTTTGGTGAATCAAACTCATTAGGAACTGCCTCAAGTGGCTGAGTGACCATTGGTTTCCTTGTTACAGACTTGCAATATCCAACTTCAAACGTTGAGAAGTTTATGATGTCCAATCAGTAATTTGTGAAGACTTTTCTGTCTCTCTTTGATTGTAGTTAATGTTAGGTGAATAGTCATAAAACTACTACTGTCCATTATTTAATCATGAATCTACTCGTCATCAGTGAGACTTGTTAGATCAAGGATCTTCAAACTAGGCAAGTTTAAGAGTTGTGGATTTCAACTCCCAGAATTCCTGAGCTAACATTACTGGAGGAGAAATTCTGGGAGTTGAAGTCCACAAGTCTTAAAGCTGTCAAGTTTGAAGACCCCTGTATTACGTTAACATTGGTTCATCTTATTTCAAACAGATAGTTGATGCTCCAATGAAACAGAGTACTTTGCATTGCAGATAGGTTTCAAAATCAGGTACAAAATTCTTTGAAGCTCATGGTGTCCTGCCAGAACAATACAATGTTATGTCATCTCTCACTTGACTATTTCTATACTCAACGTATCATTCATGTCAAACTTCAAAGTGTATTTAGTCTGCTTTCACTTTTACTGCGTCTCAGCTTGCCAACAAACTATGGGGGCAGGGGAGGGGGATTGGAATGTGGATTTTAAACATCAAGCAATCAAGCCATGGGAACCAAGGTCACATTAACAGGCGTTTGCCAGACTTTCAAGATATTTTCTCACAACAATATTGTGACACTCAATTGGACAATGTGACCTGCACTAATAGGAGGGAGGGAAGATTCTATACTTTAATTATATTGAATTGCCCAAGAATTAGCCAGAGCTGGTTTTGCTTTCATTCTTCATTCTGATGTACTCAATGAAGTTTTGCATAAAAAGATTGAATCATCTCAAGAGTACTTGCTTGGTTGGGTTTTTCAGTCAGAACCTTGACAGTTATCTCTGAATTTTATTAGATCTACTTCTAAAGTCCCCAGGGTTGTTGGTCCTGGATACTTTTAATATGAATACTGTTGACAGTTATAATCTGCAATATGCTTTTTGGGAAGACTGTATTTTCTTTACAGTTCTTACAGAATATATAAAAAATACTTGTATTTGGGGTGATTTAGATATGGTTTGTTAACAAATTTCTTAGTGGGTAAGTGCAGACGGATCTTTTTATCAATGATCAATCGTTATTTACTGCAATGTCTGATTTAAGAAAAACTTCCTCTATTAGCTTCACACAGGAAGCAAGTCGGATATGGCAATTTTCACCTTACTCAATGAGCCTTCAAGGGTGCCAGCCTTTTGGCCAGTATTCTACTTATAACATCATAGCTGACTGGTTCCCGAGTACTTTCTTACTCAAGAATATTCTCATAATTCACCCTTCTAGTTGGATGACCTCTGAAAAATGAAGTAGAAGCAATAAAGACTGAAATGTTCTGGAGATTTATTTGCTCCTATGCTTATTGTGCATGCCTTATTGCATTTTGCTTGCAATATGTTAGGGTTCTTGTGATGGTAAAGAAGCTTTTCTTATAAACATGACAAAGAATCGTTTAGAAGGATTCTTTAGAGTTCTGCACAGTCCACTAAATTCAATCTGTTAAATAACCCAAACAGAGCTATCCATTCAGTGCTTGGAGAATTTTCCTCCTCCTTTGCTGTTAAGGTCAGATTAGAACTTGCTTTCTTCTAGTTCTCATTACAGATTTATATCTGAAAAACAGCAGAATTGGACCTTCTGTGGGCTGTTTCAGAAAGACTGATTAATAGAACTAGATGGGATTCTGAAGTATCTCAGGTTGATCTTGGCTGCTTCAGTCTACCTGACAGGTGATTGATCTATTCATGAGGATAGAGATTAATGCCTCCTTTAAGGATGGATAGTTGCTCGCTCTCTGGTTTGAAATTGCAAGTGTAAAGCTGCTGAGCAAGAAAACACATATGGATTCTTCTGTATGCTTGAGTGCATCAGCAAATGTTTGCCCCACTTCTACCTCATTTTTAGGGAAGTTAAATGTAAATATGGTGCTTGAGATGCTCAGATCTAACTGAATTGGATTTTTCAATCAACACTGAAACATGGGTTGGCCATTTTTTTGTCTGATTCCTCTGATGTTGGAGTAGATCTAGTTAATAAAGATGAACACTTCCTTGCCCTTTTCTATGCAATATTCTATGGAGTTTATTCCTTTCATATTTAATAGTAAGAGCAACCACTGGGAAATCTTGTTAAATTTCAAGGGTTGTGGTAATGGGTGACATCCAACTTTATATTCCATGGGTTCGGATTTGGATAGCATTGTGTCCATGATGTTTCAGTGCAAAGCTGATGCTTGCACCTGAATGATTGGGAGCTGCTCAAAGCTCAAGAGTGAGATAATTGATTTGCTGGTGATAGGTAGGGGAGCAACTAGGAAAAGAGGCAGGAGATTTATGGCATGTCATTCTTGGGAATCAATCTAAAAATTGTGCCCGAGGGTCAAAACCCAGATGTCATCTTAAGGCAATCTGTTACTACGTCATCCCAGATGGGTGATATGGTTTGAAGCTGCTTCTGTCAATTGTGGCAATTATAGGAGATAAGTGGACATATTAATTCTTTAAATAAATAAATATGGATCCACAATAAGGAATCTTATACTAGAGGAACTCTGCTAAAGAAAAGTTCCCTGAGGATGGGTTCCAGCACAAGTCCAAAAGCTTGGAAGACTGAACCTCTGACCCTGGTGACCAACCCAGATTGGATCCTGCAGCATTATCCTGGGACACATATATTTGCCTTCATTCGTGAAGGAATCATCTGCTTCTCATTTTTAACTTTGATAATTCCTTTATTTCTTTTTTTAAGACTAAAGAATTGTACAATTTGCAGTCAAGCACTTACTATACTCCTTAGCTCCAAATTGCTTCTCTGAAAATGATACAAAATAGAAGTCACAGATTTTTTTTTACTATTTCCATTGCTAGGAAATATAGTCATATTTAATGCATACTGATCAACAATGTAATGTACAATATATTTTTCTTTTAAACCTGCTTGTTTGTGTTCCCACACAAAGCCTCCTAGCTATACAATTTATTTTCAAAGTAACAGGCAGGAAAAAAAACGTGTAATATTTACATCATGTATTCCTCAAGGAAGACCCATCAATACTGCGGAAGTCTTATGTAGTTAATTATTTTGGCATCTTTTTATTTTGTATAGATAGAATGCTTTCAGAGGGAAGGAATGATTCAGAAGAGACTTAGTAATTCAGACAGAATTTATGGCAGTTGATCTTTCTTCAACCAACCAGTATTCTAATATATAAAATGTCAATCCTTCTCAGAGATGCTTTAAAAAAAATCAAATATGCAGCTGAAATGCATGATGTAGTTTTACAGTTAGAAAAAAAGCAGTGGAAGATTATTTGAATACCACTGTGGTGGTATTATATATGCACTGAGGTGGAAAGATTCGACACTACTCACTATGAAGGAATGGCTGGTGAAGGTGACAGATTTTGCTGAAATGGATAAATTGACTTCTTTAATTAGAGAAAATATATCATCTACATTTTTGGTGACTGGAAGTCTCTTATGGACTTATTGTGTAAAAATAAAGAATTTGTTATTTGTGACTTAGATTTGATTATGGAAAGAGTAATATGAGGTACCTTTAGAGAAATTAAAATATATTTGTATTTATAACTGTTGTGAAGAAAGAAGCCATTTCTTTATATCTTTTTCTCTTTCTTTCCTTTCTTCAATTTTTTTCTTGTACTTTTTTCTTCCTTACTTTATATTAGCTTGTGTTACATTTATCTTCTTGTTTAAAAGTTTTAGTAAAAATTATATACCAAAAAACAAAGTGTGTGACACAGTTTCATGTCAGAATTCTAAACAGATAAATGAAACAGACCCTTTCTCACATCATTTACTGTTCCTGCTACAAGTTTTCATCTTGCGGAAGCTTTCCATATAAGTAATTACATATGCTGCTAATTAGCATGGAGATTATTTCTTATTAAGGAGCATCCCAATTTCCTGAACCAGCATCTGTTTTGTAAATCTTAATAGATGGTAAATGGCACCACAGAGAGAAATTTCCTCATACGAACACTGAAAATAATTCCTGAATCTTGCTTTTGTAAGGTTTTAATCCTGTTAAGTCTAGCATCTGAATTTGCATGGCAGTATTACTGCACTAATTTTATATATGATTATAACTTTTCTTACTCTCTTTGCTTTTGAAATGAAAATGTGCCAGTAGTAAAATTGTCCTTATGCTTCATATGGTAAACACTGTTGGAGGAGAGCCCCATTAGTCTATGGTAGCCAACAAGCAGAAGAGTCTGCTAGCACCTTTTAAAATGTATCAGGATAAATGATGTATGGGATAAATGCTTATAAATTTAGTTAATTTCATCTGATAATTCATCACTGCACATGACAACTTTTTTGCTATTGACTACCAACTTTATATAATCAGGAAGTTCTTGTCCTGTGGGTGATAGAGAATAATAGATAATAATAGAGCTCATTTGTTGTAGTGGCTAAGAAACCAGGTGATGGTGGATTCTAGTCCTGCCTTAGGCATGAAAGCCAGCTGGATGATTTTGGGTCAGTCACTCTCTCTCAGCTGAACACACCTTGTGGTTACTGTTGTGGGGGTAATAGATGGAAGGAAGAATTATGAAGTATGTTTGATGCCTTGAGTTACTTATAAAGTAATAAAGGCAGGATAAAAATCTAATCTATATCTAATCTAATGATAACTCTACTTTATACTGAGCCATGGTGGCGCAGTGATAGGAATGCGGTACTGCAGGCTACTTCTGCTGACTGCTGGCTGCCTGCCATTTGACAGATCAAATATCACGGTTGATTCAGCTTTCCGTCCTTCCAAGGTGGATAAAATGAGGACCAAAATAGTTGGGGACAATATGCTGATTCTATAAACCACTTAAGAGCTACTGCTATTATATCCTATCTCATCTCTCCCTGTAGTGATTTCTTCTGTATGCCAAACAACCCAGATCTTTTTATCATTGGCATAGAGCTTGGTTTCCATACCCTCACCTCTGAACTCGTTCCAATTTGTCTTTGCCTTTTTTGAATTATAATGCTCAGAACCAGTGCTTCTGTAGGGACTGGCTAGAATAGACTTAGAAGATAACTTCTTCCAGCAATCTGGCTTCAATGCTTGGGTTACTGCAACTCAAAATAGATTAGTGTATTTATTCATGGTGTTAATTGTCATATGTATGAGGTCATATATAATACTCGACCTATATATAACAATAGCAACCACTTTTTTAAAAAAACCTGAGTGCAGAATTAATTTAACCTGACACATTCTAGTTTTGTGGAATGCTTTTTCATGTCTGTGTGGAGTTGGTGTGAAGGCTGCATACACACACCCAAGAAAAGGAGGAATGGGGAAAGATGAGTAGGGTTTAAAATATTCCATCATGATTAAACCCTTTCAAACAATTATCAGGATTAGGGTTAGGTTCTGCTAATATCACAAGATATTAACAAAACTTCATAAGGAAAAATGTGTTTGTGTGTGTGTATGTATGTGTGTATGCATATGCTGGAGCTGTGGAAACTGCTAGAGCACAGAAGAATGCAACTGTGTGATCCCAGCTGCTGTAAGGAGTTACAGACAGATGCTTCATGCATATTTTGCATGCTTTGAAGCATCTTTTCACCTCCAGCCCTGAGGCATTACCCAGCCTTATAACAAATTGTACACAATTAGTATTAAAAAAATAATAATCCAAATCTAAGCCTACAAGTATTAATAAGCATTGCTATTGCTTGAGAAGTGTGGCAGACCAAAGAACATTTTATTTGTGGAAGATTCAGTAAATTAGTGTACTTTCAGAGTTTGTATTTGAAAGATATGAAATATGCATATATTACCAGAGCAATCTTCATTTTATGAAGAAAGGAAAATGTACACTTAATATAATGGGAAGTTACAGCCAGCATCCTCTGTTAAAAGGGTATTTACCTTATTTTCCTTATTCCTAATCTCATTAAGTCTTTCTTTTTGTTCTGCTTGCCTAATGGCCATTATATTTTATCTAGATAAGTTATTTACATCCTGTATACCTTGAACATTGTATTACTGCTTTTGATGGTATTTCAATAATTGATTATCCTGTTAGTGGTCACTCATATTATCTTACTTTATTATTATTTGTACCAGGATATTTGCTTTTGTTTTTTAAGCACACCTTTTTTCACTTCAGAGCAGTCTGTCTGGAACTTACAACCAAGCATATTTGTATTCCCATGGACTTATATGTGCTCCTATGCATGAGTGTTCTTATAATTATTCTTTCTCAGTCATGTCATGAATGAATTGGAAGATACAGAATTCCCATTGATTGAAATTACTTCCTCTCTCAATCTGAGAAGGGTACAGTTTATAGCAAGTTATATGATTTCTGTAATAGAGTTGTCAAAGTCTGGAATGCTCTACCTGATTCAGTTGTTTCAGCTACAAATTTTCACAGTTTCAGTCACAAATTGACTTCCGTGGACCTTACTTAAGTGGTTAGTAGAGGGGGCGTGCCTAAGTGCACTAACGTGTCTATCGTCCCTGTCATTGTATTTTTATTCTTTTATTCTTGTTCTCATTTTTGTTTGATAAAAATTCAGATAAATAAATAAATAAATAAATAAATAAATAAATAAATAAATAAATAAATAAATAAATTGCAGTCTTGACTGCTGCTGTGTTCCTTACAGCTTATCTATCACACAGTTTTTTGTGGGATATTAGGAGCTTGCTTTTAAGGAATAAGATATGTCTTGTTAGCTAGCTGACTTGCACTTTGAAGAAATTCAAGGAAAGACCAGCCTGCCCAGCACTCCACAGAAGATCCCTTCAAAACACACCAGCAATTAGTATACTATGGATTGTATTATTCTGGCATGTTTTTTTAAAAATAATTACAGAAAGCTGCTGAGAAAAGCCAGCTCAGGTTTTCACTCACATCTCTGCAACAAAGATACTTAGCTCCCTTTGTTGTTTACACCTGATAATTTAAGGTGAATGTGGAAGCCTTTATTTAACATCTAGAAGTTGTAGTAAAGCATCTGATGTGGGCAAAACATCAAATGTTTTGAAAAAAAATGTATGAATGCTACTTGGCCTATATGTGGCACCACACTAAGACTGGTGGGGAGGGGTTGACCCCCAGGACTGAAAGAGGGGGCTATGTTATTGCCTGTGTGTTGTAGAAGGTGGCCCCAGAACCATGAACATTGCACTCAGCCTTAGTCACTGCAAGGTATTTAAATGATACTGAGATTTGACTGTAATTTTGGCAGGCAGATCACTCTTCCTTTGCTTAATGCTTTCTGTACATGAAGCAGTTCAAATGCTGATTACATTGTAAGCAATTAATTGATTAAATTTCACCAGCTGTTCTTCCCCCTCTGCTTAATCTCTGATAGTTCAGACATGTTATGGGATATAATAGTAGGGTGTTCAGACAAGTTTCTTAAAAACTCATTATTACTGGAATTCTTCCTGATGGCATCTAGGAAGAAAGGGGCCATGGGAATAGGAGGCTATATTTGCCTCTATCAGCTATTGGTGTGTGTGTGTGTGTGTGTGTGTGTGTGTGTGTAAAGCAAATGGGTGTTGTTTTGTACATATGATTCCAGCTCTTTGATTATTTTCCTGCATCATTTTCAGTTCTTTGGGGTGAGTGGTGCATTGGCCTAAAGATGCAGCTCTCACCTCACAGTCAGGAGGCTGTGAGTTCAATCCTAGGTAGAAGCAGATCTTTCTCTCGCCGGGCATGTTGAGAAAATATCTGCTGAATATAACTCTGCATTGCCAACAGGAAGGGCATCCGGCCAATAAACTCTCAGCTCCATTTAGTTGCACGGACTCCACCAGGCAAGGGATTATGGGGTCATTAAAAGAAGATGATTTTCAGTCCTTTGGGGTATTCTAGTGTAATTACAGAATAATGTAACCTTAATCTAAAACATTACAGTATTTCCTTAAGCCATACATAGCATAGGATTTCATTCAGCACCCTGTCTACTTTGAGTTTTTCTACCCACTGCCCATGTAAAGTAATTCTTAATTCTTCCATTTTCTTCTGAAGAATTTTCTGCGTAGCATGTGCAGCTGCACCTTTCAGGTAGCTGGCATAATGAGTTTTGTCAGTCTCAGCTGTCTGTTTCACTCTGTCCTCCTTACAATTTAGAGGAGGCTCAATGCGTATCTTTTTCTTTAAACTTTTAAAGTGTTGCTCATTTTGTTTTTGCACTTTGCCTGCCTTGCTTATCCAAAAAGAAATGGGATGTGGAGGTATAAGTGGGCATGATTTCTTGAGCAATGAACATTTGAAAATATAATCAGAAAAGCCCTGTCCTGATTGAGCAATGGTAATACTGTTCTGACTTCAAGAAAGTGTGTCCATCTTTGTGAAAGTTTGTCTAGCTTTGTGATAGTTAAAAAAAAGAACTGCAGCAGTCTGTTCCTTTAAAAGGTTGTCTGCTTAGAAAAATCTGTGTGGAAAGGAGTGGAAAAATAATACATTCAGATAATATAATACTAAGAGCAACCCCTGGGCTTAGAAAAAAAAGGAAGCCTTTTAGTAATTGCTTGAATAGGAGTTAATTAATATTATGAATTTGTTTTAAAAGGCATTCATTTTTTTATCTAGAGTACATGTATTGTCTTTACATTTCATTTATATGGAAAACTATGCCTCCTTGCATCTGTATACACTCCTTCTGGGTGTTTATTAACCCAAAATTGTTTCATTAGCTGATTATAATTAAATCTTTATGCAATGTTGTACATAAGCTGCTTAAACAAAGTATGAAAAATGAAAATTATTAAAGTTTTCTATAATACTGGGAAATGGGTTAATGTGCCATTTGCTATTCAGTTTACTGCTATTTCCTTTTGGGGTGAGGAAAAGAAACCTTGGCTGAATTCCATGCTTAGCTGAGCAGCATAAATACCATGTTTTCAATAAAATTATTCATGTTTTAGCTTGACTAACTACTAGTTTTGGAATCTGTTTAGCTGAATCCTTCCTTCAGAACAAGTAAAGAGTGATCGTGCTCCTTACAATTTCTCTCTTAAGTTTCTTCATCTAATATGAAGTGATTTTGTAGCCTTCATGTGAAGATGCTGAAGAACAACAATCATCCTGTTGGATGGAAAGTGAGAGAAACATTCAAAAAGGCAATCAATTCAAACCTTTAATGATGTTTCCCCTGACTTCTATACATCCTTTTCTAGTAGGCCATTATAGTAATGTATATTGAAAGATAAATTCTTTATTCACAATCTCATATTACAATTAGCCACAAATTAGATTCCAAGTATTGATTTTCATCAATTACCAAGTGGCTATAATTCTTTGAATCAAAATGAATTCAGTTTCCTTTGAGATGAATTAATTTTGAATCACTGAGAAATTCAATTCAGTTTGATGAAGATAAGCCTCCAGAGGTTATTTTAATTCTAGAAATTAAGGTCCTTTTATATAATAGTGGGAAGATATTTTTTTAGTGATTTTAGAAGAAGTAGCATCTTATTTTGTGCTTTTACTGTAGAAGTGCAAACAAAACCATCTACCATCAGTTCTTCAAGTTCTTTTCTCTTGCTCAGTTTTCAGAACAAAAATAGACAGTGCTGAAATCAGAGCTGTGGGCACTCAAATATCAACACTGATCTTGGCTTCATATCTTGGGGAACTGTTGGTACAGAAAGATGCCCTAAGAGTTAGAGTTGAGAGTGTGATGACGTTTGAATTCTGTTGACAAGACAGAGAAGTAACTGTTGACAGCTCTCAAATATAACATTCTGTTAATTTTGCTCAAACATGTTGGATGACACCTGATATGAACCAAACCTTTGCTTTTAAAAAATGGAGGACAATATCCCATTAATAAAACATCACCTTTCCATGGGAATCCTCTTCAGTCCCTGGTATCTTCAAATGGATGGAAAAATCTCCATCCTGAAACTCTGAGGAGCTGCTAACTATGACTGCTACATAATTGACTGAGCTGATGGCTGACTTGGCCTCCAAAATCCAGAGCTAATTTTTTTTTAATTACATTTATATGCCGCCCTTCTCCGAAGACTCAGGGCGGCTTACAATTTTTTTAGGATACAACCCAGTGTGCTCAGCAATAGCCTTCATTCCATTGTATATGCCTGCTTATTACTAAACGGCATTTTTACAAGGTCAGCTAATTGCCCCCAACAATCTTGGGTCCTCAATTTACCTACCCTGAGAGGATGGAAGGCTGAGTCAACCTTGAGCCTGGTGGGATTCGAGCCTACAGTAATTGTAGACAGCTGGAACTTAAATGCAGGCATTTAACAGCCTGCACCACCAAGGCCCTTACTAATTTACTAATTTTCCCTTGCTCCATCTATGCTAAGATGACAAAAAGTGCTTCATCCTTACCGAGTAAATAGATGAAAGCATTCACTATAAGGCATGAAGATAATTTGTAACCTTTGCTCTGTTCTCTGTATTTGTAAATCAAGGCTGGGAATAGCATGATAGATATCAAGGCTTAAAAAAATACTTTGGATGTCGTTAAGAAAATGAAGATGTTCTTTACAGCAATGCCATTCTCCCCAGAATTTTCTACTAGGGGAAAAATTAATCATGTCTTTCTCCTAGTAGCTATATTTTTTTCTATAGTACAGCCATATTTATTCCATCCCACTGGATGCTTCAGAAAGTTATGTTAGTGATTAATGACAGACATTTCCTTAAAAATGTGCATTTTATACATTGTTGCTGCTGTTGTCTGAAAATCATAGTTGTTTTGCATTTTCTTCTCAGAAAGTCTCATGAGCGCCAATAAAATTTATGATTGATTAAAACATCACTGCCATAGAAAATTGCTAAATATTTTTTATGTTGTGCTATTGATTTACTTATTTGTATTTCTTAGATCCATATTGTTAATAAGGTTAGTGCACCAATGTTAATACAGGAAAGTAAAATGGTGGAGAATAGTCTTTTCATATCTTTCATATGTCTTGTTTTGCTGCTGTGACAGTAAATTCTGGATAACCAAGCCTCAGATGCAGGTTTTAAATGGCCAGGGCAAGGATGAGCTCCGTGAGGTAAATCAAAGTAGAAAATAAAAGCCATAAAAGACACCAGGTGGCTCAAACTGTGAGATGCTATTGAATCAAAAGAAGAAGCAAAAAGACTTTTTCATCATGGTTGCTGTGAGTCACACATAGGGTTTATCCATCTACATTGAGTACAGTACCAAACTGCCTATAGCTGAGCAAGCACAGATCCCAAAAAAACTTCTTGAGTTTATTTTGTGTTAACATATTTGTCCTTGAGCGTTTGTCCTCTTTTACTGAAATTCTTTATTCTGCTTTTTTTTCTCATTAAAGTT
Organism: Naja naja; assembly: GCA_009733165.1. NCBI lineage: Eukaryota > Metazoa > Chordata > Lepidosauria > Squamata > Elapidae > Naja > Naja naja. Next base: position 106,002,613 of record CM019149.1, read on the forward strand.
TATTTAAATTCTCTCAGCCCTTCTTCAAAAATCCATAGAGTTGTTTTCTCCTGTTGTAGACATCCAGCTTTTAGCCTTACAGCTGTTAGGACTCCCATGGATAGACATAACCCCCTCTTCTTTGCCTCAGTGATAGTCATATAGTACACTTGTAGGCATTTCTAAACGTCCTATAAATGGGAATACTTGAGACTATCATAAGGGAACAGCAGTTTAATCCCTTTTCTCCTTTTATTTGAAAAAACTAAGCTTCCTCTCTTTAGGATATGTGCCAAATGGGTTTCTGTTTTATTCTCTTATGGGGTAATAATTCTCTTTTTTCTACCTTGTTAATAAGGCATTTCATGCCTTATTTTAATATATATTTATGTTAACAATTTTAACATATTTTTTACTATTTCCACCATGTCTTGCCTGGCACCTGCTACTTATTTACTCTTCTCTTCTCTTCTCTTCTCTTCTCTTCTCTTCTCTTCTCTTCTCTCTCCCCTCCCCTCCTCTCTCCTCTTCAAATACTGATCTTTGATCTTCACAAAGAAGATCAGAATGAGACTTCTTCATCCATGGCATACAATAATCATGAAATTCTTGAGCTATATATGAAAAATCTAGATAGCAAATCGAAAGCAGCGGGTATGAGAAAAGCCTGATGGTGTACAAATATACATTAAACCCTTTAAAAAAAACCCACCACAAAAAAACCCACATGACACCAGTAGAGACCACATTTATTTTGTGGAAAGCAGGAAAGACTCTTGAAGTGTTGTAGCTGCCACAAAAAATGTTGATGGAGGTTCAGATGATGAAACAGTATTCAATAAACCACATATTATAGCTTAGCACTCATCCAACTAATCACTCATCAATAACTTAATGTCATATGAGAACTCAGTCACATTATTTTAGCCAATAATTTGTCATTTCTATAAGACCCAATTTAAATGATGAAATAACTACAGGTAGTCTTTGACTTACAACAATTCATTTAGTGTTTGTTAAAAGATACAATGGTACTGAAAATAGTGACTTATGACCATTTTTCACACTTACAATCATGATCACATGATCACATGATCAAGATCCGCGTGCTCACATGATCAAAATTCAGATGCTTAGCAACTGACTCATATTTATGTTGGTTGCAGTATCCCAAGGTCATTTGATCACCTTTTTTGACCTTCTGACAAGCAAAGTCAATGGAGGAGCCAGATTCACTTAACAACCATGTGACTAACTTAATAACTACAGGGATTCACTTAACAACTGTGGTTGTAAAATGGGGCAGAATTCACTTTACAACTGTCTTGCTTGTCAACAGAAATTTTTGGGTTCAATTGTGATCATAAGTCAAGGACTGCTTGTAGAAAGTTTATTTTTTCTCTCTCTCTGTAGATTTTAATGTTGTGTTTGGGAATATAGTGTGTAAAGAAAGAAGGTACGTCTCTCATTCCAAGGAAAACCCACCCAAAATTATAACCAGTGCCTTGAGGGGACAAAACACAAACAAGCCTGCAAATGCTGGTTGCCTGGCTAGCCTGCATGATTGCAATCTTCCTTCAATGTATTTCCCTAGTAGAGCTAATGTTGGTTATTTAACAGTATTTTTAAGCCATCCATGCCATGAAGACTGTGGGCAGTGTACAACAGCTGAAAAACAGTACAATAACAGTAATACAATCTAATAATAATGGTACTTAATAAACTATGATCATCCTTAAATAGATGATCTATGGCCCTAAGGCTCACTGGAATACTACTAGTTAAAGTCCCTTAGAAGCATGTGATTCTCCAAAGAGATGAATCACAGATTACCCACCTGTAACAGGAATTACCTCGAGATTGACTCAGCCTTCCAAGAATCAGGGAATCAATCAAATTACATTTCTGAATTAGAATTGACAAGATTAGAATTTACATCATCAAATCTTCCAACTCTTCCAACTTTTCCTCACTGCAAGAATGGAACCTAAAACATCCATAACATTCAAAGTCCTACATGGCATGGGTCCAGGATATCTATGAGAATGACTCCTCCCAGTATCAAATACCAACCGCCCTGTACGGGCGCACAGACAGGGTCTCCTCGGGATGCTGTCCGTGACTCAATGTCGCCTGGTGGTGACCCGGGGGAGGGCCTACTCTGTGGTGGCCTCCACTTTATGGAATCTTCTTCCGCCGGAGCTCCGGCTGGCTCCCGATCTTCGCAACTACCACCACGAGTTAAAAACCTGGCTGTTTTTACAATCTGGGCTGTGCTGACTCTTTGGGGTTTGTTTATTTAGGGGTTTTAATTCTAATTTGGCTTACAACTGTTTAATATATTTTAAGGTAATTTATTGTTATTATTGTATTTTAGCTGTGAGCCGCCCCGAGTCCTTCGGAGAGGGGGCGGCATATAAGTCGAATAAATAAATAAATAAATAAATAAATAAATAAATAAATAAATAACAAAACATGACTTATTCAAGAGCAATTACGAGGCTAGCAACAATTATGTCAACAAAATCCAGATATCGACTGGTTACTTTCTCAGAAGTGGCATCTTCCCTGTTACAATAAAACACAAGAGAAAGGAAATTTTTTTCTTCTGTCCGAGGAAGAGCCAGGTCTTCATGGATCTTTAGAAGGGTCAGAAGGTAGAGGCCTTCTGGATGTCAGGCAAGAGTCTGTTCCATAGGACAGGCACCCCTCTGGAGAAGACATGCCTTGCAACTCCCACCATATGGTATTGCTTTAATAGACTGCTTCTGGAGCATGCCCACCCTTTCTGATCTGATGGAATGGACAGTTACCCTAAGGGAGAGATCGTTGTGCAGATAACCTGCCTTCATGTCATTCAGGGCTTTATAGGTAATAAACAGCAACATGATATACACCTGGGTGGGAGACTTTAGCACCACATATCAAAACAAAAAAATAAAACCCAAATTCCTGGCTAGGCTTATTTACTTATTTCAACAAAAAATGGAGTTTCTGAAAACAAAATCTTCTACTTCCTTTTCTGAACTTTTCTTGCACTGTGGAGACTCCTAGATTTTATCCAAAGCTGTGGGAAACAATGACATTCCTATCCTTTTCTCATTCTCAGGTCTCATTCTTCTCCACTGAATACAGAATTATAACCATAGTTCTATCACATGTAAGTAAATGCTAAAGCTGAGGATGTAATTAAATCATGCTTACTATAAATACTTGACTTATTAATTTCAATGAGACTTTTAAAAAATATGGAAACCTGAAGAGAGATGGTCACAATTACAACAATGATACACATAAATTCATTTAGAAATATTGCCTTATTTTGCAACATTTTTGGAAACTGTATGAAAGCAGAATTCATTACTGGATCTAGATAATTTCACATATGAGGAAATCAATGATTAATCATAGCCACATATATTTCCTATTTGCAAAATACAGCAGATTTCTTCAAACTAGGAATTATTATGAAATTAATTTTCAAGGGAAGAACTTTAATATGCACACCTCAGCAATTGTTTATATAGTGCAAAGTTTTCAGTGTTGACTATTCTTATGATGTGGGGCCAAAAAAATTGAAGAACTCAGTGAAATCTCCCAGGAAAATGTACTGCATTCAGCATGAGCATTTCTACTTATGGGACCATTTCCCTCATCCTAAAAGATATCTGTGCAACATATTTAAAAGACATGTCAGGCAATTAAAACTGACAATCTGTTTGATGTATAAAAAGAAACTGGATTACTTCAAAGATACAAAGCATACCAGTTATTGCTCATCTTGAGTCTCAGATGAAGTGTTGGAAGGCTCAGTCCTAGAATCCAGGCTATTTAATATTTTTATAAGGTATTTTGAGTGTTGACATAGAGTGGATGCTTATGGAATGTGCAAATGACATAAATATGGAAAGGGTAGCTAACACCATGAAAAATAGAATCAAAATTCAAAATGATTTTGTTGGTCTGGAATATGGACCCAAACAATTTTTTGGCTGACAGGATCTGATGGGATCCAAAGTAGGCCCTTTTCACTGCAATAAGTGAAATGAGTTAACCCTATCAAGGTAAGGCAGTTCTTCAGGTACCCTGGACTATGCTATCAAGGCCTTTAAATGTGATGACCAACATTTTGGATTAACTAGATTAGGTTAGAGAGTAGCTCTCATCCTGTTGGGCTTTTGTAAAGCCTTGAAGATGTGCCTGTATCCCTGGGCATGGCACAACCCCTGGAATGTTAGGTTGATGGTTGCTTGGAACTTTATCTCAGCCACTGATTATGATTTTGTTGTTACATTGTTTTTATGCTGTGTTTTAACTGTTGATAGCCACCCAGGGTCATGACACTAACATATGTAGCTATATAAATTTAAAATAAATAAATAAATTTATGAGCCTTGGTAGCTCAGGCTGTTAAATGCCTGCTCTTAAGATCCAGCTGCCTACAATTATTGTAGGCTCGAATCCCACCAGGCTCAAGGTTGACTCAGCCTTCCATCCTCTCAGGGTAGGTAAATTGAGGACCCAAGATTGTTGGGGGCAATTAGCTGACCTTGTAAAAATGCCGTTTAGTAATAAGCAGGCATATACAATGGAATGAAGGCTATTGCTGAGCACACTGGGTTGTATCCCAGAAATTGTAAGCCGCCCTGAGTCTTCAAAGAAGGGCGGCATATAAATGTAATTAAAAAAAAAATATTGCATTACAGGCAGTCCTCAACTTACAACCACAATTGAGACCAAATGTTGTTAAGTGAGAAATTTGTTATATGAGCTTTTCCCCATTTTCTTGCCACATTTGTTAAGTGAATCACTGAAGTGTTAAATTAGTAACACGTTGGTTAAGTGATTCTGGTTCCCCATTATCTTTGCTCATCAAAAGGCCACAAAAGGTGATTACATGACCCCAGGACACTGCAACAATCATAAATATGAACCAGTTGTCAAGTCCAAATGTAAATCACATAGCTTGGGGATGCTGCAATGGTCATAAGTGTGAAAAATGGTCATAAGTCACTTTTTCAATGCCGTTGTAATTTTGAACAGTTGAACAAAGGAACTATTGTAAGTTGAGCACTGCCTGTATTTCACACACCCAAGCAAAAGATTTCCATGACTTCTGCCACCCTTCTTTTCTCTATATTTTACACAACATATATCCTGTTTAGAGTTACAATGACCACCAGGAGGCAGCATGTGACCAGTTTTATCTTTATTAGGGATCTTCAGATGTACATAGCCAGATATCATTCTATGGGGATCAAGCCCTCTACTGGGAATTCAACTCATGGACCTTTGCACTTTACATAACTACTGTATATACAATGCAATAATTTTAGGAGCTGTCCAGGTCCTGAAACTCAACAGTCTTGAAATGCATAGAAGTATATTTTACAGAAAATGTAAATGTTATGGGGAAAAAAACATATGTGACATATTGTAACATCTATATATTTCTGCTGTGAAAGCCTAAAGGAAAGTGGACTACATATACCATTCTAATAGTTTTTAAAAACACATTGATGATGGAATGTGGCAAAAAGATGATCAGGATGGAAAGAATTAATATTTCATTCAATAAAGAACATTTGAAATAAATGATTGTATACAATTTAAAGGTGTGAATATTGTAAGGAGATATGAGAACTGCCACATTATACCATATAGCAGGTCCATTCTTAATAAGCATCAGAAATCAAAATTAGAATCATTCTAATTTCAGGGAACTCTAAAAAGACCATAGAAATATTTTATGAGTTGACAAGCAATTTTTGGCTAAATATTTAGGAGATGCTTCTTAGAGGTAGGAGTTATTAAACAATAAACAGGCTACTTCTTGAAAAAAAAAGGGTTCTCATTCCTGGAAAGTATTTCTGCAACTGTAGCGCAATGCTGCATTTAACATGATTGACTGCAATGATTTTCAAGGTCTTTTCTGATTCCACAATTATTCATATATCATGAAATGATAAGGCTGCCTCTCTGCTGAGTGACCAATTTAGCAAAAAAAAAAAAACCCTCTGTGTAGCTAATCATATAAAACTTATCTTTCCTGCATAATGGTTCTGAGCTTAGTGCAAAAGCTTTGATAAATTTATACTTTCCAAGTTTCTCTGGGACTAAGACAGAAACCATTTAACCTTCACCTTCAGAATACTCCAAGATTGCTTAGTTGAATTGTCTGGTGTCCACTAGTTCCAGCACCAGCAGACAGATGTTTCAATCAGCTTCTTAGCACTCTTTTGAGAGAATGTAATTTACATGAAATGCAGGGAAAGTGAAGGAGCTGTCTCTGGTGTTTCAGATTGTTCTTCAAAAGAATCTCAGAGATAGAAATTATTGCCTAAACACATGGGAATGAGATTGTGTGGACATGTATATGATGTATGGCAAATTATCTTTTTTTTTCAGAGAACACGGGAGACCCTCTATCAAAAACATAGTGTCATTACATTAATTTTAAAACAAAATAATCTAGGAATTGTCACTGTCAGAATTAATAAGCATAAAGTCAAGTCTGGGAACAGTGGGTTTATCTAAGATTTTGAGGGTACTCATAAAATAGCTTTGGCTAGGAGGGGGTGCATTCCTGCCCACAGAGTAGTATGTTTAATTTTAAATTTACCTATTCACCAGAAAGCTACAGTATGTTCCTCTCTTTTTAGTGACCCAGTTATCCTCTATCACCCCAAATTTTGCATCTATTTTCTCTTTTATTTTCTTCATTATTCATAAATAGATGAGTATTTTCCAACAAAGCACTCTAAATTATATATAAACTATATGTCTAAGACTCTAAGGCAGGGCTGTCAAACTCATGGCCCACAGGTTGGATGCATCATGCACTGGCCACACCCATACTCAGTTTAGCAATGGGGAAAAAAGTCACAATATGTCATGTAACACTGCTGTGATGACACGAGCTTGACACCCCTGCTCTAAGGGCTTTATGTGAGTGAGATGGTAGAGGGTGATTCTTTTCTTTTCAGTATTTCCATTTGATTGTTTTTACATTAATTGGTATAATCTAAAACAAAATTAATAGCCTGGTGGGGTTCTTGGCAGGGGCCAGGTGAGATGCCTATGTGCAGTATGCTACCCACACCTTTTTAAAGCCAAAGTGTAAATGGAACGTTGGATTTTGACATGTTATGCATGGCTTATGCTCATGTTTATAATTATAGAGAAAGTAGCAATCATCCCAAATCTACTAGAAGAAGCACTGGAATCTCCGCCAATTATCCAGTTCCAAGATTAGAATAAAAGCTGTGAGTTGTTTGGCTAGGCAATGCCAACTTACAAAGCACAGAAGCTCCCACTACTTTTTCTAGATCCAAATATAAATTCATATACAGGTAAAATGCACTTCAGTTCTGTAGTGAATAGCAGGCTGCACAGATTTTGACTTTGCCAGAAAAGTTTGCAGTAATTTGAGTAGAGTTCACAATGTTGACTAAGGGAATACTGAAAAGAAAAAGATTTGTCTTGTCTTATGCCATGTGGTGATGGGTTTCAAAGACCAGTCATTGTGCAGGGTGCCAAGATGTCTGATTACATATGTAGCATTGATTACTTTTATAGGGTTTTTACAAGAAGACAAAGGCAACAGATATACAGCATTTGGATTGGAGCTTAGATATCGCACTGGTAAAACCTCCCAACCAATCCTTAAGAATATTGGTGATGTTAGTAAAATGAGATCATCTGTAAGTTTGGAAAGTCCGGGACTTTCCTACTCAAGATAGAGAATGAGATCATGTAGTAGCAAAGAGGCCCATATAGGTTAAACGCTGCAGTTTGCTGCTAGCACCATCTACAGGATCTCAATAGCTACTACATTTCACTCTTTTTTATTTTATTAGTCAAAGAAGAATCATAAAAGGAGTTAGGGGAGGATTCATAATAATCAATAGAAAAGCATTCTTGTAGTTGTTTATACAGGGCATATACTTGACCCTGAGGCAATGTAGGAGAGGGTTTGGGACAAAAGTGATACATATATTGCAAAGAGAAGGGAGACATTGAATAAGGCAGCACCCACTAATTAAAATAGCAATAATAATAACTAAATAGCGTAGAATATTTCCCATTAAGCCTGTAGGTAGCCAAGCCCAAAAACCTTCCCACCAAGATCCTACATTATCCATTTTTAAATCTGAGGCCAAATTGTGTAAAATATTGAGCTGATGCTGGATGTTTCGTGACTCATCAGAAAGATTATAACAACACAATCCTTGGAAATTTTCACAACCCAAATGTTGATGTAGAAGCAAATAATCAATAGCAGTACAGTTTTGTAAAATAGCTTTTCTTAATTCTTGCATCTCATGATTAATTGCTGCAATAGCTGAAGAAGTAGTGTTAATTGTTTTTGCTAAATTACATGCAACAGTTAATGTTAAGGTGAGTGTAAGCAGCAATTGCTAGCACACCCACTATAGACAAAGCTAGCACTACATATTCTGCTTTATTAAGTAAGGTTGTTTCAGAGTCACAAGTACTATCTAGTGTGACTCTAGGTCGAGAACAATTCAAGTGATGAATGTGTTGTTTAGAAAGCAAAACAGGAATCAGCTGGCTGAGGCAGCATTGCGCTTCACTAATATTAGCAGGAATATAATTAAAAGTTTCTTTACCACATGTAAAAAACCATCCTTGTGGCAGCCAAACATGAGCAAATTGAAAACAAGTCTCTTCCAAAGTTGTGCAGTTCAAAGTAGGTGAGCTAATACAATGACAGTGAGGTTTTTTACTCAAAGATGTACAGTTAACTTTTTTTGTGCAAGTTATATTTGCAGGAATGGCAACCACTGAGGTGTGCAAAGCAATAGCATCAGGGGGTGGATAATAGGCGGCAAATCCCCAATTAGTTATAGTCACATAGTTAAAGCTTCCATTTAATAAAAATCCACTTAAGCCAATGAAGTTTTGAATTACTGTAGAAGAAGTGCAGACAAGAACTAAACATGTAGAAAGCAAATGTTCCATATCATAAGTTTCAGATAAACAAAAGACATCATTCTGTGTGATGTTAGCCAATTGCACCTATAAGTTTTACTACATTCATTGCTTGAGTGAGTTTTTGGGTGGAATAACAGCCACTGTTGCCAAAGAACAGCTGTAAACAATCAAGCATAAACAAATGAGCCTGGATTGGATGCTGTGCCATCTGTCAATCACATGTCTGGAACCAGATCTGGGGACTGGTGTGGTGCCATGACATCCTTGGCTGGGCAAACACAACAAGCTGGAATCCACAAAGGTCCTGTAACAGCAAACACAGCAGCACAGCCTTGCCCCCTCACCCCCAAATAGTTAAATTTTGAAAATAAAAACATTCAATTAATTTAAGGTAAATAGAAACATTCAATTATATTCAATTGATTTAAGGTAAATTATACTTCTTAAAACTTTTTTAGAGACCATTTCCCTCCTTTTTTATTTATTTGTGGAGGCAGTCCTTAAAGGACCGATGAACTTGTTATTCCAGGTTGTACAAAATTGCAAAAAAGCCAAATATCATGTTGTAAAAAAGAGGGCTTGCCTAGTGGGTAACATCCATTTGCCAAGGTTGATGATGAAACAATCCACTTGGCTTGATCAAGTGGAATATGAAAAAAAAACTGAAAACAAAGTAGATTAAATATGAACAGCAGCGTCAACATAACTATTGCCTTCAGAAAGAGGCTCAGAAATACTAAGGTGAATGACTACAAATGTGAGAAATATCTTCGGTCTTGTAGTAGCCATTTCAAAGTTAAAAGCAAGGCCATGAGATTAGGATCAATCCTGGGTGTGATATAAGCACCTGGAAGATTAAAAATAAATTGACACATATAATAAGAGTCATAGAGTAAAGTGAAAGGCTGTTGAAAAAAAATGTTTACAGTTAAAATAGCAGGACACTTTCCAGGTATCATCATTAGGATCCTTGTAAGGACAGGAAAGGAAGAAGTCATTAAGCAAGCCAGCCAAAGATCTTTAGGCAAACAATACAGCTTACATAGTCAGGCAAAGGACATTGAATAGATAAGTTATTCTGAAAAATAAAATTGAAAATCATATTTACACAACTCCACTATTTACACCTTACTGTACTTTATCAAAAATTAGAAAGAAAAGGTTATTTGTATATCTTTTGTGATTTTACCTGTTGTGCTGGTAATAGTTATGCATTCTTCACATTCTTGTTGTAAACCCTCCAGATGGAGTTAAACTTTAATGTCAATTCTCTGCTTTAATCAAAATATGGATTAAGAGCATGTACAGAGTGCAGCTAGTTTGAATTTTGATTCCCCTTGCTGAAACTGGGAATTGAACCAACTTCAAAGATCTGCCCACCTGGGATCTGAGCCACCTTTAAAGATAATGTTCTAGTCTCAGCCTAGCACTAAGAAAAATCAGGGGATGAAATAGTATTTCTCCATCAATGACTACATGTGTGAGCTATGTAGCCTATATAAAAAAATTACTTTCCAGCCCCGCCTTACTCTGAACAAGAGAGAAAAAAATAACAACCAGCGAGGACAAGATGGGGATGTTTAAAATACTACACAGGAATCTCATCCATTTTTTCAACTCAACAACATTCTTTCAACAAAATAAATCTCTTTCTCCACACACAAATAACTTGCAACATCAGCAAAGCACACATAAATAATAACACACACAAATAATTCTCTCTTTCCAGTAAATCACATACATTTCTCCATGGGATTTTTATAATGTCCAGACCTTTCTCATTTCCTTGCACACACTATTTCTCACTCTCCTTTCAATCTGGGATGGGGGTCAACACACAAACATTTATACCAACTTTTTACCATCAGTATACTCACAAATTTGTACTGTAATCATACTGCTTGCATACTTACAATTCTTTTCTGGGAGCCAATGAGCTCCATTGTCTAAATAATTTTATGTACTGTTATTAGAGGATCTTATCCTCCAGGGCTGGAAATGATTACACACAGACACATTCTCACACAACACTTCCAGACCTGGGGAGGTTTTGTAAATCTCCATGTTTTCTTTCTTCGGACAACCTGTAGTTGGTTCTCAGAGCAATTGGAGAACTCAAAGAGTGGTTCCAATCACAAATGCGATTGTGGGCCCGAACCACTGCCTATCTGCTTCCCATAGCTCTAAGTCCAATCCAAAAAGCCAATTTAATTCTCTGGCTGCCAAACAAGTTACAATTATTTTATTTTGAACTACAGCAGTCCCAGTTAGGGCTATACACAGGTAAAGAATATTTTTCTTCAGTTCAATCTTATTCAAGTCTACATGCAATTATTTTACATTATTATACATACACAGCTAAGTTCTATTCTGCATGCAATTATTATACATTATTATACATACACATCTAAGCAGTTTTAATGGAAATCACATCATGAAAAGAATAGTAAACATTTTCTTCTTCTTAGTTCTTTCTACCACACATAAATTAACCATATCTTCTTTGATCAGCCCCAATGTACTATATGGAGGGGCTCTATTTTAAACACGGATCTGTGTCTCGTTCCATGCTTCTGAACGGCAGAGCTAACTGTGGACCATTGAAATCAATGGGGCATGCCTTCCACCTCCAACTCTGCCATCCAATACATCAGAAGAGAGCAGTTGCCTGCATTCTAATTACACCCATTGTTCTATCTCCTTAAGCATTAAATAATTAAAAAAATTAAAATAAAAATTTTAAACAAATAAATTTATGTGTCTCTGTCCTGGGTTTCTAGCTTGAATCTCCCCCTTTTTCTAACTGTTCCTCTAATACTTGCCTTATGGGGGTGTACAATGGCCATGGAGAATCAAAATATTTAGCCTGCTCACAAGCAGCTGAAGGTCCAATTGGAAAAGATTTTGGGGTGACAATTTTTACCTGATCATAAGGGGGGCAACATGCTCGACCTGGTTTTTGTCTCGGAGCAGTGGCGTAGTGGTCTGGGGGATGGTGATATAGCTATCCATCCTGTTCCATGGTCATACCACTCCTACGGCTGGTCTTCCACCAAGCTGCCCCACACCGCTGGGATAAGGAGCCACTTAGGTGGTTCCACCCCAGGCGCCTGATGGACCCTGAGAGGTTCCAGGTGGAACTCGGGATTTTTCCTGCATCCCTTACCCACAGCCCTGCCGAGGTCCTTGCGGCTACCTGGCAACAGTTGGCCGCGGGGGCTCATGACAGGGTTGTCCCCATGCATCCCCTTACTCGGCGCAGATCCCGGTCAGCTCCCTGGTATACCGAGGAGCTCCAGGAGATGAAGCGTCGTAGAAGGGGACTAGAGAGCAGGTGGAGGGCGACCCGCTCCAGATCTGACCGAGCCCAGTTAAAAGCCCACATTAGGACTTACCTGGTAACTGTGGGGGCGGCGAGAAGGTCCTATTTCTCCGCCCTCATAGCATCCGCAGATAATTGCCCAGCCGCCCTGTTCGGGGTCGCCCGCTCCCTCTTGCAGCTGGGGGAGGTGGCGGACCCTCTGCAGGGCAGAGCTGAGGAATTTGGTCAGTATCTGCAGGATAAAATCGCTCAGATCCGGGAAGGGTTGTGCTCGGACTTGCAGTGGCCTGAGGATGGGGACACAAGTGGTCTGGCTAATGTGATCTGGACTGAGTTCGATCCTGTTTCTGAGGATGAAGTGGACAGGATTATGCGGTGGCTGAGCTCCACCACGTGTTTATTGGACCCGTGCCCTTCCTGGCTGGTTTATGCCTCCAGGGAGGTCACGTGCGGCTGGCTCTGGGCAGTGGTCAATGCTTCATTAAGGGAGGGGCTGTTCCCTGCCACTTTGAAAGAAGCGGTGGTGAGGCCCCTCCTGAAGAAGCCTGCCCTGGACCCAGCTGCGATGAACAACTTTCGTCCGGTTTCCAACCTTCATTTTTTAGCAAAGGTTGTCGAGAGTGTGGTGGCGCAGCAATTGCCACTTTTCCTGGAGGAAGCAGACTACCTGGATCTGTACCAATCAGGCTTCCGGCCCGGGTACAGCACGGAGACAGCATTGGTCATGCTGATTGATGATCTCTCTAGGGCTCGGGACAGGGGTTTTTCCTCTGTCCTGGTCCTGTTAGATCTCTCAGTGGCTTTTGATACCATCGACCATGGTATCCTGTTGCAACGTCTCGGGGGGTTGGGAGTGGGAGGCACTGTTTTACAGTGGTTCTCCTCCTACCTCTCAGGACGTTCGCAAACAGTGTTGGCGGGGGGGCAGAGGTTGACTCCAAGGTATCTCATGGTCCTCTCGCGGCTTTGAGATGATGTATCATCAGTATGCTGATGATACACAGTTATACATCTCCACCCCAGGCCACATCAGTGATGCTCTCTCCGTGATGTCCCGTTGCCTGGATCTGGATGGACAGGAACATGCTTCAACTCAATCCGGCCAAGACAGAGTGGTTGTGCATACCAACATCTTGGTCCAGTTTGGAAATTCTATCTTTGGTCATGGGGGAGGAGGTGTTGCCCCCCATGGACAGGGCATGGAATCTGGGGGTCCTCCTGGACTCACAGCTCAAATTGGAGGAGCAGGTGGGGGCAGTGGCCAGGGGGGCCTTTGCCCAGATCCGGCTGGTTTGCCAATTGCGCCCATACCTGGACCGAGATGCCCTGCGCACGATCACTCAGGCGCTCATCATTTCCCGACTCGACAACTGTAACGTTCTCTACTTAGGACTGCCCTTGGAGGCTTCAACTGGTGCAGAATGTGGCCACGCAGGTAGTGATGGGAACTTCCTGATACTCCCATATTACACCCCTCCTGCACGGCCTGCATTGGCTTCCAGTTGCCCTCCGGGTGAGATTCAAGGTTTTGGTGTTAACATTCAAAGTCCTACATGGCATGGGTCCAGGATATTTACGAGAATGACTCCTCCCAGCATCAAATACCAACCGCCCTGTACGGGCCCACAGACGGGGTCTCCTTGGGGTGCCATCCGTGACACAATGTCACTTGGCAATGACCCGGGGGCGGGCCTACTCTGTGGCGGCTCCCACTTTATGGAATCTTCTTCCGCTGGAGCTCCGGCTGGCCCCCGAACTCCGCACCTTCCGCCACGATTTGAAGACCTGGCTATTTGTACAGTCCGGGCTGTGCTGACCCTCTGGGGGTTTGATTGTTTTAACTTTGGGGTTTCTAACTTTAATTTAATTTAATTGAGCCTTGGTGGCTCAGGCTGTAAATTGCCTGCAGTTAAGTTCCAGCTGCCTACAACTGCTGTAGGCTCGAATCCCACCAGGCTCAAGGTTAACTCAGCCTTCCATCCTCTCGGGGTAGGTAAATTGAGGACCCAAGATTGTTGGGGGCAATTAGCTGACCTTGTAAAAATGCCGCTTAGTAATAAGCAGGCATATACAATGGAATGAAGGCTATTGCTGAGCACACTGGGTTGCATCCCAAAAATTGTAAGCCACCCTGAGTCTCCGGAGAAGGGCGGCATATAAATGTAATTAAAAAAAAAATTTGGCTTGTAATTGTTTAATATGTTTTTAGGTAACTTATTTATTGTTGTATTTTTAGCTGTGAGCCTCCCCGAGTCCTTTCGGAGAGGGGGCGGCATACAAGTCGAATAAATAAATAAATAAATAAATAAATAATCAGGAGGGGGGCTTGTAGTCAATTATTGTTTTGCTTAGACATCAGAACCAGATGTTTCCACTGCATGACAGCATTGATACCATCGATGTAATATTTGGACTGGAGCCCTGAGTTCAAAATGTATCCTTATCCAATCCTTTAACTTGAGCATCCCATGCTCAGGATACCATGGACCATATTTCCCTATCCCCCAACCAGCTTCCTTGTGTTTGCCTCAGGTGCTGTAACACCTGATTAGTGTACAGGAATCTTAGTTCCTGTACATGTTTATGCTGTTGCTGAAATAGATTGCAACTCATACTTACCATTGAGGGGTCTCGTGAGATGGAGGTGCACCTTGGGGTCTATTCCAGATGATAGTAAGTATGTTGGATGTTGTTTACCTCAGAGGGTTGTTGTTCCTGTAGTCCCTGGTTGGGTGCCATGTGATGGGTTTCAAAGAGCAGTTATTGTGCAGGGTGCCAAGATGTCTGATTACATATACAGCGTTTATTACTTTTATAGGGTTTTTACAAGAAGACAAAGGCAACAGATATACAGCATTTGGATTGCAGCATGGATATCACATTGGTAAAACCTCCCAACCAATCCTTAAGAATATTGGTGATGTTAGTAAAATGAGAACATCTATAAGTTTGGAAAGTCCAGGACTTTCCAACTCAAGATAGAGAATGAGATCATGTAGTAGCAAAGAGGCCCATATAGGTTAAATGCTGCAGTTTGCTGCTAGCACCATCTACAGGACCTCAATAGCTACTACATTGTGGTAAATTTTTATAGGCCAATGATAATAATTGATATTGCTTCTCAGCATAACTCTTTGATTTAAATATCATATAACTTGGATAAATCACTATGGATATTATCAAGTTTTTGTTTTAAAGTAAAGTCATACTCATGTGTAACTAAATGTGTCCAGCCCAAATTTATAAAAGCAATACTTCTAGTTCCAAGAGGTATCAAGAATGCTGTTTTATGGTTACAAACAAGTTGGGTTTTTGTGTGTGCCACAGCCTGGAATCTATCTATTGCCTTAATTTCTGATTAAATTGATTTTTTTCTCTTGTGGGTTTAGGGGCCACAATGGTCCTCAGATTCCATTTTAAATTTTGAAAGAGCCTTGGTAGCTCAGGCTGTTAAATGCCTGCTCTTAAGATCCAGCTGCCTACAATTATTGTAGGCTCGAATCCCACCAGGCTCAAGGTTGACTCAGCCTTCCATCCTCTCAGGGTAGGTAAATTGAGGACCCAAGATTGTTGGGGGCAATTAGCTGACCTTGTAAAAATGCCGCTTAGTAATAAGCAGGCATATACAATGGAATGAAGGCTATTGCTGAGCACACTGGGTTATATCCCAGAAATTGTAAGCCGCCCTGAGTCTTCGGAGAAGGGCGACATATAAATGTAATTAAAAAAAATAAAATAAAAAAATAAATAAATTGGCTAACAAAAGCTAATAGCAGATTCCAGTATTTTGGACTTTCTTTGGAAGGTCTTTGTCCATTAGAGCTTAAAAATGCCAGACATCTTAAACAATGTATCTGGGATATTGATTTTCAAACCAGTTGAAGCCTAGTATCCAACACTACTGTTTATGGATTCTTCTCAAATGGGCACATGACCTCATCTTATCTTATCTGTCTTCCATTCCCATTCTGAAATCTTGTCATGCTTTCACTTTGGCATGGTTGGCACTACCCTTTTCAGTTCTCTGTGCATGAAATAATAATAATAATAATAATAATAATAATAATAATAATAATAATGTCCCAATAATAATAATAATAATAATAATAATAATAATAATTATTATTATTATTATTATTATTATTATTATTACCGGGACTGAACTGAAACTCAAACTGAAGTTGAGTGACTTTGGAAAAAGAAATTGTATGTTATCCCAATTGTAATTGGAGCCCTTGAAGCAATACCTAAAGGGCTACCTCATTATTTGGAAATTCTGACTTTATCAGACTTGAATAACCTGATTCTACAAAAAAACACCCTACTTGGAACAGCTTAAATCCTCCAATGCTACCTTAACAGTTCTTAGGTCCTTGGTTATGACTTGAGCTGTTGAGCTACCAATCAGTCCCAAAGGCTGTGAATCTCACCAAAGATTAACCACCACCACCACCACAACAACAATAATAATAATACCCTTTCAGCCATACTTATGTCTATGTGGAGATGAATCTGTAGAATCCCTAAGCCATATGTTCCTCTATAGGGAATCATGAAAGAGATATATTTATCTTATTTTAAAGAACTACCCTGGTAGAGTACACATGTGTATCTCTCTTTGCTTCTGTCTGCCTAAAAGTCCCGACATATCTTTCCAGGTTGCCAGATTTTGTATTGTCATTTGTTGTATCGGTCTTACCTAGGGTTGACATTTAAACATTTAAGTTGACATTTTAGAATTTTGGTGATTGCCAACACTATTTGTAGTACAGTTATTATAATAATGTACCTTGTGACATTTTATTGCTTTTTAAAGTTTTATCAATAATCCCAAGTCTACCTATTTTATTGTTGTGCATTTTGGCCCCACAGCCATAATCAAGGCTTGATTTGATAACTCGTGCGTAACTAACTTTTAGCTATGGAGTTTCCCACTTTCTGGGGAAATGAAAAATAAAAGCAGAAAGAAAGACTGGGAGTGCTGTTTTTCTTTTGACAGAAATTGTGTTGAGTCTCAGCCTTTTCCAACAGAACACAGAGTACACAAAATTGGTGGCAGGCCAAGGGTAGCATCTGCACTTACATTCTGTGAATTAGCAAACAATCTGTTGCTAGATGAAATAGATGCAGATTCCACATCAAGCTTTCTGAACACCTTGTAGTAGTTTCAAAGCCATTTCATTCCCATTTCCAGTAATCACACTTTATTTATTTGGCCAAGAAATATATATTCTGTCTTTCTGTTTGCTTAGCCAAGATGGCTAATCAAATAGAAGTTGCATAAAGAACACTTTCCTCTTGCTACATGGGAAGCTGTCTCATAGCAGGTGAAGCAATTTGTCTGCCTTGACCAATTTTATTTTCTCTAACTGGCAGCCTCATCAGGCAAGAAGGATTTTTGCTTCTATCACCTGCTCCTGTTTTCTTTGGATCTGACTCTGAGATTTTGTACGGTGAGGCTGAGACAGACCTTGTATATTCTATTACTATCTTTAATGAAGATAGCTCAACTATTAGGCTATGAAGAGAGAGTATGAGAGAGTATTTAAAATATTTGCTTTGTGGTCTATGTTTGTATGTGTGTTGTATACACACACACACACACACACACACACACAGAGTGGGCTTTTAGCCTGCAAGTCAAACTTCTGAAGTTAACAAGAAAACCAGTAAATAACAATTAAGATCAGCTCTGAATGCTATACTGAAAATAATATAAAATAAAAAACAACATGATACCACTTCTAAAAAAGTGTATAATATCATGAGGAACATACAAAAGGGATGAGCATGACACACAACTCTGTTTCTGTCAGACATCACACATGTGGATCAGTAGTGGGATTCAAATTTTTTTTACTACCGGTTCTGTGAGCGTGGCCTGGTGGGCGTGGCAGAGAAAGGATACTGTAAAATCTCCAGCCAGAGGTGGTATTTGCTGGTTCTCTGAACTACTCAAAATTTCTGCTAGGGTTCTCCAGAACTGGTCAGAACCTGCTGAATACCACCTCTGATGTAGATACTGCTGATTAAAATTCAAGTAAAAAAAGAACCAAGTTAGACATGTAAACATATCTTCAGCTGTTTAAAAATCATAGCCAAACATCACGACCACAGCATACCCAAATCAATTAAAAATCATTTAAAAGGGCATTGGCAATTAAAATATGTCAGGAAGCTAAATGTGACCACTACACTGAAAAAACATGAGAGTAAGAGAGAGAGTGACACGAGAGTCATTTCCCCCCACCCTTGAAGTGTGAGAAGAAAGATACTGCATGGATGTTTTGGGAAGGGAATTGGTGAGGGTTGGCATGGCCATTAAAAAAACCCCTTAATGCTGTTTGATCCTTTCCTAGGTTGCAAACTTGAAAAGTCTTTGTTTGCAGTGTGTAGGTCCTGGGAAACTACATTTGGAAGAAGCCATTTTTTCCAGTAGGAGGGGTTTAAGGGGTTTAAGGGATTCAATTTTTTTTACTACCGGTTCTGTGGGTGTGGTTTGGTGGGCATGGCAGGGGAAGGATACTGTAAAATCTCCAGTCAGAGGTGGCATTTGCTGGTTCTCTGAACTACTCAAAATTTCCGTTACTGGTTCTCCAGAACTGGTCAGAACCTGCTGAATGCCACCTCTGGGTTTAAGCTATACATGTAAATACTCAGCACTACATTAACTTGTAATTAACTGATGTTTATGTAAGCTAATATTAATTTTGAATTAATAATTAGCGTTATAGTTAATGTTATAATGCAGTTAGTTAACAATTGGGAGCTAAACAACTTAGCTTACATGATTTGCCCTGGGGCATCACAGACGTCTAGCTGTGACATTCTGTGTTGGCTGCCATTTCCTGATCTCCTTCAAGGGGTCCTCACCCAGGGGCCACTGTGGCAGTTAAAATAAGAGACAAGCATTGCTGAGAGAATGATAGCCAGACCAGCCCTTATCATGAAGCTGACAAATCATTTGCAGATGGAAATAGGCAATCCTAACCAGCACACTGACATGGCAAGCATGCATATTTGATGCTTCAGAGGGAGAATATTCCCTCCTGGCATGGGAAGAATCCTTTCAGAGTAGTTAAGAAGTCCCTCAACCCCCTCCCCCCATTACTCAAAGCTATCTGAATTCAATTTTAATTTTAATATTTTAATTTAATTTTAATTATGTTAATTTTAATTATTTTAAATTTTTAAATTTATTAGCTGCCCATATCACCATAAGATAACATAAAGTAATTTTATCTAGCTTGCTTTCCAATCCAAATAAGAACCAAAGTGTTCAGAATACCTTATGACTTAAACCCAGGCTTGTGAATTCACTGGCTTTAGATTCTTCCCCTGACTCGACCTCTTTCTCTGAAGATGAAACTTTTAAAGGGAGCATTGTCAGCGTTACCTCACAATGTGTCATTATGCGTTCAGAGCAACACACAAAGAAACCGATTGGGTGACCAATGGGTATTGTTCTGACCCAGCCGGGTTCCCACAGAACAAACACAGATAAACTCAGTAACTCAAACTTTCACGGCTTTAATCTACAAATAAAGCTCTTTGTAGATAACAAATGGCTTGCAGCCAATTAGTCCAATTAGAAAAACCTTGGCAGAAGTCTTCAAATAACCCAGAGTCTTTAATCATAATGCTGAGTCCTTCGAACATTTTTGCCTTTTGAAACCAGGCTTATATTCCCTGGAGGGAGGGGCCATTACGTTGCATCCTTACTCCCGAGTCATCTGTGCAGCTTCACCTGTTCTCTTCTATGAATCATCCTGCACTCACGCACACTTGGCACAGGCTCCTCGGGAACCTCCTCATCACTGCTGCCAGCCCCCATCATCCCTAAAGGCAGCAGTCCACTCCCTGATGGTCCCAGCCCCTCCTCCGAGTCCTCACTTTCCTCCACCATCCACACCTGCTGCCGGCTAACCACAACAGGTATTGTGATTTAGGTGCTGCCTAAAATACTCTATGGCGTCTTGTCTTATGATCTCCCAGATACACAAACTATACTTGGAAGGTGATAAATTCAGCCTAGGAAAATAACAAGGAGTTGATAAAGGATTCACACTGAGTGAAAGTGAGAAAGGAAGTACAATGAGTGGACAAGTAAAACCATTAGGGTTGGGATTTTGGAAAGGAAAATGGCCCAAGCCAGATTTAGGCAGCTTTGCCTGTTCAAAATCTGCAAGTTTCAATGGGGTTTAGAAAAACACTAAATATGGGCTTAGGATTCGAATGTGAGGGTTCATGTTAATTTGACGGGAAGGAAAAAAGATCTAAAGAAGATTCAAGAAGAAAATCAGCAAGTTGCTAGACATGTGATAGTGCCAGCTAAATGTAATCAATGCCCTTGATTAAATTTAAGGAATTTTATACAAGTAGTCCTCAGATTATGATTGTTGATTTAGTGACCTTTCAAAGTTATGATGATACTGAAGTAGGAGGCCTTATGACCCATCTTCAAACCTGTGCCCATTTCAGATTTAGGCACTTGGAAGACAGATTGCCATTACAAAGGTTGCAGGATCCATTATTGCCATTTGTGATCTCCCCTGCTGGGTTCCACAAAGTCAATGGGGAGGTCAGCAGGAAGTGACAAGTTGGTCCTATATCTGCAACTCCCTCCCAATTGAACTATGTAATGCTTGCCTGTGGCACTTACTCACTAGTCTGCACTCTGTAGTCCTGCCCATGACACCTGCCCATTTGCCCATAGCTCTCAGGTGGAGGCCTTACCTGCCAGCTTATTTGCCTGGGACTCCTGCCTCTTTCCATATCACGATCCTCACTTTACAACCCATGCAGTCCTGGGATTAAGATGGCAACCTGGGTTGTCAGGATTACCACCACTATTGTGACATCATGCTTTATGACCACCTCACTTAGTGATGGAAATTCCAATGCATATTGCCATTGTAAACCCAATACTACCTGTAGAATAAATACACTGTCTTTAAATAAGTATCGCTTTACAGGCAGGAGTTAATTTCTGAAGAATAGGAGCAATTAGCATCATAATGTACTTTTTACTGCTTCAAAGTTTGATTTTGAAGTCAGATGCACAGTAAAGGAGAAGGATTTTCCTAGCCTTTGTAATGAGCTGTGCTCTGTAAATAGCTGTGAGAACAACCTTGAATAAAAGCTGCAGCCAAGACAATAGTCAGATAAGAGAAATATGAATCTGAAGCAGAAATGTAATTTGAGAAAATGTCTCAAATTTGACCTTCCCAAACTTTTGGATATAGACAGGGAGTGGAGAGGCACATTCAGAATTGCAAGTTTTTTATTTATTTATTTGTTTATTTTTATTTATTTGATTTGTCAATCGCTTACAAGATAATAAGTATAAGGATAAACATAGTTATGAATACATGAAATGAATACATATAAGAAAAATAAAAGAAACAATAGGACAGGGACGGTTTAGTAGCAATAATTCTGGTATCCAAGTCTGACTCATCTCAGAGGGGCTGACATCAAATCCCACAATTTTGAATGTGACTGAATGAATCTCACAAACAAGTTATAACATTAAGGACAGATGCACAGGAGAAAATGTATTAGTTCTTCTGCTTCAGGCAATGGATCCATCTTGGATACTCTTCATCTTTAACTTTGTATTTTGTTGCAAATTAGTAAACAGATTCAGGATGTAGTCTGAATTGCAAGGAAACTTTTACATTGTTTTGTCTCCATTGTCGGTCTCACTCAGCGGCAGGAATGGGAAGCTGTGTTTCCTGCTACTGGATGTAGATGTTATCTTTGCCAGCAACTACAAAGATAAATGGGATGTTCTTGGCTGTATCTTTGTTGTTACAGTGTTCCCTGAGTCAGCAAAGAACTGCACAGTATACATCTGTGGAAAATGCATTTTTAAAGTGCTTTTTAAAGCAATAACAACACCTCATAATTAAGGCAAAAATTCAAGACCATCTTTGGATGGAATCCTAATCTCTTTCAAATTGATTTGTTTATATCTTAGACTATGTAGTATAAAAATCTGACAACACAAAGTGAGGAGGGGGATATCACCTGGCTGTTGTAGACAAGTCAAATCATACTTCAGGATATATTTTTGTGCAGCTTGAATTTCTTTTTTCTTTTTTCCAAATCAAAGGAGTGACCCAGGAAAAGTTTGACAATCCAAAATGGAATAAAGCATGGCACTAGGCTAGGGTAAATGATTAGGATGGATATTGTTCTAGGCTATGGGTGATTTCATCCTGACTCTTTCATACATACAGTACATTTTGTTGGAGCAATTGCTTCCAGAACTTCTACTTATCTCAACAAATTCCATAAGTTTAATTCCAAAAAGATTTCCTTCATTCCTTTAGTTTGTTAGCACATAAAATCATTCCTGTTGAAATCAAGATGCAGTTTCCCCAAATATGTAACAAACAACTTGATAACTCTGTATATATGGGACTACAGTATTCATATTGTTCCTGTTCATTACTTATACTACCTGAGACTACTTGGTCTTGAAGTTCTTTGGACAATAGCAGATTGCTTGACTCTCATATAATATCCAGATTGGGAATTTCCTTTTTATTTCTTCTCTTTTTGAATTGGACAAAGTCAGTGATTTAAAAACAACAACAACAATTGGAGTCTTCTTGTTAATTTTTGTGGGGAAAGAAACATTCATCCAATCTAATATTGACCCAAAGGTAGATGCTTTAACCTGATTTTTATTGTTTTGCAGGACACATGTAAGTGCAAAATGTGTACATTTTATAATATGTATACAGTGACCATAGAGTGTGACAGTATTGACTGGGATCAGAAGAATCCTACTCCAAAAGGCAATCGCACTGAAGAAAACTTAGCTCAGCCTACTTCACAGAGATCTTGTAGAGTTCACATTGGAGGAAGGACTTAATCATAGATCAATTTCACTTCCTGGGAGGCAGATACAAAAAACAACATTAAATTAACATAATATGGTTGACATTTATACTGTTTTAAGAACTGTGCTGCAGATAATTTGAAACAGTTTTAAATACAAAAGCTATAAACAAATAAGGAACCATGCTGGTTTTCATTTTGATAACTAGAAGCTGAATATTTATAGATAAATTAACTGGTAAAGAAAAATCTTCCATCAAAAATGTAATTCTTGTACTTATCTAGACTATTACTGATTTTTAAAAAAAACACAATAATTGTAATAAAACTCCTTATAATTACGATCCATTGAAAACATTCTTATGGCTCTATTATGTCACCAACAGTATATAGAATTTTAATTATATGCTTGAATGCACATTGTTGTCTTTTCATCCAGGTCTATGGTGAAAATGTGTTTGTTTATACAAGACTCTGGACAGTTGAAAAGCAAAACAGCACAAACAACAAAAATAAAATCATGGCTGTCTGGAAGAAGACAACTGATTAACAAATAAAACGTTGTGTAGCAACTTGGCACCCACCTTTTCCTAAGGACTAGGAGAATAATTGTGTTTCCAATAATTTTCTCAACATGATCAGGGTGGCAGCTGTATAATTTCTGGTGGAAAGTTGTTTCAGAAGGCAGGCAGCACAACAAAGAAACTTATTTTTCCCCATAATAATAGACCAGTGAGATGAGTTGGGCTGAGAGAGAGTGACTGGCCCAAAGTCACCCAATCAGCTTTCATTCCTAAGGCAGGACTAGAATTTACAATCTCCTACAGTCTTTCTAACCTGGTGCCTTAACCATTAGACCAAACTGGCTTAGTTGTTTACATTTCCAGTACAAAACAATGTAAAAAATAGTTAGTTTCATAGCAACAATGTAATAATGGTGTGTAACATCAATCAGAGCTCCACATATTTTCATTTTGCCACCATTTGCAGAGAACAATATGAAGGGCTTGTTTTTGATTATAATAAATTGTCTAGTTGTTAGACTGTGACTAAACTGCTTTATGAGTTGACAGACAGAAGTTTGATACAAAATGGCTCCCTCTATACATTCTAAATTGTATTTTTACTCATTTCATATTTCGCAAACATATGTGTCAGGGTTAGACATTTCCTTCAAATGTGAAAAATGACTTCAAAAACATACTAGTATGCTTTTTGTGTCAGAGTGATAATATTTCTGTAAAGGGAATTCAAAGGAGAGGATTAGAAGGATATGGCCCTCAGAGGCCTCCTGCTGAAACATCTCATTTAATTTTTCCAAACACCTTAGAAAATTCTCACTACCAATTGCCAATCAATTTGGCTGTGTCTTTTTGAGGTGATGGACTGTGCAATGGCCTACTGTAAATTGTTCTGTACAATTTACAAATAATTTACAAATAGATACAAATGTTTCTGGGACAAAAGGTCTGTATAAATATACATACATTGGAGAAAATGTGCACAAAACCCATAAAAATATGAATGGAGGAAGCAAAGATTATACCCATTTTACATAAGAGAAGTACACACAAAAAGGTCTAATGATTTTTCTGATGGTTAAAAAAAGAGAGAGAAAGAAATCCTCAAATTGATTTATTGAGGCAGAAAAGGAACGGCATACACTTCATGTTTGAAAAATGAAATAAAATCAAACACGAAAAAATGAATAAAATCAAACTGGACAGATTCACCCATTCCTGCCTGGGAGGCATCGTCTAAGAGCCCTGATTTAGATATGTACCATGGCAGCTAGGAAATAAGGTAGAATAGAGGGAAGCAGAACCAGCTATAGGTCAAAGGCTGAACAAAAGTGAACACAACAGAAAGGTTTCTAATCTCCTGATTTGGAGACACAAAATGACTAACTCTACTGCCATAATGCAATACATGAACTAGGCTCAACTAATCCTATAAGGGTGCACCAAGAATTTGTAAGGAAGGCCTAGCTCTGTCACTTTACTAAGGCTAGTTATTGTGGATTGTTTATCCAGTGAAGGAGAATTTACTTACATGGTCTCTCCCCACCCTAAAACCTTTATTGGCCAATTTCAATGTGTTTTGTGCAAAGGAATTAAGGCTATGGCATATCAAAAGGGTTTGGCATCTTGAGGATGATCCTTAGCTCTGTATGTTATGGATACCCATTATTTTATATTTGCATACCCTACAAACTCTTATCTAGAAATGATTTGATTCTTTGTAGAATCAAAATATTTGGAACTTATTTACAATGGTAGGAAGACTGAGTTATTCAGAATCACTTTTGCTGATTTCAGTAGGACAACAGTATTCATTGGGCAAGCTGAACCAAACTGATGCAACCTGGAATATCTGACCTGTACCTTTAAGTCACTTTTAATGTTGCCCCTTTCCTCCAAAATTGTTCCTAGTACCTTTCTTTTGCTAAGAAAAAGGTTGACTCAGCACCTTTTAAACACTTTACAGGGAAATTCTACTTGAATGTGCATCAGAAATTAATAATCCATTTTGATTGCTTCTTTTGGAAGCCAGTCAATTAATTTTTATAGAGAAATAGGAGGGAATTTGCATAAGAAGAAATTTGACTTAGTCTGAGTGCACCTGCAAGGCTTGAATGAAAGACCCAGCTGCTGGATTTGTGGAAATGAAAAATAGATGTCATGCAAAAAAGCTGCAAAGCAATTTTTATCCATAGAATATAGAACATTATTTATTTTCTCATTTATTTTCTCATAGCCCAATCAGAGCTTCTTTGAGGATCCTGAAAGCTGTTGCATGTCCCAAAGACTATGCTTCCACAATCTCATGATATTCAAATACGATGGATTTCAACTTCAAGAATTCCTAGGCAGGATGATTTTATCTGCCCCAAAACCCAAAGAATAAGAAGGAGAAGAGCTTTCTCCTCAGCACATAAGTATGCTCTCACAATGAAGAAAACTTTGGTAGTTTTTTGCCCCTTTCTTTTTAATGGCAAGTATTATTGCCTTTATTAATATGTAATTAAACTTGCAGTGCATATTTCTGCTTGTCTGATTACATAATTGGGGTAATAGCAGCTCTATAATTTATTGCTCGTTGGAACAGTTTGGAATGCTCAAAAAACCATGCCTTATAATTAGACTATAATTGGCACGCCTTGAGTAAAAACCCAGTAAAATGAAAACCAGCAAGAAATTGCTTTATAATTATTTGCAAAGAAGACTTCTTTCTGCAAAAGCAACTAGATATAAGCACAGGAATTGTGTTCTCTAGATGGAGTCCTTCATCAATGCTGATTGGTGCTACTTGCATCAATCTATTATATCAGGGCTTCTATCTCTGGATCAGAGGTGGTATTCAGCAGGTCCTGACCAGTTCTGCAGAACCGGTAGCAGAAATTTTGAGTAGTTCAGAGAACCAGCAAATACCACCTTTGACTGGAGATTTTACAGTATCTTTCCCCTGCCACACCCACCAAGCCATGCCCACAGAACCGGTAGTAAAAAAAATTGAATCTCACCACTGCTCTGGATCATTAGGATTAAATCATGGCTTCCAAAGAGAACACATTTAGTAATTTCATATTTTAAAAGGTTATCTATGATATATCTCAAGGTAATGCAAACAACTTTCTCTGAGCCCAAGGACAGTTTCACAATCATCAGATTAGTGCCTTAAATCCATACTGCATCTTAGATGCTCATTTCCCAGGTTAGAGTTTTCTTTTTTGGAAGCTTCAATAACAGATGCTATGATCAGGAGTGTCCACAGCAGACTGAGGTCTTGTGAAAAATGCCAAAATTCACATTGTGTCATTACGATGCAAGTTGCGCCTATTACGTACTTGTCTGCAATGTCGTGATGCAAATACAAAAAGGATGAAATATGCATATAAAATTAATGATGAACATTTCATTATTTGTATCCCCCTCTGGATTCTTGCAGTATGATGGGCTTATCTGCACCAGCTTCCAGTAACATTATTATCCATCTGTCTAGTCTAGTGATTTCCCCATTTCAAATTTACCAAACCAGTATGCATATCCTTCTGATGATATCAGTAACATTCTAGTATTTGTTAGAAGTCTGAAATCTCAGAAAATTTTCAAACCACACCAGAGAGATAAAAACTGTTGTTCATTATACAATATTTTTCCTGAAAGTACAGTAATCTCAGTCAAATGGCATATTCTGGGCTATGTAGCATCAACAGGTGGCAGCACTTAACTAATCTTGGTTGATTTAAAAAGATAAGCAAAGTTGCAATAGCATTTAAGAGAGGACTACTTGGGAGCTGCAAAACTGTAAGTTAGACTGGGAAGTGTAACTTTTGTATATATGCATGTGCATTTCTCAGAAAAAAGGCAGTGGCAAACTACTTACATAATATTGACAAGGAAACTTGATGGATGCTATCACCAGTTCAGTTTGAAAGTGTCTTGATTGATACTACTTCCATTGAAAGTTACAGAAGAAAAATGGAAAATAATGGATTATCTCTCTCTCTCCCTCTAGCCAAAACAGTATTAAACTATGCATCAAAAGTTGGAAGATGAATAATATTAAACTGAATATCTTAAGCTGGTTCAGGACTTACATTACAAATAAAAGCCAAAGGAAATGTGATTTCTTTATCTCTTTTTTAAAAATTTATTTTATTATTTTTTTATTTCTTTATCTCTTAAAAAGGTCTTGGTTCATGTTCTTCTCAAGAAGCCATTATTGGACCCCATCATACTGAACAATTTTCATCTAGTGTCTAATCTCCAATTTTTGAGGAAGGTGGTTAAGAATGAAGTTCCACAACAGCTTCAGTGGGCCTTGGATGAAGTGGATTATCTGGATCCTTTCCAGTCAAGAGTCAGACCCGGGTATAGGATGGGAACAGCATCGGTCTCACTTTTTGGATGATTTGTCATGTGGGCATGATAGAGGTTGTTCATTTAATCTTGCTGTAATTGACTTGTTACTGTCTTTCAATATCATTGACTATGATATATTTCTAGATTAGTTCAGAGGATTGGAGGTAGGCTGCACAATACTATGCTGCCTTTTCTCCTTTTTTCAAAGACAATTTTAGTTGGTGGTGATTAGATAGGAAAGGTCCCATCTTTGACCCCACCTATTTGGGATGCTGCAGGGTTTGGTGCTTTCCCCTCTCCTGTACAACATCTACATGAGGCTACTGATAAGCTCTTCTGTCATGGGTTGGGACATGCTGATGATAACCAACCATATCATCAAAATACCAATTTCTACCCTTGGCGAATTAAGTAATACCATTATTCTTCGGGGGGGGGGCATCAAACTTAAACCAAACCTTGGCAGGATTGAGTGGCTTTGGATTTTGTGTCCTACCGGTTTTAGAACTATAAAACCATTTTCAGTGTTGAATGGATTGGCACTTCCCCAGACAGAATTGATACACAATCTGGGGCTTTCTAGATCACAACTCCTACTTGAAGAGCAGATAATACTCATGGCTAGAAGGGCCTTTGTACAACTCACATTGTGCACCCTTTCCTGAACTGAAAAGCTCTGCTCAATCCTCTCCCACTTTCATATTAGACTACTGTAATGGTGCTTCCCTTGAAGTGTATCTGGAAACTTCAGCTGGTGCAGAATGCAGAATGCTGGTGCAGAATGCAGAGCCATGTAATTATTTGTGCTCCAAGAGAGCACATATTATGCCTCTTTCCACAAACTATGTTGGCTTTCAGTCTGCTACTAGGTCCAATTCAAGGATGCTGGTTTCAGTCTTCATAGCATGGAACCAGGAATATGTCTCTCTGATTATATCAGCCCATTCTATGAGATCAGGCAGAGAAGGCATCTTGCAGGTACCATCTACCAGGGACCTATATTTGGTAGGTTCCAGGAGGCAGGCCTTATTTGCTCTGGCACCTACTCTATGGAACATTCTTCCCCTCCCTGAAATCCGATTAGCTCTATTCCTATTATCACTTCAGAAATTCCTCATAATCTGATTACATTTAGGGAACTAGATACATTCTTCGATGGCTCCATTGGGGTTGATCTTTTTAGACTCTTCATGTGGTTTGTATATTTTTTATACTGTTTTCATTTTTAATCACTTTTTGCATTTTTTAAAATGATGGCTTTTTACTGAGTGTTGTATGCTGCCCAGTATTGCGTCTTGTGAGATGGGCAGCCAGATAAAGATGATAAATAAAGGAACAATAATTTCTAATAACTTAGAAATCAGCCTGTGAATCAGTGGTGGGATTCAAAGATTTTTACCACCAGTTCGGTGGACATGGCTTGGTGGGCACGCTTTGCGTGCATGCACACACTTTGCATGCACACGCATGCCAAATGCACACTTTGCGCATGCGCAGAGGCATTTGTGCAGGTGCAGAGGCGTTCCAACTCACCTCCTGCAAGCTTGCACACTCCCTGTTGCTTCAGCTGCTGCTGCATGGCACTCCGCTGTGCCGCGCAAAGCAGCTGCACTTCAAAAGCAGGGAATAAAGGTGAATATAGAAGCCCAGGAGGGCAGGTGGGCCCAACAGCAGAGTGGCAGAGAGAACCAGTTTGGTCTCCACTGCTCATTGGTGCTACCAGCTCAGCAGAACCGGGCCGAACCAGTAGAATACCACCACTGCTGTGAATAGTGACCTGATCTCTTAAACACCAGTGGCTAATTGATGCAAACCTGGTAATGGTCATGAAATTACATCTTGCTGTGTCAAGATGAATGCAGAATTTTGTACTTAGGCTCACAGCCAGCTAAGTGAGGAGCTGTGATCTTTGAATTCTAGATACACCAACATGCCCAGAAACGTTTTAAGCTATCAACATCTTATCCAGGAAAAGGAGAAAACTGAAGCTGAAAATTGATATTGAATGAGGCAGAAGCGAAAGACAGAAGGTTGGATGTGTACATCAATATATTGTGTAGAGAACTATAGAGGTATATAATTTATATACCAAAGAGGCACATGAGCTCTAAATCTGCAGAAAGTCTCTACTTAACCCTGTGGAGCAATATTTATTCCTTTTGGATGATATTCCTGGTTTTTTAGATGGAATATAATGAATGCATCCTGAATGTAGAAGGATACATGTTGACCTTTAGCTGAACCAAAAAGGAAAAAAAGGCCTCCAATTGCAAGAAATGGAACCACTTATGCATATATTTATTAACTGTAGCCTTGTAGTCTCTCTTCAGACATTTTGCCAAAAACATACAGAACAGGAGAGAACAGGAACATAGATTTCCCACCCATTTGTATTATTGTATATTGAACAAGATTCAGATTAACATGTTTCTGGGATCCAATATAGGACATTGGGAAATTAAGTTCCCATGATTGCAGCTTTGGATTCCTTTGGATTTGGAAATGCTCTGGATCGTTTCCATTATTGCTTCATCCATATCCATTAATTCTCTTCAGAAGTGCTCCTAAACTAGGTGAAAGCACAAGGCTACCCACAGTGGCCTTGGTTCATCATCATCATTTAAGTAGCAGCTGTATAAATCTCCCCATCTCTTTGAAGCCCAATGACTTTTTGGAGTGCTTCACTCTCACTCAGGCTGAAGGATTTGGTTCCTATGCAGCATATTTTCATTCTTCTCTGCTCCTCGAGTGCCAAACAGTTGGAATAAGGCAGCATAAGATTGTGTGGGAATAATCACATGCTATGTGATCACATTTTCGCAAGAGCCTGAGAACCTGACTCTGCCGGTTGGTTTGGGGACCAAATGGAGTTCCACACTGGAGGTGGCTGCTAGATGGATGGCAGATTTTATCTCCCCCACCCCTTGCTCTTTGCTCTCCACCCACCGATCTTTTAGGGTTACCATGTTGATGTATTTATTCTTGTGGTTTCCCTTTATCATTATTTCTTTTATTTTTCTATTAGTTTACTTCTGTTTGCACTCATTTTTCTTCCTTTTTATTATTGTAAGCTGCCTAGCAAGGTAGGTGGCAAAAAATTGTAACCAACGAATTCAACAAATGTACAAACAAATACTAGATGCAATCAAAGGGAAAAGTAGTAGAGGCTTGAGCATTTCTTCTCTGTTCAATCAGAAGAGATTTATCACAAGGGAGTCCTTCCATTTGCACTGGCAGTGCTCAGCAACAAACTTTCAGTGGTGATATATCTTGGATATAAGCATTGAAAAGGATTCCTTCTGGGATGATTGCCCAAATAGTGATCTATTGCATTACCATAATTAGAGAACACCGTACGCTGTCCTAATAACCTTCAGCGTCAAATATTTTGCTATTAGCATGAACTCATAGCCATTGCTTTGATTCTGTTTTAGAATTTCCATGTTGCATTTTCATCAAATACATGATAAATCATGTCATGGGTTTTCCCAAGTAGATAAATACTTGCTTTCTCACTGTCCTTTTTTAAATGTACTTTTCAAAGCCTTAATGAAAATGAGTGGAGGGAGAGAGCTAAGGGAACTTTCTCAGCCCCCTAGAAAATGTCTTTGTGTTATTTGCTAAAACTAATTAGCAGTTTGTTGCATCTGTTCTGTTGAATTACCGCCTAGGCTCTTTTGGTAGAAGGAGAAGGTGACATAAGACGCCAATATATAGCCTCGAGTGGTTAATCCGTTCTCGCCTGGTAAAAGAAACCCATTGAAAACCAAGTATGTGGCAAAGGATTCTTTATCTATAATATTGATTAGATGAGGAAGATGAAATGGAAAAGGACAAATAGCAGGTTAGGGATAATGACTTGGTTGCAATAACTGAGGTCAGTTTTCAGGATACAGGATAGGATACAGACTATCCCTCTATGATTAATATTTATGGGATTATATTAATCTTTATTTAAGGTTTAATCTGGGAGTTTGTAGCTGAAGAGAAATATCTAAACTGAGCTACTGAGAAGGGATTACAGGTTCAAAGATTATTTGCTTTTTATATGGTATTAATTCCATACAGACTTACAATTTTAAAGATCAACAGTACAATATTACAATATCCACAGAAAGAACAAACAATACCAGCCCCCTAACATAATAACATAATTTAATTTAGCAATCAATATCATGTTACCCATCATACATAAAAGCATAAAAGAAAATTGCACAATTAGAAATCAGCCAGCACAAATAAGATGATGTCAACTGCTGAAGACCCTCCAGGATATTCAGCTTTTAATAGAATATTTTCCAGAATGTCTATCACAATATATTATTGAGTCAGATAGTATAAAGGGGCCAATTAGGGGCCAACATGTGGTACTTTTTAAACATTTGTGGGAAAGTATGCAGTTACACCTATGAGTAAAAATCACCACATGAAATATAAAAATGATTTCATTAATTAGAATCTGAGAGGATGAAGTTTGGATCGTTGCCTGTGCTTTGGATACTCTGCAGTCAGGCAGAAAATCTGCCTGCCCTCCTCTGCCCTTGTGCATTCATACATTCACTCAGAATTTTACTCACAAGCTGGTGTTGTAGCTGCCGATGGCAACTGAATAACAAAACAACAGAGTTATTTTGGAAGGGACCTTGGATGTTTTCTAGTCCAACCCCTTGCTCAGGCAGGATTTCAAACAAATGGTTCTCCAATCTCTTCTTAAAATCCTCCAGTATTGGAGCACCCACAAAATTGTGGCGACCAAAATGGGACGCAGTATTCCAAGTGTGGTCTTACCAAGACATTCTAAAGTGGTACTATTACTTCACGGGATCTTGATTCTGAGCCACTGAACCACATCCTGGTGTTTTCAAGCCCTCGCCCTATCTAGACTCTTAGTGTAGAAAAGCAATGATAGCACATGCCTTCCCAGTAACAGGCTATAGCTTTGGATCAGCTCCACCTTCCTGTATTAGGATTTGCAAGTTGATACTGCTATGTAAATATAGGTAGTGTCATGCAGGGGAAGATGAGCTGGAACTGGAGCTGACAGAGATCAAGGGTTAGGGTTAGGGTTAGGGTTAGGGCCTTGTTAGCTTTGGAGGAAAATGGAGAAGAGCAAGGCCAGTCAGGCCAGGGCATTTCAGGATTAGGATGGCTTGTAGGCAGGGAGGAACAGGGGCAGGATGACCAAGCTAAGCAGCTAAGCAGTGGAAATGAGAGACAGAGAGAAGGCAAGAACAGTGCAGACTGAGCCAGCTACTTGGGAGGAGAATGCCCCCTCCTTCACAAGGCACATCTGGGGACTAAGGAGATGCTGTGTGGAGGGACATTTGTCAGGGAACAAACACTGAATTCCTGGAGTGTTGAGTGCCAACGTTTGAACTTTCCTGGATTCCTTGCATTCTTTCCAGATTTCTGGATTACTTGCTGTGTTCCCTTGCTTCCTGGACTCTTCCCTTTGCCCTGCTAGATTTATTGCTGTGCAGCCATGGTGTTCACAGCATTGGGCTGGACTGTTTGCAGCCAGAGGCTGCTTGACATGTGTTTGTGTATTTGTCATCACTTTGTTCTGGGACTTGCCAGAAACGTGGGAGCATTTGGGGAAATTTGGAGCAATAAATAAAGAAATTTGGAGTAACTCAGTTGTTAAGTGAATCTGGTTTCCCCATCTGGCTTTCCCATTTGCTTGGGAACAGGTTGCAAAAGTGCATCATGTGATCTTGGGACACAACAACTGTGATAAGTATGAACCAGTTACCCAGCATCTGAATATTGATCCATGGAGATGCTGCTAACATTGCAACTGTGAAAAATGGTCGTAAGTTACATTTTTCAGTTGTAATTTTGAATGGTCACTAGACAAACTGTTGTAAATCAAGGACTACCTATATGTCTTTAATTACTTAGCCTTTTACTAGTCAGTTCAAACAAGTCTCAAAGCCTAAAACGTAGCATAAAACATTTGCCTTTTTTCAAACTTCTTACAATAGTAGGGATGAGGTGTTGTTTTGGCCTTTATACCTTAGCACAAAATAGGAAGTCAGATCAATCAATCAATCAGCAAGTTGGGTGTGCACCTCCACAAAACATGCAGTTGGGATTTTCCCCATCTGCAGCCCTCTGCAACCTCTACTTGCCCACCAACCCCTTCACAACCTAGGTATGCAGTGATGCCTCTGGGCAGTGGTGGACAACTCTAAATCAGCATTGATTAGGTCTGGCCTGCCTGTAATGTCAATCTCCAGACATCCCCTTCCACTTCTTTACTTGTATGCCATTCGTTGTCTCCTTTTCTCCTTCTTCTTCTTGTGCCATATCTGTCATTGGACTTTGGTGATCATGTTGGTGATCCTATTTTTATCAACAGCCACGTGAAAAAGTGCTACTGAGCATTGTCCAAACCAGTCTCTTACATTTTGAAGCCATGATTTTCTTTTTCTGCCTGGACCTCATTTGTCTTCAATCTTTCCTTGGAGGATTAACAGAAGCATGCCGTATTTTTCCTGGGTGTCACATCACATGTCCAAAATATTCTAACGTTTGCTTTTTTATGATTTTTTTGATGATTTCCCTTGGCTTTCCCTCTTCATTTCTGATTTTGTCAACCTAACATATACACAACAGCCACCTGTAAATCCACCTTTCAAATGCTTGTAGTCTCTTCTAGTGGCTTTCTGTCAGAGACCAATTCTCTACTCCGTAGAGCAGAATAGAAAAGCATTTGACAAGCTTGATTTTCAATTTTAGGCTTATATAGTGACTGCAGAAAACCTTTTTCATTTTGAAGAATGCTGTTCAAGCTTTCTCTATCCTTGTTTTTACTTCAGTAGTCATGTTCCAGCTTTCATGTAAATTAGAACTGAGGTACGTCATCCTTTCAACTTTTTCTCATGGTATTCCTTCTGAAGTTATCGCTGGTTAGCATTTGCTTTTGTAAGCTAAGAGACTGGGCTGGATGCAGCTGCCTCTGGACATCAGCACATCTTGAAAATGCCAGTTTGGCTCAATTAGCTAGATAGCTAGAATGCCTAGAATGGATACTTGGGAGTAAATGAATGCATGCATGAAAGTTTCTCTCGAGTTTCTGGGACTGTAAACTTTTACAACCCTTTGAGAAACAACATAAGCTGTGCTGAGCCTTGGGGATGTGGGATGAGAAGCATTTCTGCTTGACTGCAGTTGCTTTTTCCAATCCCTCACACAGAGATACACCAGGTATAAAAATGGTGTGTCAGCAATCATAAAATGAGCTACAAACATAATAAAATCTCCTAGTTCCAGAAGCCCAAAAATTTGAAAGCAAATGATGAAAACATTCATTGAGAAAAACTTGAGTTAGCTTAGTAATAAAATTTAGGAGAACTATGAGTGTTTGGTAATATGAAACATACAGGTGTCAAATCTAAGTTGCCATTTTAGGGTGGGACCATTAAATCAGAAAGATACATAAGTGAAAGAGACATGAAGAAAAAGGACTTGTTCTTTCAAAACGATTGTCACTGATGGATCCTCTGCTGATGCTTGAACTAACCCTAAAGGTCACTAATTAGACCTATTTCAACTTTGACATTGCTGGCACAGGTAATCCTTGACTTATGAACATTGGTTTAACTATGATTTAAAGTTATGATAACACTGAAAAAAGTGAAATTATTACCATTGCACTTCCCCTGTGATCAGGTGATCATGATAATTGACCTTCCCAGATGGCTTCTGAAGACAAAGACAATGGGGAAGCCATATTTGCTTAACAATCTTGTGATTCACTTAGTGATCATATTATTCACTTAACAATCACAGTGGTACAGTTAACAAACATGATAAAAATTGTCACAAAAATTAGGTTTAGTCAGATGATGACTTGCATATCAACCAAAATTCTGGCCCCAATTTTGCTCATAAATCGAGGATTAACTAAAACCCACATGTAGAAATGGATTTTGCTATACCAATGTAATCTCTTTTCATCTCAGATTTTATGGGTGGTGATGGCTGATCTCTCTTAATTCAAGCAGAATGAAGAATGGGCATTCTTGTTGGCCATCCATGAAATGTGTGAAGTATATGCAGAGCTTTACATAAGCAGAGACAGTTAATGCATTGGTCCACTAACCTATTTTCCATAAATAGGATCTGTTCCTCAATTTTACATGCAGGAAACTATTGATTGAATTTATGCTGATTGACTAAGTGCCTTAGAATTGATCTGGAATAATGAACTGATCGTTATTACATATTATCATGGATTTTTGAATAATTATTCATTCAGAAGAGTATTTATTTAGAAAAAATTATATAGCTACTGAAAGTGCCTAATCGCCACTCCAGACAGCATACATCAAATAAAAATCAAACAACAAAAAATGATTATACACACAATCATAAAATTGTATTTCTAGTCTTACAAATTTTCAGCATTTATATAGCAGTGTAGAACTGTTCAAAATGTTTTGACAGATTAATTTAACAATTTCAGCAACCTTATGGATTAGAAGTAAATAACTGCATGCATATTAATTCTACTGTTTCTGGGCTAAGGTCACAGCAACTACTTTAAGCAGTGTGTTCAAATGAATTTCAAGTGTATATGAACCCCCCCTCAAAATATATTACCTACAGCATATAGAAAAGATGAGACAAGACATGGACCTCAGTCTACACTATGTTAATTGAAAGTAGATCCTATCAAATCAATGAGGAAGGACTGCCAAGAAGTTCTTAATGTAATGCCAGTAATTTAAATAGGAATCAAATGCAGCTTTTTAAAAATCTTAGATTCAGGCATGTTAGAAATCTGTTTCTATTTTTTTAAATAGAGGAAGATAGAAACATTCCTTTGTGAAGCATTCCTCAGCCAACTTTCAATAAATAGGAGTTTTTTGCCTCAATATTTGAAATAGAATGCACATTAAAAAAGCACGGTGAAGAGTTTGTGTTTTGAGACACAATATTTCAGTGATATATTTCAGTGATGTTATTTCAGTGATGACAGTTAATCAGTGGAACTACTTGCCTTCAGAAGTTGTGGGTGTTCCAACATTAGAGGGTTTTTTAAAGAAGGGATTGGACAATCATTTGTCTGAAATGGTATAGGGTCTCCTCAGGGGTGGGATCTGACAGGGTTAACTACCGGTTCGGTGATTTATGATGTGCTTCCCTGCATGCTGCACATGCGTGTCTAAATCTTCATCAGCTGAGCCTGGACAGCTGAGCAGCGCCGTGTGCAGGGAAACAGCATTTGAAAAAAACCACTTTTTTCCTGCTTTTTCAACCTCAGCTGTGCCACGCAAAGCAGCTGAGGTTGAAAAAGCAGGAAACAAAGGTCAGGTAAGAGCCCGGGCAGGCGCGTGGGCCAAAACAGCAGCAGACATAGAACCGGTTCTATGTCTGCTGCTCTTCAGAGCTACTGGTTCTACAGAGCCGGACAGAACCGGTAGAATCCCACCCCTGGGTTTCCTGCTTGAGCAGGGGGTTGGACTAGAAGACCTCCAAGGTCCCTTCCAACTCTGTTATTCTGTTATATTGGATCAAATCCAAACTTTTCTGGCTTTTTGGATAAAAAATGGATCCTGTGGCCATAAATTATTTGGGTTGGGTGTGGAAAGTGCAATGCATCAAATGTTACGAGTCTGTGCAGAAATCATTCTTAGCTACTCAGTATGCTTGACTGTGATGGAGACAAATGATTGCTTTGTCTTAGGCAGCATTGGATAATGTATTGGTCATCAGTTTAACACTTATCATAGCAGCAATGCAAGCATCCATGAAATGGAATGTCATTTGATTAGTTAAATATTTGGTGTGAAGAGACCCATCTCCTGTGTGGCTACTAGATTTTCTTCCAGAAATGTGAAGACATGACATAAAGTATTGGTTCTTTGATGGGTGTGATCTAAGAGGTCCAGCTTATGCACTTTGACCTTCCTGTAAAATTGATGCCTGCTGAATCTTCTAGAACTGGAAACAATTCTTCAAGGCTAGTGGTATTGGGATAAGGCATGCATCTTTAGCATTGGCAAAGCCCACACTTGATACGGGGGCTTTATTGCAGTGGAGAAATGGTCAGAAAAGGCAATAACGTGTGCATTTTTGACCTCTCTCATGAAGATGGTTCCTATGGGCTATGTAGATTCAAAGAAGAAAGGAAGATTGTAGTTGAATCCAGGTAATTGCATAACTCAAGTATTTCTTGGGGTGATTTTGGGCCAGTCACTTTCTGTCTCAGGACATTTTCCCTCACAGGGTTGTTGGTGCTGTAGAGAAAATAGGGTGTAACAATCAGTATGTGCACTATATTGAGTTGGGATAGGAATCTGATAATAATATAAGCAATAGAAGAAATAGGATATATTCAAAAATTGATTGATGTATGCCATCAAGTCTTTTTCAACTCCTAATGACCCCACATCTAGATTTTTATTCAAAGATAGGTTAAGAAATAGTCTTAAAAAATCTTGCTCAAGAATCAATGCCCTGCCAATCAATGTCCTACCAGTCAATGACTACTTCAGCTTCAACCTCAACAATACAAGAGCACACAACAGATACAAACTCAATGTAAACCACTCCAAACTTGATTGCAGAAAGTACGACTTCAGCAACCGAGTGGTCAATGCCTGGAATGCACTACCTGACTCTGTTGTTGCATCCTCCAACCCCCCCACTCCTTTAACCTTAAACTATCCACTATTGATCTCACCCCATTCCTAAGAAATCTGTAAGGGGCATGCATAAGTGCACCATCGTGCCTACCATCCCTGTCCTATTGTCCCCATTTATTCGTACCTATTTCCTGTATTCTTACTCATGTTAATGCTTATACCTATTATCTTGAAAGCAATTGACAAATCAAATCAAATCAAATAAATAAATAAATTACCCAAATAGCTCTGGATTGATACTTTAATTTTAGCATTAGGGAAGACTCAACCTTTTGTTCATATTTGAACCTGCACTATACAGGTAGTATGCAGTTGCAACAGTTCACTTACTGACTGTTTGAAGTTACAAAGGCATTGAAAAAAGTTACTTATGGACATTTTCACACTTATGACCATGCAGAATCCCCCTGGTCACATGATTTACATTTGGATGCTTGACAACTGATTCACATTTACAACAGTTGCAGTGTGCATGTGATCACCTTCTGCAACCTTCTGACAAGCAAAGTCAGTGGGGAAACCATATTCACTTAACCACTTTAGTGTTACTAAATTAACAATTGCAGGAATTCACTTAACAAGTGTGACAAGAAAAGTCATAAAATGGGTAAGAATCACTTTACAAATTTCTCACATAATGTCCTGACCCAAACCCTTTTCCAACAAGACAAACAATAACCAAAGGGAATAGAAACCTTTTAATGAGTCTTACGAATCCCCAGTTAAAAGGCTGCTGCAAACTAATTAACTTTGATAAGCACAAACCTTGCCAAAACTATACGAGACTGCCAAGAATCACAGATAAGAAATATTTCACAACACAGGAGTCTTCAAATACCAAATTAAGATACTGTAATGTCCACGAGGTTGAGTTTCAAAACATCTTTGCTTCCTGCAAAGAACATTTGCTTCACAGCTGCCTTTTATCTTCTTCAAGGAGGGGCCATTACCTTGCAGCCTTATTCCTGAGTCACCAGTGCTGTTGCAGCTGCTCTTTCCTGCAAATAATCCTGCACGCAAGCGCTCTTGGCACAGGCTTCTTGAGAACCTCCTCATCCCTGTTGCCAGCCCTCACAATCTCTGAAGGCAGCAGTCCACTCTCTAATGGTCCTGGCTCCTCATCTGAGTCCTCGCTCTCCTCAGCCGTCCGCACCTGCTGCTGGCTAACCACAACACATAGCAACATAAATTTTGTACTCAATTGTGATTGTAAATTGAGGACTCCTTGTAATATTTTCTTCACAATATAGAATAGGATAGGATAGGTTAGGATAGGATAGGATAGAATAAACAGAGTTGGAAGGGACCTTGGAGGTCTTCAAGTTCAACCCCATGCTTAAGCAGGAAACCCTATACCATTTCAGAGAAATAGTTGTCCAATCACTTCTTAAAAAGTTCCAGTGTTGGAGCATTTACAACTTGTGGAGGCACTATCTCCTCTGAAGATCTAACTGAATGTGGAAAAGGCTGCAGGGAAGCTGAAACCCACCAGAGGGAACAGTAAAAGACATGTATTAATGGACATGTAGGTTGGGCATGGAACCAACAGATCTATCATACCTTTCAATCTGAAGTCATGCATGGCTTTAAAAATGAACACAAACATTTGTAGTTATGCTTGAATTTCCTACAACATGTCTGGTTGTTCAAAATTCCATTTTTCCTTTAACAGCCTCAAATGAATAATGTTAGACATGCTTTCTTGTGAAAAGACTATATTGTCTCAGATATTAGTGGTTTTTTGGGGGAAATTTCCCCTTTCCCCCTCCATCTAATCTACTGTTTCATGATTACTTTGGATTAAATTGGAGGAAAATATCAAGTTTACTTGTAGACTAATGTGTGTGTGTTGAGGACATGCAACATTTATGCAATATTTCCATTCCTTTCTTTGCCACAAAATTATTGGTCTCACAGGACTGTGAAATCATGGTCATTCTCTACAAATCCTAATAATTATGCTTGGCTGAATTGTTGGCAATGTTGCTGACAGGTTGCTATTTTTGAATTCAGCTTCACACAGCCTCAAAAGCAAACCCATCCTACAGTATTTACCTTCAGGTGCAAGATCAACCCTTGATTCTAGTCTTGCCTGTGCTACAGGTTGATCAACATTTCTCAGAATGCAATTCTACCCAGGTTCTTTCAGCCATCGGAAGGACAGGATAATGCAGTTTTGGCTTGGGTATTGTTAATATTCATTACTTGATGTCCCTATAAGTGCTTTGGAAAAGGAAATAATCTTAAATTCAGAGCTGTAATTGACCTTCATCCAACTCATCCAAGGATATTTGCTTTTGTGCTATTTTGAAGTATTAGGAGGATCCGCATCTGAATGGCCCAGATTAATTTGAAATCCCATCTTGTGCTTGTCTGCAATTACCCAGTAGAGCTGGTGACAGCTGTTATGTTCTTAATGACAGCCAGTCATTATTTCCTCCAGGAATATTTTCTGTGATCACTTTTTCCCACTGTAACTCCATCATTGTGACATTGTGTTATCACATGATAACAGCCTGTTTAACTCCTGTCATCTCTAAAGTTAACATTTATAGAAGGCTGCTTGTGATTAGAAGAATCACTTTGGAATGTTGTGGTGAATACACACCCATTTGATATATTCTACAGTAAATGATGGTGCAATCAGAATTATCAATATATAACATTCTCAATCTCTTTATATATCATCTACTTTAGCTGAAAGCTACATCCAAAGAAGACAGAAATGTGTGCTTTCTCTCTTTTATCCACTCCAACACAGTTTGATGAGGATTTGTGAACATATTTGGCCGAAAGGAGTTATAGATCTCATAGTTAACAACTGGTTGTATTGTGTGATATTCTTAATTATCATAGGCTCAAGAAATCACAATTATTTATTTATTTATTTATTGGCCTTATATGCTGCCCTATCTCCCAAGGGACTCAGGGCGGCTCACATAAAACACCCAATACAAAAGTTAAAAGAATTAAAAGATAATTAAACTAATTAGACCAGATACAATGTTTAAAACCCAATCAACACGACATTTAAAACTAAACCCCCCTCCTCAGTCCAGGCCGGTTTGTTTGAATAACCAAGTCTTTAGGCCACGGCGGAAGAAGCAGAGGTCGGGGGCCAATCGTAGCTCCAGGGGAAGCTGGTTCCACAAAGTGGGTGCCTCCACAGAGAAGGCCCTCCCCCTAGGGACCGCCAGCCAACATTGTTTGGCCGACGGTACCCCAAGGAGGCCCTGTCTGTGAGCACACACCAGGTGATGGGTATTCAATGCTGGCAGGAGATGTTCCCACAGGTACCCTGGCCCTAAGTCATGTAGGGCTTTATAGGTAAGTACCAGCACCTTGAATCTCATGCGGAGGGCAACTGGCAACCAATGCAACTCGCGCAGGAGGGGTGTAACATGGGACTATCGGGATACCCCCATCACATCCCACATGGCTGCATTCTGCACCAGCTGAAGCCTCTGCGTGGTCCGCAAGGGCAGCCCCATATAGAGAGCATTACAGTAGTCGATCCGGGACTAACGAGCGCATGAGTGACCATGCGTAGCACATCTCGGTCCAGATAGGGGTGCAACTGGTGCACCAGGTGCACCTGGGCGAATGCCCCCCTGGTCACGGCTCCCACCTGCTCCTCCAAACTGAGCCGTGTATCCAGGAGGACACCCAAGTTGCAGACCCTTTCCACAGGGGGCAACACCTCTCCCTCCATGTCTAGAGGTGGAACATCCAGGATCATCTGAGATGCTGGTACGCATAGATGAGACAGATACCATTGGTTGCTGGGGTTTGTTTTATATATTTTATAATACAGTATATTGATGTGTAAAATGTAGATTGCTGGAATACT
This sequence comes from Naja naja, assembly GCA_009733165.1. Classification (NCBI taxonomy): domain Eukaryota; kingdom Metazoa; phylum Chordata; class Lepidosauria; order Squamata; family Elapidae; genus Naja; species Naja naja. Next base: position 106,045,093 of record CM019149.1, read on the forward strand.
ACTTAAACAGATAATACTACTTAAACAGATTTTATATGATTAATTAAACTTTATTTTATTTACAAATTTTAGCTTTATCAAAGAGGTGAATTTTTCATCTCCATATAACTGCTATTAATGAAAATATAAAACCTGTCAAATCTCTGCCTACCCACAAATATAAACATATAGTATAGCACGGTCAAATTAGTGAGCTTCTTAAAAGTTATTTTTAGATTTTTTTTAATAAATGGGGAAAGTAAGCTTTGCTTCTTGGCAAATAGGTATTCCCAGGTTCTCTAATACCTAGCAACCTAATGAAGTTCCATGTCCAGGGGGAGAAAAAGAGTCATCCAAGGACTGTCTTAATTGCTAAGAAAGAAATTTTCAAAATTGCTTGCTATGGCTGCATATCCCCTCTTGAGAATAGAGTTTTGCTTTCTTTTCTCCACTCAAGTAGCAACCTTTCATTCATTTAGTTGTAGAACTCTTGTACCTGCCTTTTCTTCTTCCCAACCATTCAGAACTTGATAAGTGCATCCAGAAATGTTTAAATCTCACTCATTTAGGCTTAAGAAAGGAGATATCTAGATTTTTAAAGCTAACCTTGCCCTATTAAACTGAAACATCTATCAATGAACCCTTTTCACTCCTCCCCGCCCACTTTTTGAAAATGAGTTTGAGACTAACCTATCAGAGAAAAGGTCTTGGAAGCTCTGAACAAAATTTGCTATTTGGGGTATACAGTTCCAAGTTAGTATTTTGAGAACATTGACTTTAATAAATTAAAGGCCAGTTTAGGATTTTCAAAATTTTCAATTCAGCCAAAGTGCATCATTTTTTTCCCCTTCTTCTTTTGCATCATTGCGGTTAGCTATTCCATGTCTTCTTCAGAAACACTTAAGGACAGTTTTATAAAACTTCCCTTTCAAAGATCCTAATTATTGGTCAGCAGCCAGTATTGGGACTTCTTGAACAATATATTCTACCACATCTAATATGTTCATGGTGGAGTGGTGTGGTGGCCTAGAAGTGGAGCTCTCACCTCACAATCAAGAGGCTGTGAGTTTGACCCTAGGTAAAGACAGATATTTCTCTCTCGGCACATGAGAATACATCTGCTGAACAAAACTCTGCATCAGCGACAGGAAGGGCATCTGGCCATTAAAACACTCTGCTAGCTTCATTCAGTTGCCCAGACTCCACCCCGCAAGGGATTATGGGGCCGTCAAAAGATGATGATGATGATCTAATATGTTCATGGTATATAGATAAGGCTTTGTGAAAAATCAAAACGATTAAGAACAGTAAAGTGAAACAAAAAGGATACAAAAATAAGACTGACTTTAATCAATGATCTGAATAGCTTTCTAACTGGTTATTGGGAGAGTTAGGGTGGAACAATCAGGATCAAAATCATGCTCATTTATGCACACAGGTAAAAGGGGTGGTGCTCTGTTGTACAATCCCAGCCACTATCTTGACCGTTTTTTTAGCGCTCTCTCATCTGTGCTGGTTGCAGCTTTCATAATGGTTGTAGAGTTACAGTTACTTGAATACATGCTGTATAAAGTTGTTGTAACCAGCATTCCTTAGAGAATTGCATCATTAACCCAATCAGTGAGTTTGGCAGTACTGATAAGTCAGACAGTTTTCCTCTGGAGTAAGGAAACAGGTCAATAAAGAATGTGTCACCTATATTGTCTTTGAACAAAAACATTATTAAAACCACATTCCTGATTTTTTAAACATGAGAAGTTTTCAAGAGGCTCTGCTTTCTATGCTGTTTTCATAACGGACATACCTACTAAATGGAATCAGTATATTTTGTGCACATTTAACTTAACTTTGTTAAGTTTCTGTGTTTTGGAGTATATGGCTTTTCATGTAGAAGGACTTGGAGTCAAGATTGACATTTCCAAATAGGGCTGGACAATCTTCTGCCTAAAATTTATGTACATGATTTAATGGGCCAATAGTTTGCCTTAACCATAATGCACCTTTCTATACTCCTATAACCATCTCCATCTTATGAATAAAATCAAGCTGTTTGGTAACCACACATCTTACTTTGCTAACTACTGATTCAGATATGAAAATATCAGATTGTCTTTGAAGAAAAGATGAAAACTTGTAGTGGGATCCGATGTGTTGAATCAGAAAGAAGTTCTACTGTGAGCGGCAGATCAACACATCCTTACAATATCTGAATAAAACATCACTGAGTCAAATCTTATCTTATACAGTACATATTGCCCCAATTTCACATTCTTTCCTTTTCTTTCTTGTTGCAGTCCTCCATGCAACTTCTTAACTTCCTAATCTATTTTAAAAACAAAACCCACCAAATTGTCTGGAGCAGATTTGTTGTACATGGAAGCATCAGAAAGAGAAGGAATCTTCCTTACTTTGTTTTGTTTTTACATAAAAAGTTGGTATATGCTCCAAGAGAACCAGTTTAGTGTTGTGATTAGGGCATCAGTCTAGAAACTAGAGGACTGTGAGTTCTAGTTTCATCTTAGGCATGGAGCCAGCTACATGACCTTGGGCCAGTCATTTTCTATAAGTCATAAGGAAAAGGCACTGGCAAGGCATTTCCAAAATATTGCCAAAAAACCAGCAGGGACTAGTGCCGGCAGTTGCCAAGAGTCAACACTGACTTGACATCCAAAACAAAAAAAAACGACAAAGGAAATTGCCAGCTACCAGCATTATACTTATTTCAAACAATGCCTCTGGCCTCTTCTTACAAAATAAAAATAAAGAGTGGCTGCAGCAATATGCTCTTGTTTGGAACTGGGTCCATTTTTTTTTCTGAAAAAAAAAGAAAAGACACAGATAAAGATCTACTCTGGAAGACTACAAAAATGGCATGAAACTTTTCCCCAGTATCTCTTTTAAGCTATATACCTACCATGGCCCGGATGTAACATTCAGATGAGACAGGAGAGCCCCTATTAACTGTCAGAATCCTAAAGAAGTTCAGAAAACCTCAAGCAAATCCTCTCTAGTCTTTAAAAATAACATGTCTATTCCATAAAGTTCAAGGATACAGATGTAGTTTACATTTAATGCATGGCTACACAAACATTATGATCGATTGAAATATAAACACCAAGACTTCAGCAGACTAAAAAGCATAATTATTAGCACTTGTTTGATCCTGTTAAAAATGTGATCTGGGTTCATGGCACATCAAATTGCTAGCAACAGCTTTTTCCCAGGTGTTGTTTTTCCTTGTCCTGCTTTCCAAGTTAACTGCGCTTATGCCGTAAAAGAAGCATAGACTAGATTAATGGGGAATTTGAGAAGTGTTTCTAGATACTTCTATCATATTTATCTTATTTCACAATGCAAAACCTGAAGTGAGAACATACGTAAACCAAATGTATTTCTGAAACTCCTTAGAGAAAGCAGTCTCTAGGAAAGTGATGTAGGTAGATTTGCTTAGACACTTATTATTAAAAATATTATACATTGAGAGTGGTAAGTTGGTAAAAGCAAACAAACCCTTATTTGATTTAATCACCACAATTGTTTGATGAAAAGAGTAAAGCTTAGCAACCCAAATTCAGCTGACCCATTTTGTTAAACCAGTTTGATAGAGGAATTCTGTAGGAAGCAATAGATTGGTGAACATTGGTGGCACCTAGTGGTTCAAAGTATATAGTTTCTTTCAGAGCCACAAAGGTATTTGGGACAATACAAGGAAAGAATCTGAACAGCAGAACAGAGCTATCATAAGCCAAAAGAGCTCCCTCGATAAAAAAATGGCTTTTCATCAAATGTCCTTTATAAGATGAAGCTGTTGATACATGCTTGAATGTGCATCATTGCACTTGTTGCCATTCTGTCATTTAAAAAGTGATAGCCTATAACTGAAGATATGAATAGTGGGCTTGCAGAAACTTTGCATTTCAAAGAAAGATTCTTACTCTGAACGAATAAGAGCATTTAGCTGTGATATTTGATCATCCAGACATGCAGATCAGCTGAAGAAAAAGCACTCCTGTGTTGGCAGAACCAGCCTGAAATTATGGAATTGCAGCTGGAAGAATCCATCATGGAAAAGGATATTGATGACTGAGCTACAGTTTGTTTTCAGGACTATTTGCAGATTATGGAATCTTCTTGTGATTCATTTATTACAAATATTTACATAAGTAAATATGTGCTCATTGCATATATGTATATATGCAAATAAAGGGATTCGAACCAGCTTAAACTTTTCCAATAAAATGGTGATCCAAGAAAAGTAATATTTTATTGTTTATTGTTTTACAAATACTTATATGTCATTGTGCTTCAAAAGACTCAGGAAATGTAGTCAGTCTGAATAATTCTGTGACATGACTAGCAAGTTGAAAGAACAGTTCTGTCATAGGAATCCTATGAAACCCAACATAAACTATATGCCTCTATGATCTTTTCAGCATCTCTGTAATTGGACTGCTTTTTTCTCCACTGTAGTTATCTTTGGTATGAAAATTAAAATGACTTGCTTTGTCATGCTGATGAAAAGAGAGTTCATAGTTCTGAGGGGTTTGGATTTGATAGTTTGGATGCTCATCTCATCACATGATCCACTATTTCTTTGACTTAGCTTCCTCAAAACATGTCTCAATGGAGACTTGCTACATGAATGCCTTCTTCATTCTAGGCTCTCTTCTGTACGATTCTCTCTAATATAGTGCTCTCACTCTCTAAAGGCTTTCTAATTTAAACTGAAGCGCAGCGGGAGACCTCTGGGAAAAAGGAAGGCAGAAGAGAAGAAAAATGGACTAATCGTAACAAAGTAAAGCAAGGCAAAATAGGATTATCTATATTTAAATCTTCCAGCCGGCCCTATCTATGTTTATTAAGAAATAGGTCAAGGCTTAAAAGTAAGTATGCAACCTTTTACATACTTTTCCGTAGTGGCACGTGCCCTTTGTGTTATGTATGTAGATTTGAATGTCATTGGTTTAGTTTGAATTGTTCTTGTAAAATGTCAAATATGATTGGTTTGAAAGTGGAAAACCCTGCACTCTGATTGGCTGGCAACTGCAGCTGCTGGCTATAAGTAGCAGCCGTAGCCCAGCCAAGACGGGTCCATTCGAGCTGTAGTCACTAATAAACTCTTCACTGAAGCTCTTCGTGTCTGACTCTTCATGCAAACTTAACACTTTGGAACAGCATCATCCACAAGACCCAAATGGCACAATCCTGTTAGTCTTGAGGAAGACCTTAAAAACCTGGCTCTTTCCTCAGGCATTGGGGGTGGGAGCCTGACCAGTGTGGTTTGAATGAAAAAAAAATGTTATTTTTAGTGGGCTCTTGTGCATTGCATGTTATTGTTCTGCTGCGTGTCATTAGCCACTCAGAACGGTGGGAATGAGTGGGGTAGCCATCTCATAATGGTTTAAACAAACAGACAGTGCTAGCATGGAGTGAGTGCACATCTTTATTTTGCTGGAGTTTGCTGCATTTCATTTCATATTAATATTCTGAAGAACCTGTGCCAATTTGCAACAGCTTGCTTCTCATCCTAACATTTGTTTAAAGCTGCATAACAGGCTGATTCATTTTGATGTTGATTTAAAAAAAACTTACAAAAACATGGCTTTGCATGTGGTTGGAAATTTGGGCAAGCCTCCCTCTAGAAGGAATGATTGGCAGATGCCCTTTCTTGCAGATGCGGAACAAGGGAAACTTATTTTCGGTCTGACCTGCAAGTTTCTGTCCTTTCATTGTGCCACTGATTACAGCCATTCCTGGCCAGATGGAACTTTCAACTACTTACAGAGTGTCTCTTTTCTGTCACTCATGTATCATGATAATGGCAGGCATGCTACCGTTGAATTATCTATTTCATTTTAGTGTTGCTTGACCTGCTAATGTTATGCAAATTATCTGCATCCAAAAGGAATGAAGAGTTCCAAATGGGAACACTCCCAAACTGTATATTGTTTAGGATGCTATTTGGCATGATGGCAGGTTGATATGCATACAGTATGAGTCACTTTGCCCTCAATTACGGCTTTGAAATCTGAAGACTTGTCGTGAACATTGTAAGATTTTCAAACGATGAGATGTAAAATGCTAGAGTAAGTAAAAAAAGAAGTCTGAGTGCCAAATTGCTATGATCAGAAGATGAGCAGAGATTAAACCTTTTTCTGCACTGGTAGAATGCTTGCTGCCAAGATTTGATGACAAAAATTTCAACTTGGAACATCTGCAGAACCAAAGTGAATTTACAAGAATCTCACAGACTTCTGCCACATGTGCACGACTCCTCCAAATCTCAATTGCAAGGATTGATTCAATGCAACAAGTCCTGATTAGCCAAATCAGTTCAATTTAGCTTGCCAGTTCAGACTGATTGGGTTCAGCTTGTTGATATAATTTGATAAATGGTGTATATTCAACCATCTATTGAGATCCAAAGGTATCTGATTTACTTTAAAGCATCAGTTTGAATCAAAGCTTTGCAGATCCCCAGCATTTACCTGTTCTTCAATGCTTTCCAAAACTGATTTGGAACATTTGACGGAATTATCGTTTCCGACCCCTGAAGATTAATTGCCCATCAATTGAGAAGAAAAAACAACAACTAAGGAATAAAGAGCCTGGCTGAGCTTAGACTAATAGTAGCCAAGCAGAAAATATGGTTCCAATTCTTTCATATTTTGAATGGCATATAGGTATTTTTTTTCTGGCCAAATAGTTTAAAACCATCAACTCACAGCCTCTTATGGTATTTGGAAAACATCACATGCTTTTTACAAGATGCCAACATCTTAAGCAATTTCATTTTATTTCATTTTTGAGAAGGCTTGCGGAGTTTTGGGAACACCAGTAAGAACCTTTGACGATCTGAATTAGGGGAAGGATACAAACATAAGAAGCAATGATAGATTAGGCTTTGGCTTTTCACAACATCCATTTTTTGTTTCCAAGCAAGGTCATTGTTAAGTGAATCATGCTTGATTTTATGACCCTATTTTGCCACGGTGGTTAAGTGAATCACTGCAGTTGTTAAGTGAATCATGCAGCCATTAAGTGACTCCAGCTGCCCCCCAATTGATTTTCCTTGTTGGAAGTCAGCTGGAAGGTTATCAAAGGCGATCATGTGGGATGCTACAACTCTTCCAAATCTATGCTGGGTGCCAAGCGTCCAGATTTTGATCACTTGACCGTGGGGAGATTGCAGGTACAAGGACCGGTCATAAGTGACTTTTTTTTTCCTGTGGGGTTGAAACTTCAACTGGCTGCTAAATGAATGACTGTAAGTTGAGGACTTAGGTGTGTTGTTCCCCTGTTAACCTTTTAGCATTGATATTGCTTTGAATATACTCCACCATGCCTTGGCACAATGGTTCAAAACAGCAGAGACCATAGCAAGAGTTGGATATTGTCTTTCCCACTCCCTTCCTTTTACGTCATGAGGTGGAGGTGTTTGGCCAAAATGGCCTTCCTTGCTTTTATATCTCTGCCTGTCACTCACCTCAATCAGAGCTGTGGTTTATTTGTACAGGCAGTCCTTGACACATGACCACAATCAAGCCCAAAATTCTGTTGTTAAGTGAGACATTTGTTAAGTAAGCTTTGCCCCCATTTTATGAATTTTCTTGCCACTGTTGTTACTAACACGGTTGTTATGTGAATTCCCCATTATACTTTGCGTGTCAGAAAGTCGCAAAAGGTGATCGATCACATGACCCCGGGACACCGCAATCATCATAAATATGAGTCAGTTGCCAAGCATCTGAATTTTGATCACGTGACCAGGGTGTGTGTGCAGAAAGGGTCGTAAGCATGAAAGTCATAAGTCACTTTTTTCAGTGTCATTATAACTTCGAATGGTCACTAAATAAACTGTGATAAGTCGAGAACTACCTGTATTTGGTTTTTTAAAAGGTACATTTAGGATATCAGTAGTGATGTAAAGTTGAAATTAGACTAGGCAAGATTATATGATAAGATTCAGGGAGTCTCAAAATAGGTTGTACTAAAACACATTTATTTATTTGTTTATTTATTGGACTTATATGCCGCCCCATCTCCGAAGACTCGGGGCGGCTCACAACTAAAACATACAAATACAATAAAGAATTAAAAATAATTAAACAAATATAAAGTCCAATAAGACCAAATTAAAATAATTTAAAACTATCCCATACCCCCGTGAGGTAGTCACAGCCCGGTTTGGTCAAATAGCCAGGTCTTCAAATCGCGGCGGAAGGTCACACATGTCACCCACATGACTTTGTTTTAAAGATCTCTCTCTCTCTCTCTCTCTCTCTCTCTCTCTCTCTCTCTCTCTCTCTCTCTCTCTCTCTGTTGCATATCCAAATGAAGGAGTGAAGCCAGGAATGAAGGCTTCACTCAGGTCCACCACAAAGGCAGGAAAATAGTTTGTTCTCATTGGCTGAACCATCTGACAGCTCCCTATAAAAGGGCGAGCTGTCAGACAGACTGTTGCTGGGTTATTGCTTGTTGTAGTTGCAGCCCTGCCTCTGTCTCTCCAGTCAACCCACTATCTAACTGTCTCTCTCTCTGTGTGTGTGTGCATGTCTTTGAATCTATATCTCCCTTTAACCTGTTTGTTGTTATGCTTTGTGTTGAATAATACCTGTTGCTTTTTTTTTTTTACAATAGATCACCTAAGAGGTTCTCTGGAGTGAGTTAGTGGAATACTGACATATCTCCACACACGTACACACATATGCACATCCCACACATATACACTGATCCAGGAAGCAAGTGATAAACAAACAGGTGGAAAGAGAGGCAGGTATATGTTCTCCCCTAGGACATTTCTTGTAGCTCTGATTATATTTTTCAGCACGAGACAGTGAATAGATGTGTACGGGAGTTACCATCTGGATGTTTCATTTATGGAGGCTGGTATGAACTGAATTCACAAAAAGGCAAAATCATGGTGTTATAATTTTATGTGTTATTTGGGAGCAAGAACGCTCCTGTTGACACATTTTGGAAATGAGGCAGGTTGCTGACTCACTGTGATTTTGGATCATTGTTCTAATGTTTTTATTTGCTGTTTTCTCAAGATAGCATTGTTTGGGTGTAGATTATTTTGCAGGTGACTAAATAGCAAAAGTAAGAGTACAAATATGTTAACAGAACATTTTTTTTCTTTTGCATCCTACGCAATATATTTTAGAAATCAGTTAAACTTGTATACTATTTAAGAAACCCTGTGGATATTATCCTATTAAAATAGAATTTTAAAATCTTTGGATTTTTCAAATGTTTTATCAGCACACAAATAAGTAGAAGTGTCCTTTTGTATTAATTTCTTAATTCTTTGTGATTAAGAATCATGCAGATTGGGATGAATCTGTTGAAGAATAATTAGCATCATTGTTAGATTTTCAGAATAATTTATTATCAGACTTCAAGGCCTCCTCCCATTCAGTGTTGCTCACATGATTGATGCCAGTCACCTCGATGCCTAATGGATTGAACCACTCAAGTCCCAGCAAGCTTGGGTGATCCTTGTCCACGATGGTCAGGGGCAAGCGTTTGGTGTGGCCTTTGAACTTTACGTTGAATTCTCTTGTTCCAACTACTGGAATCTTGTTCCCTTGGTAGTCTTTAAGAGTCAGTGCTTGCTTCTGGAAATGTTTCTTCTGAATGTTAGGGAGTAGTCTGTGAATAGTGTCCCATGACACCATAGATAAATAGGAGCCTGAGTCCACTTCCATTTGGCAAGGCCTTCCTTCAATTAGTACCTTCACACGTACTTTTCTGCTTCTTAAGGGTGAAGAATGACCAATGGTGACTGTTTGATGACTTTCATTCTTCCCATTTGCTTCTGTGCTTCTTTCCATTTTCTGACTGAAGTTGTTAGGCTTGAATTCTTTATCAGGAAACTTTCTTCTGTGGGGTGGAGTTCTGGATGATTTGCAGACTCTTGCTAGGTGACCTCTTTTTTCACAATGGAGGCAGATGGTATCAAGAAACTTGCATTCAGTGCGGGTGGCTTCCCCCACAACCTCTGCAGTAAAAGTCTTGCCTCTTTCTCCCTGGGTCTTTCTTTTTCCTCTCCATTCTGAGTCTATAAATTCCTTCCTCCACCTCACTACAGTCTGACTCAGAATCTATTTGCTCGCAATGAGTTGCTGTGGACTTTTCCACATCAGGATGGCTTGCGGCCTTGTTAATTTTCTTCATGGCTGCTGCTGAGGACTTGGTGGCTTCTGCTGAAGAGGCCTCTTCTATCGCTTCCTTCAGCGTGAACTTAGGTCTCATTAATAACTTGCTCTGTAACACCTTGTCTTTAAGGCCTAGAACAAATTGATCGTGCATGGCCTCTTCTAAATTGTTAAATTCACATGCACCCCCAATGTCCCTTAAACTTGCCACGAAGTCGTTTACGTTTTCGCTTTCCCCTTGATCGCGACAGTAAAACTCGTGTCTCTTAATGAGGCACGATACTTGTGGCGCGTAATGGGCTCTTAACAGCTTTTCTAAGTCGGGCCATTCCATTACCTTCACGTCTACAGCTCCCGCCAATGTCTTCGCCATCTTGAAAACTGCCGGACCACAGCGTGTAAGAAAGACTTCCCTCTTCTGCTTCTCGGAAATGTTGGCGAGATCGTTTCCCTCCAAATACATTTGGAAATGATCTGCATATGAGTCCCAGTCTTTTGCCGTCGGATCAAACGGGGCTGGGGGGGTGTTCAGCGCAGCCATCTCTCTCAGCTTGTTTTCCGCGTCATCTTCTCTTCAGGAAGGATCCCACCCTCGTCGCCAGTGTTAAGTTTGCATGAAGAATCAGACGCGGAGTGCTTCAGTGAAGAGTTTATTAGTGATTACAGCTCATAACAGACCTGATTTGGCTGGGCTGCGGCTGCTACTTATAGCCAGCAGCCGCAGTTGCCAGCCAATCAGAGTGCAGGATTTTCCCGCACTTTTTAAACCAATCATTTCTGACATTTTACAAGAACAGTTCAAACTAAACCAATGACATTCAAACCTGCATACATAACAGATTCCATCCTTTCAAGTACATTTTTAGGGATGTTTAGAACCTCAAAATATAATATTTTGATGAATCAATTTTCATCTTAAATCCAATGAAGCCAATAGAACATTTTTTTAAAAGTTCTGCAACTGTTAATATCCCAGTTTAGTCCATAAACTGTAGAAGTGATTAATATCAATGCAATGGAGTGGAGTGTGTGTGTGTGTGTGTGTTGCAAGCAATAAAAGAGTACTGTCACAGCAGTGGTGGGATTAAAAAATGTTTACTACCTTCTGTGGGCGTGGCTTGATGGGTGTGGTGTTGCTTGGTGGGCATGACTTGGTAGGTGTAGCAGTGGAAGGATACTGTAAAATCTCAATTCCCAGCCCACTCCAGGGGAAGGATACTGCAAAATCTCCATTCCTACCCTACTCTAGGGGAAGGATACTGTAAAATCCCCATTCCCTCCCCACCCTGCTAACCTGCTTTCCAGCTCTGTTCTCCTGTGCAGGGAACAAAAGAAGACCCAGCCAATCAGCTGAGGCTCAGGAGGCAGAGAATAGATGGGGGTGGGGCCAGTCAGAGGTGGTATTTGCTGGTTCTCTGAACTATTCAAAATTTCCACCACTGGTTTTTCAGAACTGGTAAGAATGCTGCTGAATACCACCTCTGTGCCAGAGGAACCAAGTTGGTGGCAGAAATGGGATGCTGCTGCCCATATGCAGATCAGCAGTGAGAGGAGGAAAATTGTGCATTTATGTCAACACTGACTTCTTGCAACTGCCCACTGCAATTTTCTTGGCAGCCTTTTTTGGAAGTGGTTTACCTTTGCCATCTTTCTAGGACTAGAGAGAATGGGACTGGCTCAAGATCGTTCAGCTGGCTTTGCGCCTAAGGCAGAACTAGAACTCACAGTACCTGGGCTTATGTTGTGGTGCACACAATGTAGCACTACCCTAAAGGATGTTCTCTCCTCTGTGTGCCTGGGAAGACTCTATTAAAAAATTTTCTCCCCCCTCCCACCCATGAATATGTGGCCCTGATAATAAGACAAGGTTGGCCTCATTGTAGTGTTAAATGAAATGTGGTGGCGCAGTGGTTAGAATGCAGTATTGCAGGCTAATTTCTGCCGATTGCCAGCAGTTCGATTCTCACTGGATCAAGGTTGATTCAGGCTTCCATCCTTCTGAGGTCAGTAAAATGAGGAGCCAAATTGTTGGGGGCAATATGCTGACTCTGCAAACTGTTCAGAGTGGGCTGTAAAGCACTATGAAGTGGCATATAAGTCTTAGGGCTATAGCTATTCATACTATTGGGTCTCCCTCTGCCATATTAAGGTCCTAGGATTGATTTTCTTTTCAACTAGTTTATTTAATTTCAAAAAGATTGTTATGAGTACAGAAAGGAGGTCAATTCATTAGGCATGGCACCTTAAGGTCTACAGAAGAAAAGTTTGAATAAAATTGTAATAAATAAATATTTATTTATTCTTTATTTATTTTTCACATTTTTTTTAAACCTTGCCATCTCCTTCAGCGATAGTACATTCCCGCCTTTCAGGGGTTCTCTGGATTCCTCTGCCTCCAGGTCTTAGAGCCAGTGTGGTTACAATGGTTAAGGTGTTGGATGGACAGATCCCAATTTGAAGTCCACTGTCAGCCATAGAAACTCACAGGGTGACCTTGAGCAACTACTGACTATCTCTCTGAGGCCAATTTGAGTTGCTGTTGAGAAGAAAACTTAGACACAAAGTGTTATGAATGCCTTTTGGTTCTAGAGGATAGTTGGCATAAATCTAACACATTTATAAAACGAGTAAATGAATGATACCTTAAAGCATTTTTCAACACTGTGTTTAATTGCTATCTCATAGGATTAATTATCCAAAGCTCACTGACAAAAATAAAATCCTAGCACCTTCAGATTTGCTGATTTGGGTTGTGATAAAGGAAAAAAATGCCAATATATTTATTATTTTACTCTTAACATTTAACTTACTCGTGATGTCTCAAAGCATCCCCTTTCCCATGCTTGAAAAATGAACATTTGGTTTACATTTACAGCTGCCTTCTTAGAAATAAATCCTTCAAATAGAAAGATATGGAAAATTAGAAAAAGAAATGTAATTGAAATTAGAAAGGAATGGAATAATTAAAAATAAGATTATAGAAAGTAGAGAAAGGGAAAAGCTATGGAAAAAAATTGTGAAAATGGATATAAGATATGGATTAGAACACGTAAGATGAAAATGTAATTGAATTTATGTCTGTATGGAGAAGTGATAACCCGGGAGCACACTGTTCTCAAAAAAAGGTGTTTTATGTTCTTTATGTATGTGTTTGTCTATGTTTGTCTTTAAAAAATAAAAAACTTTTACCAAAAAGAAGAAAAGAAATAAATCCTTCCAAATACCATAGGGTTAACTCTCAGGCAAAAATGTTCAAGAATGCATCCTAAATATGAACATTTCATTATTCAGAATTACAGAATAATAGAGTTGGTAGGGACCTTGGAGGTCATCTAGTCCAACCCGCAGCTCAAGCAGGAGACCCTTACAGAATAACAGAGTTGGAAGGGACCTTGGAGGTTATCTAGTCCAACCCTCCTACTCTCATAAGATGTGGAAATAGGGACTGCTTTGTTTTAAGGGAAAATTAATAGAAATTCTGTCTTTTAAAGAATTATCTTCAGTGGGAAGGACATTCTTCTCTTCCTCCATGGACTGAAAACAATATTAGGTCAAGCAAAGAGGAAGATACCTGGCTGGTGTCCCATTTAACTCAGCCTTTCCCACCTGACATTCTCCATTCTGTTGCATTACAGACTTCATCACACAGCATGATCTGTAAGCCATGTTGTTTGGAGATGATGGGCAATGATTTGAAGGCATAAAGATTGGGAAGCCTCATTCAATTATTTTGGAAAATAGTGCTACATTTTTTTTCCTTTACTCTTTTGTCTGCCCCCAACCCTCAAAATAAAGCATGAAATGAGTTGGAAGCTCCTCACGGCTTCTAACTTTTAGATAACCCAGTGCTGAAACCTTGAGGGAAAAACAGTCTGTTTGTTTGTTTGCTTTTTCCCTAAGGAATGGTGAGTCCATGTTTGTTCCTTTGCTGCAGCACTGTCTGGGAAAAAAAACAAGACCTCTCAGAAAGTAAACTCGTGCTATGTTATTTTAACCCTTTAAAAACCATTCTAGTGGTTTAGTGAAATCTCCTTGCCTTGGAGTTTTTATTACAGTTTGTTTATTTTTACAGTGGTACCTTGGCACTTAACCGCTTTGAAACTCATTGAATTTAGTACATAACTCATTTTGATGCAAAAGTTTTGTCCTGGTACTCAGTGCATAAGCTGGAACTTGTCAACTTGCTGACTTTTGACTCAGTATGTTATTTCTTATGGGCAAAAATTGTTTGCTACTCATTGTTTTTGGTTATCGTCCGGGAATCAATTAATGGTGAGTACCAAGGTACCACTGTACTATAAAGGGGGAAAGCATACAAAAAGACACAGAGGGATGAATTGACACTAAAAGATTTGCAAATAGCAAAATGGTAGGTTCATATTTCTCTTTGATTTGTTCATTCATTCATTCATTCATTCATTTCATTTATTTATTTATTTAACATTCATTCATCCATCCATCCATTTATCCTGCCTTTACTGTTTTTTATAAATAACTTGAGGCAGTGAAAATACTAGTTGATGCTTGAGATCTGAAGTATGTTGATGTCTTCTATTCTCACAGTGTCTTTCCATGCCTGATCTTGAAGCAAAAAGTGGCTTTTCTGCTGTTTTAATTGAAGAGTAGGGATGCTTCTTTTGCATTGTAAGCAAAGGTCAGAGTGATCTGAAACATTTGAAGTGCTCAAAAATATCAAGTAAATATATTTTGCTAATAATTACTTGACAAGAGTATTTAATCAATACATATATCTTAGGTATGATACATGAAGATGAAACAACATGTTAATAATAATTTAGACTGAGAAACAACATGATACAATCCCACCAACAGCAAAACTTGTTCATTAATATATATCTAGGTATTTCCTAGCAGTCTTTACAGCAAAAAGTGTATAGGCTAAGGGTAAGGCAAACTTTTTAAAAGTAATATTTTAATATATAGTATTGTAATTTTCATTTCTTGATCTAATATTCATAGTGGGATACAATTTTCACACACTGATCTCTCTCTCTCCCTCCTCCTTTCCCTCTCTCATCTCTATCTCTGTCTCTATCTCTACCTCTACCTCTATATCTATCTATATCTACATATCCCTATCTCATCTATATCTATATCTACATATCTCTATCTCTATCTATAAATCTATATCTAAAGCTAATTTTTAATGATACAATTTAAAAACAGCCCAACTCCAGATAACTCTAATTGTCTTACCTAAAAAGAGATTAATAATAGGTGTTCAGAAGATGTCTATCTATTTACCTTCTCTCAACAAAATATCCTACAGCGACTCAAGGGCTCAATCAAGAGTCTAGTTCAAGGCCTGGGAGAATATTGTAATGCAGCTCAGTAAGAGACGGTATGCCAATTTGGCAAAATGTGTTGCACTCATAATTACTTAATTCATTAATTATGCAAATTAAGGGGGAAAGTGGAATAAAGACATGCATTCTGGGACATATGTTTGCAAACAGTGGTGCATATAAAAATAAAAGGTGAGGGAGATGCATATGCATATTTCCTTTTATTTTATATTCAGATAAATTTGAAAAAGGGAGCCCATGGAGACATTATAGGAAGTGAGGCAGATAAACCCGAACGTGAAGAAACATTAAGGCAGTGAAATTTAATGAAGAGAGTACTGTGTGCATTGATATATGCAAAACATTCTTATTTTGAAAAGTAACTATCATAGTTTAAAAGGAAGCAACCCTACTAACCAGGAGTACTTATATTATACTTTTGTCAAGATCAATGCAATCTGTCATTTCTAAATTTAAAAAAAAATGTAAACTTGCTTCTAAAGGCTCATCAGACAAAATGGCAATTCCAGCAATTGTAATAATTCCTGAAGTGGGAAGCACCAGTAACAGTCACCCCTGTGCTTGTTACTTCGTAGTTGGACTAGGACAATATGTTGTATGTGGGACTGCCCTTAAAGATCACCCAGAACTGCAGCTGGTACAAAGTGTAGCTGGCCAACTACTAACTAGCAGTACCAGGTATATAACTTCAATACTGTATTGTGGGAAATGCTTTGGTTGCCAATTTGTTGCCAGGGGCACTTCAAGCATTGGTTATCAGCTATATCTTTCATACCTTGATTCCTGTAGTATATGAAAGACAACTTATTTCAACTAGAATCTGTCCTCACTAGGCTTTCTTGCACAAGATGTATCCTAACAGTTGTTACTTGCAGGAGGGGCATTTTCTATGGGGATTTCTCTCCTATGAAATTCTCTAGCTCCAGATATATGGCAGGCATCCTCAGGCCTGATATTTTGATTGAATGATTATGTGCATTCAGGTCAGTTTCACTCTTAGTGACCACATAGAATTTCTCCAGAAAAGTTCTGTTGTTTTAGCTTAGTTTTCCATCTATGCACCCATTACCATTGTAATTAAATCATCCACGTTACTGCTGGTCATTCTTTTCCTTTTTTCCTTTCACCTTTCCTAGCACTAGAGCCTTTTTCAGAGAGCTAGATTTTCACATAAATGAATCTGGTCATTTGTGCCTTAAGTGAGAATTCTGAGTTGATTTGATTTGTTTAATGACCCATTTGTTTATTTTCTTGGCTATCCAGTACCCTCTTAGGAGTTTTTCCTACCATCCATAGAGTGGTATTTGTAACATCCAACTTTAGTATCCAAAAAAAAGTCCAGGAACATTTCATTTCTGAAAAGCTTACTGTTTATTGAATACATGGTGTTGTAATATCAAGGTAAAACTAACTCAAGCTCTAGTTCATAGTATTAAACAATGACTTTCCCAGCCAAGCCCCCAGGCTTCCATATAGATCAAGTAAATGAGTTCCCTTTGTTAGGAGAACCATCTGCCTCAACCACATATCTCCTAAGACATCCTTGAAAAGTTTCCAGACTCTCATAAGCTTCAGTGGAGTTGTAGAAGTTTCATTTCTCTAGTTAACTCATTCATAACCAACATCTCTCCCCCTCTTCTTCCTCTAATGGCAAGTAGAAACAATGAGGCACATAGCTGCCAAAGTTTCACTCTTGACAGGTATTTTGTTTCCGTAAAGTATCATAGGAAGAACCTTCGCCTGCACAATTCTGATCTTTATAGGTGTAGACACATTCCAACATCTGAATATCTCTCCAAGGACCTCATGGGTGCTCTGCCAAGTGCTGCTCTGTGGCATTCTAAAAGGCAGAAACCAACTGCCACTTCAATACCCTTATGATCAGTTCGAAGGCTGGTTGCTGTATCTGTTGTCTTTAATTTGTTTTTGTTTTTTTTTAATATTTAATCTTAGTATAAATTTTTCATTGTGCTTGTTGACTTTCATTACTAGAGCCTGCAGTCCCTTTGCATTTTCAGCTATCAGAGTACTGTTATCAGCACAGGAAAGATTATTGATGTTTTTTCCTCTAATATGAAAATCATCTTCTTTCAATCTAGCTTCCCTTAATATATATTCCACATACAGACTCAATGATTAAGGGGAGCATGTGAACCTTTTCCTACTCTACTGCTAGTCTGTTTCTCCACGTTTTGTCCATTTGTGATTTCTTGACCTGTATATAGTGAAATGTTCCAGAATTCCCACTTTTTTAAGGACATTCCGTAAGCTTGACATGATCAATGTAATTGTAGGCCTTTCTATAATCAGTGAAACATATGCTGATTTCTTTTTGGTATACTTTGGCTTTTCAATTATTCAGCATGCTTCAGCAATAATGTTTCATATTTCTCAGTCTTTTCTAAAGGCAGCTTGAACATCTGGCATTTCACTTTCCATGGAAGACTCCAATCTGCATTAGAGGACTGTCAGCATTCATTTTGAGGCATGTGAAATTTAGGTTACTATATTATAGTGTGCACATTCTCTTAAGGCTCATATTTTCATATTTGTATGTAGATCGAACTCTTTCACTCTGTCGGTCATTGTGTGATTCTCCAGATTTGCTGGTATAGCTTGGTTAGAACATTTTCTTATTTTTATTCTGCTGCTTGCCATAAATCTACAGATAGTCCATGAATTCCTATAGTTTTCTGGGTTTTTAATGACCAGAATGGTACTCTATCTTCTAGTACTAAAGATTGTTACAAGTAGGAAATATCTTCCAAACTATCTTGGATGTTGACATCTTTATTGTATAGAATGTTTAAGCCAATTTATTGACATCCTTTGGCATACAGTTTCAAGGTTGGAATCTCCTTCTTATTTCAGAGATCTTTTAGAAGACTTCCCTTATTTTTCTTCCATGTTTTTTTTACAGGTTGTTATTGTAATAACATTGTTCTTGTCCCTTCTAGCATTCCTCTGAAATTCTTTGTTGAACTTCTTTCTTAGATATTTGTCTTCCTTTGCCTTTGCCTTTTCTTTTTAGCAATGACTTGTTCTGACATCCAGTATGCTTTCTTCTCTTTCTTGATCTTTGGGAGTCTCTTATCACTTTTATCATTAACAACCTCTTTGATTTTAATTCTCTAATGCTTCTAGTTCTTGTTCAAGAAGTTAGGAACTTGACATTTGGCAACTTATTAAGCCCTTGGCTCTTTCAAGGAACATTTGAGATTGGAAAATGAGAGACACCAATGGCCCAAATGAACTGTGGTTCAGTCAAGATGTTACAAGAGTTGTATATAATTGATACTATTTATGAGGCTATCATTATTATTGTGGGTTTTTAGAGTGATTTTTTTCTCATATTGCATGCAGTATGGCAAAGGCAATGAAATAAACAGTTGCATAGTCTGATGCTAGTACTGCCATTCCATTGTATTGCATTTATCAGTTTGAAAATACATGTAATCCTTGACTTACAACAGTTCATGTAATGACTTGTTTGAAGTTACAACAGCACTGAAAAAAAGTGATTTTTGATCATTTTTCACACTTACAACCATTGCAGCATCCCTGTGGGCATGTGATCAAAATTCAAACGCTTGACAACTGACTCATATATATGATGGTTACAGTGTCCCAGGGCCATGTGATCCTTTTTCACCATGACCCTGGGATACTGCAACCATCATAAAACCTTCTGTCAAGCAAAGTCAATGGGGAAGCCAGATTTACTTAACAACTGAGTTACTACTTTAACAACTGCAGTGAACAATTGTGGCAAGCAACATTGTAAAATGGGGGCAAAGCTCACTTAACAAATGTCTCACTTAGCAACAGAAATTTTGGACTCAGATATGGTTGTAAGCCAAGAACAGTATACATCTTTTTCTACAAGAGTATCAAGCCATATTTCCTTTTATTATAAGATATAGTTGTGAACTGTAGAATGGCTGGTGAGGGGGCAGGAAATGAAAAATTCTTTGCTCTACAACACACATAATACACAATTGAAACAATAAGCTCAACGTCCCATCTGTGCACCAGCAACTTCAGAGTAGGAACTAACTTTATTTTTGCCTTGCAGTCTAAGCCGCTTTCCTCCTGGCCTGTTTCCAATGGTTTTTAAATCCCTGTCAGAAATTCCAGTCTAAAATGCAGTGGATTGGTAATAGGGAAAGGCAGATGTTGAGTCTAATTTACTGCTACCTCCAGAACTGATCAGTCTTTCCCCCATTTCTTAACCTTCTAATCAGTGGTGGGATTTAAATTTTTTTACTACCGTTCTGTGGGCGTGGCTTGGTGGGCGTGGCAGGGGAAGGATCTCCAGTCAGAGGTGGTATTTGCTGGTTCTCTGAACTACTCAAAATTTCCACTACTGATTCTCCAGAACTGGTCAGAACCTGCTGAATACCACCTCTTCTTCCAATCCATGAAGAGAAGCCAAGACTCCCTGTTTGGCTTCTGTGTGGACCAGTTTAGCAAAAGCTACGCTTTTTTTCTAAGACCTTTGTCATTTTTCACTAATCTTCCATATCTTTCCTTTGCTTTCCCAGATGTTTGCGCTGCACACATGGATGCCTTCACACTTCCTTCCTATATTATCTTCTCTGATACTAATGCAGATGTTTTCTTTTTCTTTTTCTTTTTTCCTGTTCCTGGAGCTCTGATGCCACAGTAATCAAAACAGAAAAAAACCAGGCCGTTGTTCGGTTCCTACATTCCTCTACAGTTCCATGGGAACCTTGCATGGCAAAGAAACAGTGTCCTTACCTTATGACTGAAAGACGTTTTAAACATAATGAGAAAGGAAGGGAACCTTTTGCAGTACTACAGAAAGAGGGCAAAAACAAAAAAAAGCTTGCTTTACCCAGCCTAATTAGACCTTGAAAGGCTGCCCAGTGGAAGATGTGAGATGTTGAATAGATAATGAGCATCTAGGGTTGAGGAAAGTTCATTGACTTCATGGATCTTTGCTCAATTAACTAAAATCTATTTAAAATTATAGAGAACAGAAATGGCCTAGGATAAAATGTTTGTACCAGAGGGGAGAGAAGATATCAATAAATCAGAATAGAGCTGGAAGGGACCTTGGAGGTCTTCTAGTGCAACCCCTGCTCAAACAAGAGACCCTACACCATTTCAGATAGGTGGCTGTCCAGTCTTTTTTTAAAAATCTCCAGTGATGAAGCACCCACAACTTCTGAAGGCAAGTTGTTCCACTGATTAATTGTCTTCAATGTTGAGAAGTTTCTCCTTCTTTCTAGTTTGCTTCTCTCCTTGATTAGTTTCCATCCGTTGTTTCGTGTCTTGGCTTCTGGTGCTTTGGAAAATAAGTTAACCTGTCTTTTTTGTGGCAGCTATACCACTATCATGTCACCCCTAGTCCTTCTTTTCTCTAGACTGGCCATACCCAATTCCTGCAACCATTCTTCATATGTTTTTAGTCTCCAGGCCCTTAATCAGATACCACAACCAATAAAAGCTTAGAATGCTATTAGAATGGAATGAAACACTGGAGACAATCTGATCTGAGGGGCATGAAACAGTTTAGGTAAAATAGAAGCCGTTTTAAATTGAAAACACAAGTGTGGACTTCCATTTTTAATGGGTTGGAAGAGGGTGAAGGAAAAGGAGCCATCCATTCTTCCACCCAGGAAATTCCTGATGACGGGCCAAGGAGAATGTGTGATCTTCACTTGGTTGCATTGTATATACTGCTCTCACATTATTACGAAAAGTTCTAAAACAGACTATAGATTTACCACTGCTTTATATGAAGTTAGGGAAATATTTAACTTTATACCAGTCTTCTGGAAAAGCAAATCATGATCTTTTCTTCTATTTATTCTGATCAGAATCTCTGTTTTATTTAGTTTCTCTATTGAAACTATAGCATGCTCCAGATGTGCAAGGGATAATTCATCTCCTTTGGTAACAGCAACATACATCATATTACTGTGGAAGATCAAGGACACACCTGTCTCCCCAGGTCTGCCAACTGCAGCTAATTTCTCCTCTAGCAGCCAAGAGATATTTGCTACAACTGGCTAATGGGTAGAGCTTAGTAGGATAGAGAAATGTATATGAAATAAATTTAAATTGATTATTATTTTCAATAGGCTCAGAATGATAGAATGTAAGGGTTAGAAAGAGATGTCAATTTATTTATTTATTTATTTATTTATTTATTTATTTATTTTCTGCCTTTCTAATCCACTGCAAATTTCTGCATTTTACTCTATCATAATTCAGAGACGCTTGGTGGCTTATAAGGTTAAAACTTATAGATCTTTTAGATCGGGGGTGTCAAACTGACGGCCCATGGGGCAGATGCATCACACACAAGCCACGCCCACCCCAGCTCCATGAATGGGAAAAACATTGTGAAATGTCATGTGATGGAAATGTGACGCAGTGTTTTAGATTAAACTCAGCACCTTAGATAATACCTCCAAACCTATTAGTGACTACTACAGGAAGTAGTAGCAGTAGTAATACAGGACTACTGCTTTAGTCCTGTCTCTCTGACAGATGGCCATCCAATCACTGTTAAAAGTACTTCTGTGGAGAATTTACCATTTCCTCAGGCCATTGTTTGATATGTCTGCCCTTAAATTTTTTTCTGATGTCCAATTAAAATTTACTTCTTTGTCATTAACACTAGTTTGTAATTTAGAGTGAGTTTGCACTTGAAAAGGAGACCACCAATAAATCCAAGAGTTGTGGGCTAAATTGGGAAGTGGGAAATTGAGTTACAATTTTTTTCCCAAAAGACATGGGAAAACTGTCTCCATCCTGTTGTCAGAAAAAGGTGCTGAGCTCGAAATGAGGCTGTCTTTAATTTTACTGCAACACATGCTATATAAATGAAAAGTGGGTGTTTAAACATATAGCAGCCTTGAACCATGAGACATTTTATAGACTAAGATTTATTGAAGTATAAACACTCCTAGAGTAATGTCATCCTCATAAGAAGTGTGAAACATAATTGTTTATAGGAAAAAGCTTATAGTTTGATTTTTAAAAGCCATGAAGTTCCAGTGGGGCAGTTTTTAAATGCCCAGAAAAGCACAGAGTCATTTCTTTATTTGCAAGAACAGTAGTTGTAGTAAGTACTGAATGCTCTATAAGTAAAGCTAAAGAACTGATGTGCTGCTTCAGAGATAACCAAATGCTGCTCTAACAGAAAAGGATTGTAGTATAAATGCAATTTCAGGAATAAAATCCCAATTGTTCCTTTCCAAATTTCAGTTATAATTTACAGTAATGGTGTCTGGAATTGTAAATGTGAATAAAGATGATGCCTGAAATGGTATACTCTATTGAACTCTTTTCATCTTCTCATTAACCAGATCTAGATATTTTCAAAATTGATGAATAAAGGTGTGGATTTAATCTCATGTCGCCTCATACTTGTGTGTGATGACCCAGAGTATCTCAGAAATACAACAAAATCCAAAACATAACTAAAAGTCCTTTAATGCCTTCAACTTGGCTTCACTGTTTAATTGTTCACAGTGTAGGAGTCAAAATAACATTTCAAAGGCAAGAAACACAGTTCACATTCAAAGAGCCGATAACAAAGCAAAAGCCAAAAACAAACTGCATTGAATAAAGTTCCTCGACAGACCAGGATAGATAATTGCCGGCTTCAGGAAGATAACCAGGGACAATCCATTGGAAGAATGCCAACCAAGATAAACCTTCTTTAGAACTAAAACACTAATTTATTTCTAGCATCTGTTAGCACGCAGGCCCAAACTCTTATGCAAATCTTACACCTGCAACCCATGAAGAGGATCATGGCCCTCTCCTCCCGACTAGACCACATTTTACCCTGATCCTCTCCTCCCTGCGTGCCCTAGGATGGATAGGGGATGGGCCTGGGTCCTCCTCTGATTGCTCAGCCGGCCTCTGCCCTTCCCCAGCCTCCTCCACCACCTCTGGAGCCACACTTCCACTCCCTGTTGGCTGTTCCTCCTCTTCCTCAGAGTCAGACACCACCAGGGGCATGACACTTGTGTATGTTCATGTTTGTGGGCGTATGTGCACATATATCCATATGTAATCAAAATGCACACATGTGTATAGTACATACTTTTCAAGATAGTGCATAATTTAACCTGTGTCTTTTGACATTTATATTCTTCATACCTAAATAAAAAATTGAAATCTCTTCCTCAGGCTAGAGAATACCTTAGTTTGTGCAAAGTTCAAACTGCCTCTAACATTTTCCTGCTAAAAGAAGTTATCGAAAGATGAGAGGAAAATAAAGAGACATTTGTAGTAGTAAAAGGAAGAGCTAGGTTATGATATATCCCAGAGCATTTGTTTCTCTCAAGAATTGTTGAACATTGATGGAAAAAAAGGTGGGGCAAAGAAATCATAGGCTGGAGTGCTAATCAGAGAGAATCAGTGGCAGAAAGAAAGTGGCAGATTGAAGAGTCTCCATTGATATTTGATGGCATTTTGAGTGACAGACTTCTATGGAAATGAGACTGTACAGGCAACCCCTAAGAAAATCAATAATATGAGATGGAGGGGAAAAAAGGTAATTTTAAGGAGAGAGTTGAAAGATGAAAACTGAATCTTTTTTGGAAGGAAGAAAAAAAATTGAATTTCATTTGGGAAACATAATGTAAAATACATAGAAGTAAAATGGAAGTTGCACATTGAAGTCATCTTTTCCAATTGGCTCAGCTGTCCAGGGAGAATAATATCATGGGAATTCAATAAAGCTGGGCATATATGGAAGTTCCCACAGTCTGTACTTAGTAACTGATGTTATAGATGGAAAAACATGCATCAGAAAGACCTAAGGAAATTACACTGTTTTCAAATATTGATTTTTTTTAATAAATAAAGAGTATTGGAAAAAAATCTATCTGCATAATGATAGGGACATATCCCTTTCTGTTAATTTCTGTCTTTGGTTTCAAGTCTCAGCAATCCTAACTAAATCTGGGGAGGCAAGGGTTGATAATCCCATGAAGTGTCTCAGGTGAGACTAGGGGATTTGTTCCATAGGGAACAGGATGTGGATATTTGTACTTGAAAGTTATATTGAAGATCTTGCTTTGCCCTTCCTGACCTCCTGGATTTCATTGTGAGGCCAGTGATGGAATTCCACCAACTCCTGGAGTTGGGGATTTTAATCTCTATAACCTAGAGTGAGATGGGATAAAGAAGCCCACGAACTCATGGCCTCCATAGCCTTGTTCCAGATAATGTCTGAGTGAATCCATATAAGAAGTTTTATATTACATTTTACATTTTGTTGTGATTGCATCATTTCCTGATACAGATGAGTCATCTTGTATAGAGATATATTGAAGTAAGACCAATTAAGATAATCTGCCCTTGATTTTACAGGTCTGCATGAATTTTGGCAAATCCTAGGGATTTTCCCAGGAAATTTATCAGATTATTACTCTGACAGCCTGGCCAAATTTTGGAATATGAAGCAACCAGAACACTGGACTTCAATTTGCCCTGACTGACCTTTATCCTGAGGATGTCTGGAAAATGAAATGATAGAAATGAAGTGATTCGTTGAATGTGAATCTGACTCATATTCAAGCCTACTCTGATGAGTAGAAAGCATAAATATTTTTCACCCTTATTTCATTGATAGAACATTACTCTATTTGAAGTTATCCAAACTTTCCTGGGAAAGTCCTGACAAGACCTACAGGCTACTATTAATTATTTACAAAATATTTTACCAATGATATTCATTTTTATTTAGTGGATTCAGCATGGGTAGGATCTGAAGAAGTGATCTGGGCAACTCCTTTTGTTTTTTGCTTGTAGATCTAAGAAAATGGATAGAGTACATATAATTTCTACCACATATGGTTTGGACTGACAGCCCAGCTGGTTCCTTTGGACTGCTATGAGTGAGTGCAATCAAGATAGTTGGCAATATTGGGGGGGGGGGACAATAAGTAGAACTCCAGTAGTCCTTGTTTCCTGGTTTGGTATACCTTGAAGATCCCTGATGGTTTTTATTTGGGACCTGGTAGCTATTTAGATCCTTTTAGACATCTCTGTACTATTCAGTACCATCAACCATGGCAGCCCATAAAGGTGGGGATTTGACAGCACTATTTTGCATTGGTTCAGTTTAGTAATTGTTACTGATAGAAGAGAATATTTGTAGCTCAGGGTGAAAATGGGAGATTCTTGGTGTTCTCTGGACTCTAAGCTCAGAGAGTACCAAGGATTCTCCATCAGTACCAGAAGGCAAGGCAAAAAACAATTATTGGAAACTAACCAAGGAGAGAAGCAATCTAGAACTAAGGAGAAATTTCCTAATGGTTAGAGCAAGTAACCAATGGTATGACTTGCCTTCAGAAGTTGTGGGTGCTCTATCACTGAAGGCTTTCAAAAAGAGACTGGAAAACTATTTTCTGAAATTATATAGGGACTCCTGCTCAAGCAGGGAGTTGGAGTAGAAGGCCTCCAAAATCCCTTCCACCTCTATTAGTTTATGTACTGGTAGGTGGTTCCAGTCATTGGTTTGAGAAAGTTGTGCAGTGGGATCATTGCAAAGGCCCTCTGTCCTCTCCTTTTTCACATCTACATGAAACTACTAACAGAGTTTGTCCTTTGGTTTGGAATGAGGAAAATGTGGTGGAGTTAGATAAGGCTGTACGTACTTGGAAGATGAACTCCAATAAAAGGTCTGAAATATACAAGAATACAATTGTACCATCAGCCTTTAAGGATTGAAAAGAGCCTGTCCTTTCTCTCTTGGTTTCATTTGTCTTCTAGATTTTACTCAGGTTTCCTGTACTAGGAAGCAAATAAATCTACACCCTGCCCATTTACTGCTAGTGCTGATACTATAGCCAATTACTTCCTTGGCATTTGTCATTGTGCCTGTGTTTTACCTTAATAATTTTTCTTAGACAGGGGCATTTTCTGCTGATAAATCTGGCTATATTATCAAGTTAGAGTATATTTATTAAACCACCAATTAGTTCCTCTTGTATCATCAATCATATGCTGTTTAATTCATGTGTGGATATAAGAGGCTGTTTGAAGCATTGTGTATGCATGAGTGATCTAAATCAAATTGCCACCAAACTGGCATTACCTTACCTTCAGGCCTAATGGCAATCCATTTTTTATTTACTATATGAATCTCTCATCCTATTAAATGTCTTACTCTTTCAGCTTTCAAACCTGAAAGAAGGTGACTTATTTCAGAAACCCCCTCCCCTACTAAAGTTGATTTTATTCATTTGTTTGTTTGTCTTGTTTGCTTGAGGTAACTCTGGGCATCTAACAAACATTAAAAGACAATAAAACATTGAAGCAATAAATAATCTTAATAGCAATAATTTACACATAAAAGCCAAGTGGCACGGTGGTTAGAATGCAAGCTAATTCTGCCCACAGCCAGGAGTTCAATCCTCATCAGCTCACGGTTGACTCAGCCTTCCATCCTTCCGAGGTCGGCAAAATGGGGATCTGGATTGTTTAGATCCACTTAGAGAGGGCTGTAAAGCATGATGAAGTGATATATATGTCTAAGTGCTATTGCTAAAAGATGGGGAGGGGGGGAATGGAGTAGGATGCACATGGGAGGCAGTAGGGTCTTGTCTTAATCCATAAGCCATTTCCAGTGTGATTCGCGCCCATGGGGTCCCAGGCTAACTAGCAGAAGGTCTTCAGAACCTTATGGAAGCTCAGAAGGGTAGGTCACCTTGGGGACATAATGTTCCAAAGAGCAGGAGCCATGGCAGAAAAGACTCTTCTGCTGGACTCCACCAGCCAAAATTCCTTGACTAATGGGATCTGTAGCATGCATGCAGGGTATGGGAATCTAGGAGAAAGGCAGAGTAGCATATGCATGTGTATTAGGATACCGTCCGTCAGGCATTGTCGGCTGGCGGTCCCCAGGGCGAGGCCCTTCTCTGTGGGAGCGCCCGCCCTTTGGAATCAGCTCCCTGTGGATCTCCGTTTGGCCCCTGATCTCCGCTCCTTCCGCCGGGACCTGAAAACCTGGTTGTTTCAACAGGCCGGCCTGAAATGACCCAGGTGGGGTTTTGGGGTTATTTAATTTTGTTTTAATGTATTTTAATGTATTTGACTTGTCCTATTTAATTGATTTTTTATTGTAAATTTGGTTCTGTTTTAAAGTTCGCTGCCCTGAGTCCTTAGGGAGAAGGGCGACATACAAGTCGAATAAATTATTATTATTATTATTATTATTATTAGACATGTTCTGTATTAAATTCAAGTGAGAATAAAAAAAGATCTAAGCTATGCAATACTCTGGATTTAAGGGGAGAAGATACTTCAGAATGCTCAAGACTGCTGCTTAACTGCTTAAAACAGCTGCATCTTTCACTACAGCTGCTTTTTACAATTTCAGGATTGTTATGTATGCAAGTTTAAAGTCATTGGTTTAGTTTGAACTGTTCTTATAAAATGTAAGAAATGATTGGTTTAAAAACCTAGGAGCCTTGGTGGCTCAGGCTGTTAATTGCCTGCACTTAAGTTCCAGCTGCCTACAACTGCTGTAGGCTCGAATCTCACCAGGCTCAAGGTTGACTCAGCCTTCCATCCTCTCGGGGTAGGTAAATTGAGGACCCAAGATTGTTGGGGGCAATTAGCTGACTTTGTAAAAAATGCCGCTTAGTAATAAGCAGGCATATACAATGGAATGAAGGCTATTGCTGAGCACGCTAGGTTGTATCCCAAAAATTGTAAGGCACCCTGAGTCTCTGGAGAAGGGCGGCATATAAATGTAATTAAAAAAAAAGTGCGGGAAAACCCTGAACTCTGATTGGCTGGCAACTGCGGCTGCTGGCTATAAGTAGCAGCCGCAGCCCAGCCAAAGTGGGTTCGTTCTGAGTTGTAGTCACTAATAAACAAAGAGCTTGAAGCACTCCGCGTCTGTCTCTTCATGCAAACTTAACAAGGATGGTCTTGGCAAAAGATGTATTTAGTTTAAAGGTTATTGACAGGTGGTACTTGGCTGCTGGCATTCCAAAAGCACTGTTTTCTCTTCCCAACTGGAGATTTGAAGATACATAGCAGATTCCTATAAAAATATAACACTGGCAGAAAATCCAGCAAATGCAAATTTGAAGGTACTTACAATGCTTATGTAGATTATTTTTTTATCTTTGGTTTCTGGCTGACTTTCACTGATATGAAGTGAACATTTAGCCACTTTATTTATGATCTATTATACTTCACTGTTGAATGGATTTTTGCTCATTGCTCTGATTATGGATATGGAACAGGAAAGGCAACCCATGATCCTAAGGTACGTTGGGTCTACTATTTTGTAATAGTTAGAAACCTATGGATATTTTTTCTTTGTAAAAATAAGAGAAATGAAGTGGGGTGCTTTTAGGAAGCTAAATTTTAATATCTCCCCTCCCCCCACAAAAATCTAACCCCATGGTTCCAAATAATACTGATGAAATTTGACCATTTTGGTCTTCTGACACTTGGCAGCATCTGTGTTTGTGTGCTTTGTTAAATGAAGTCCTCAGAGAGGACAAGTGCTCCTATTGCTATCCTTAATCCTCCTCAACTTTTAAAAAAAACATTGGAAAAATTGGCCCTAAGGCTTCCTGTAATGTCAGCATGGCTTCCAAATGGATGGAGACTTGATACTGCTTAATCTTGATAAAGATTTTGTAAGAATATAATTATTTTATCATACTCTCTGAAAATGCCCTTCCTAGATAGGGAAAGAGGGATACCATTTGCAGAGGACCATCCTTTATTCACAGTTGTGTTCTATTAAAATCCAGATGTAAAAAACCACAATAGATGCCCATCTATATTTCACATACACACATAACAAGAGAATGTAACTTGATCGTAGTTCCTCTCTTCCTTTCGGGAAAAAATATTTATAGATATCTGTAGCTATAAATATGAATCAGTTCGTCCTTTTGTCCTCTTTTGGTGATGTGCCTTGCTCTTTTTTTTTGGCAGAGCTTTACATCTTCCTCATACAGGAGAAAAACAACTCTTACATTTTGCAAATTCTCCTATTTCTTTTTCATTATGTCTTCAGCAACTCTGGGACCTATCAACTGCTAAACAATATAATATGTCATGCCAAAACAGAATAGACTTGAAAATGAAAATGCATTTAACATTTCCCCAAATGTTACATTATATATAATGTTTTACATATAAAGACATCAAACTACCCAACAGAAAATAAAACCTTGCTGTCATAAGATGTTTGGTATATTTATATTTAGAATATTGTGCACAATTTTTCTTGCTCTGCCTCTGTAAAAATTGGCAGGTTTACTGAGGGGAGATGGGGAGGGGGCAACACAAAGCTTCTTAAATTGTGAAAGGTGTTTTTTTTAGATTATTTTATCTCACCTTGATTTTTTTTATAACTAACTGAAGGTGGCAGGCATACCTAATGTTCCTTCCTCCTCCTATTTTCTTCACAAGACTTCTGTGAGATAGATTAGGTTGAGACAGAGTAACTGTCCCAAATGACCCAGCCAGGTTTCATGTCTAGGACGGAAGTAGAACTACAACATTGCCTGGTTTCCAGTCTGGTGCCTTAGCCACTTTAGTACCTTTTAAAAGTTTAATATAAATAAAAACATAAAGGAGGAGGATGACAGAAATACATTGTCTTCAATCTTGTACTTGCAGATAATCCAGAAGGATTCCATACTCAAGAGATCCAATAGGATTACTTCCCACATCCATTTTTGTCACTGGCTATTCCTACTGTACACAGTTTCATATTCTAGCTTAATGTTTATCAACTTCATTAGCTTCAAGATGGATGAAGTTCAACTCCAAGAACTCTACCAGCCAGCATGTTGAAGCCCACCCATTGTAAAATTGCTGAGGTTTAGAAACATTGTTCTAGTTGACAGTCCAATTGAAATATACCCACTTAGCTATATTGCTCAAATATACAGTACTTAGAATTCTGAATCATGCTGATCCGAAACCAAATATGGTTTTGTAACTATGGCTGTTTATCCATGTTTTGCTATTTAAGCCACAATTGGCTAGGTCCTTATAATAATAAGCTATGTTTAACCCATGATAACTACATGTTAATACAATGTATGAATCTTACGCAGTAGCAGGAGCCATTATAGAAGTCCAGAAAAAAAAATGGTGGCTTGCTCTGACAAAGAAAAAGAGGATTATGGGTGTAAGGTTTTATTCTCACTAGTTGAGAAAGTAAGGAAAAAGCTCATGAATTGACTTAATTTTCCATTCTTCTTCAAGAGGTTTTTTTACAGCTGAATTCATAGTATTCATTAAGATGCTAGCATTTCTTCTTTGAATTTGCACTTATCCTGGAAACTAAATTATTGACTAGAGATATTTTTTAAAGTTAAATGGCCAAACCTATACCAAAAGAATATGTTCCATAAATTCCATATAGCCAGCTTGATTTAGGACTCGTTCAAAGATTTTGTCTGTTCTGAATTGTGTGTTTTAGGGTGGATTATCTGAAAATCAGCTGCTTAGCACCTCACCATAAAATAAACAGTAGAATGATGGAGCACTTAAGTTTCCGTGCAGAATTTCCCAAATGGCATCATCTGGAAGGTTGAAAAATTGTTGCCAGACAGATTTAGTAAAACTGGACTAGATGGATCAATGGACTGATTCATTTAAAGGCTTCTTCCAACATTTCTAAGCATACAAATAAACAGAAGAAGTTATGTGACATTAATGTGTGTACAAAGCTATCAGATTGCATTCTTACACTGCCCAGTTGACACTGTCTGAGACATAACATCTAACATACACACACCTCCAACAGCAACCTAATTGACAAATCACTCAGGCACGAATAGGAAATACAGAATGTACACTTCTATTTCTAAATGGAAATACTTTTTCTGTTTTTGCAATCAAGAGCATCAGGTGATGCTTTTTGATGGTTTTTAATGTGTATACTGCAACTGAAATGATTTTCTACCCTGTCAAGGTTTGGGGTTAATATATACATATTTCTTCTCAGCGTACATGTGTGATTGTCTCACAAGAGAGGGAATAAGAGCAATAATGTGCAATGAGCTTTTTATTTATATGGATGGAAATTTAATGCTTCATAAATATTTATTTGGTTCTTAATGCTTATAGAAATGCAATACAGATCATTGAGGAAATATGTATCTCAGAAATCCAAAAAGAACTGCGCTAACAAGCTTTAAAATAACAGTTACAATGACAGTAGTACCCATGAGGTGGGTTCAATGAGAAAAGTTTGTTTTGTTTTATTTCTGGACAAAGAGTAGCTGACTTATAGATGCATGAATTTCACAATATGAGTTTTTACATCAACAAAAAAAACTCTGATATGTTCTTATCAGATCAATTTAAAGATCAAGTTAAGCCTGTAATCTTATTAATTAGAAGGGCAACTTTCCTGAAATCTACAAATAACTTTTCCTTAATAGTCACAGATGCTCTGGTCAAGAAGGCAGTCAAGAGGGGAGTCATAGATGACTACCCCAAATTGCCCTCTGTTGCAACAACCTGTCAAATTTGTTTTCACAGGTAGAGTCTATATCCAGAAAGTTATCTGCTTCTTTAACAAACCTCTAAAGGCTGACTTAGTAACATTTGAAACTATATTTGACAAAAACCATGGATGTAAATCCATGTCTAAAGTAGATACATTCTCCCCTTGTTTCATTGCACAACTTTTAATACTTGTTATACAATCTTTTAACAAGGTCTTTATCATGGTTTAGTTCCATGAGTTATAGAAAGGCTGGTCCAGAATTAATGAAATCCGCCATCTAAGTGTAGCTTCTGTTTTCAATGTTTTCGCCCCAATGCAACTACTACACTGTTTCATTCATGCAGTGGTTGGCCCTGAATTTTAAGGACTCTGAAAATTGGGACAAATGTTTATGTCTTGATTTATGGTTTGCTTTGCTAACATCATCAGTGGGCAATCTAGCTCTGCTAATGGGTAAAATTGTTTTCTATGTTCCAGCACAGTGAAATTTAATCGCTTTCAGCCACAAAAATAAAACCGTCACTAATCGGGCTCTGGACTCAGGGAGAGCATTCATCTGCAGCCAACAATCTCCGTGATGAGACTACTCTCCATCCTAGTTTCTTGCTGGCTCTTCACATATCCCTGCATTCATGCAGATGCACAAAGAAGCTTTCTGAGTTCTGTGTTGCTTCTAAAGACCTGGGGAAAGATATTGGAATCTCACTAAAAGGAGAAAGGATGGGCAGGGAGAAAGGAAGGAGACTTAAACACCCAAAGTGATATTGTTAACAACAGAAAGAATTCTCAAAGAAGCAGCTTAGTAATGGAAGTATTAGCAGAGAGCTGAAGGGCTACTATAACTAGAATGAGCAGTGTTAGATTTGCATGAAGAGTCAGACGCGAAGTGCTTCAGTGAAGAGTTTATTAGTGACTGCAGCTCATAACAGACCTGATTTGGCTGGTCTGCACTGCTACTTATAGCCAGCAGCCACAGTTGTCAGCCAATCAGAGTGCAGGGTTTTCCTGCACTCTTAAACCAATCATTTCTGACATTTTACAAGAACAGTTCAAACTTAACCAATGACATTCAAACCTGCATACATAACACCCCTCCCCACTAGGTTCAGTCCATACTCAAACCCCAACCTATCTAATGTATTCTTTTAAATAGGTGGGGCTCTTACTTGTACGTTGAGACCTTCGTGGTTCAGAAGTTTTAACATTCTCACCCAGTGAGAGGGGAAATGTGTCTGTTGACATTTGCCTAGTTGGACTTCCTGTGAAAGAAGACCCTGTTTGATTGTTAGAATCTGGTCTCTCCTGGGCTTCCGGGTTGAGCCTTCTCGAGAACGGGCGGCGGTTTGTGATCGTCCACGACCGCAGCCTGGCTCTTGCGTCGGAGAGCCCCGATCCTGCAAGGTTCAGGGCTGAAGCTGCCTCGTAGGGGCGGCGGAGAAAGGGAAATCTGCCAGCCAGAGTGAGGGGAGCCGATCTCCCCTTTTGGGTCTGGTCTTTTCCCTCCGAAGACGTCAAGAAGTGGTGGTCAAAAATGGCCACCTCGAAGAGAAGGTCTCAACGGGATTAAGATTGGTGCAGGAGGAAAGAGAGAAGTCGACAGCAGAGGAACCGGGAGTATCGGATGGTAAGATCAAGGCACCCTGGGATTAAGATAAAGATGAGTTTTTAAAAAAAAAGAAACAGAAGCGGCGCAGTTCCAAGTGAAGGAAAAAATAAGTAAAATATTTTGACAGCTATAAGGGGCTTCGAACCGGGAAAGGAAGAAGCCAGCGTAAGAACTTAAGTTTGGGGCTCGGAAAACTTTGAATATCAAAATAAAAGGAAAGGGTTAAGACTCTGTGCAGAAAGTGCCACTTTGTGGAGAAAAATTGGAAGCTAAAGAAGAAAGAAACTATCTTGTTCCTTTGTGGATTGGATTGTTACATTTTAAAGACGCAAGACTCATAGAAAGTGAAAGCTTGAATACACAAAGACGGACTACGGACTAATTGGTGATATTGATATAGACTCTGGACCTGGGTTAGGATCATAGAAAATTTAAAGAAGAAGAAATAAGGAAAATAAAAATTCTGGTGGCCATCCAAAGAATTAAAAATGGAGTTTAAAAGTATGAAAGAACTGCTACAGGAAGTGACTGAACTAACTTGGCTTGTTGCAGAAAACATGGGCATTCAAATGCTGAATATAGAAGAAGAAGGAGCCTTGGAAAGGGAGGAGCCAGCACAAGAGAAAGCCATCTTAAAAAGACAATTAATACAAAGATCAATACAAATAAAAGGGAAAGGAAGGGTGGCTAAAAAACGGAACCTAAGAAAGTATCTAAAAAGGGGAACATTATGAAATTAAGCATGTTAGAAAGGTTCAGAAGGAAAGGGAACAGAAAGGTAAAGAGAGAGAGAGGGATTCAAACTGGATAGAGAAGGGGGAAGCAGGATAAAGGGAGGAGAAGGGAGTCAGCACAAGAAAAAGCCATTTTAAGAAGACAACTAACAAAGATTAATACAAATAAAGGGAAAGGAGGATGGTCAAAAAAAATGAAACTAAGAAGGTAATTAAAAGGGAACATTTATGAAATTAGGCGTGTTAGAAAGGTCCAGAAGGATAGAGAGCAGAAAGGTAAAGAGAGAGAGAGGGATTCAAACTGGATTGAGAAGGGATAGCGGGATAAAAGAGAGGAGAAGGAACAAAAACAAGAACAAAAGATAGAGAGACACGGGAATTACATAATGAAGAAAAGAAACTTGTTTGCATAGAGATAATGGCTAATGTATTAAAAAGGGGGGTTCTGCATGAAGAAATGGTAATAAGAATATATTGTAATTATAAAAGTGTAAAACAATAGGGTTAGTGACAATTTTACTGGTAAAAGGTCACATTTTATTTCTTATTTACAAAAGAAAGGTAAATGATGATTAGATAAATTGAATTAATTGAAATGATTTTAGAAAATGCTTAAAAATGAGATTTGTCAATAACCAAGATTAGTTATTTTTATTATTATCTTGGAACCATAAATAAATCTTAGGGGGGATATGTATTGCAGAACCTGATCGATTAGAGATATATTGTAAGGGAGCTTTTCTTTTCTCCTTTTTCTTTTTCTTTTTTCTCTATCTTTCGTTTTAAAGGGAATGATTATGATTATGCTACTATATTAACCACTGAGGTGTCACTTTCAAGTAGTAAAAGGGGGCAAGTCTAGGGTTTTTTTCTCATTCTTTTTAGTGTTAAAATTTGTACGGATTTAGAATTATGGAGAGAATATGTGATGAAAGGGCAAATCTGACGGACAAAAGAATTCTGTAAATGATAAAAGAGTATTAACAATGTGAAGATAATTAAAGGATAGATATGGATGAACTTTATCTTTAATATGATGGGCAAATATATTGTTATTTGTAAGATTTATAAATGATGTTTTTAAAATATATATATATGTTTGCAATTAACTTGAAATGAACTGGGGGTTATATAGATTGAGATTAAGATTTGAGATTAGGATTAACTTCTTTGACCCTTTGTCTGTTAAAATGGAATAGAAGTGTTTAAATGCTTTAAAATTGAATATAGACTACTGTCCATATTTGCATGTAAAAGTGACGACCCGGAACATGCTGTCTACTGAAAAGAGCTGTTTTAAAAATTGTTAAAAATTGAAATAAAATTTGTTTATAAAAAAAAAGAATC